>JARHVA010006040.1:530000-925000 GCA_037957365.1 Torreya grandis
TCATTAATTTTATTAAGTTGTCACTATCAAAACATAACTAGTTTTATATTTCACACCTTAACCTAAAGTGTTATATTCATAGTTAAGAGGAAATAATGTTAAAATTAACATAACATACAAATTCCAAGCATCACATTATCCTTTTAACTATATAAGTAAGCAAATGAGACAATATATCCCTACTTACTCATCTAGAACTCAATAAATTTAAAGTTTATTTGACCCTTTTAGACTACCAATATGTCTTACACATCATATACCCTACTATGTTTTAAGCCAAAAAGAGAATCATATAAATATAATCAAGAGTGAATAATAACATAATAATTATAATCCATTTATTGTTATTAAAATATAATTTAATACATAATTCAAGGTTTGCCACTCCACATGGTCTAAAATCACAAGTTAGATAAAATAGTGATCCTAAAGTGTCAAAAGTGAAAAGTAGAGAACTATCTTCTCAAAAACTCCTACATACCCTCACAAGGTAAAAAATAAAACATTGTAACCAAGTTTCCAAATCACTTACCAATCTTTTATGAGTAGTATTATAGTCCACTTCCACAATCGGAAGGAAAATTCTAAATACATGGATGCATCAATATATTATATTTATACAACTTCTCTAGTAGCAAGAAGTAGGAAACACTATCCCATGAACTTAAGTGAATATGATACAAAACAAAATTTTGGAAAAAAATTTCAACATCATGAAAATAAGAATCCTCTCAGGGCTTATAATGATGTAAAAGAAAAGTGAGGGAGTGAAAACTCACCTCTATGACCACTATGAGAGATGACACTTATTTATATTCCCTATAAACATAAGGGTGTCAACACATGAGCCAAATCCTAACATATTGGAGTCCTAAACAAAAACATCTACACTCTACTACAAGAAAATTCCCACCACCCTAGGTGGTACTAACTAAAAATGGTATTATAAGATTTTCCATTCCTAGGATTAGTGATTATAAGACAAAATAAATTAATCACATATATTTAATTGAGAATCATCATGTACTTATAAAATAAGAGATAATATAATTATAAGCACATCATAATGCTAATATATAAAATAATTATATTAACTCAACCAAATCTAATACATGTTTACATCCACCACTACTAATGTATAATAACAAGTAATTAAAAATATTCATGATAATATTAAATAATAATTATAAAACAATACAATGTACCTATAATATACATGGATCCTATAGATCATAGCTCCCTAACTCTAGTATATGTGGCAATCTCACATGTCATCTCGATAAGTAGTACTATTATGGGGAGGGAGAGCATCATCCAAGCACTTTTTCACACCAACCATGGTCTAATGATCCCCCACACTAATCCCATCAATAAATGTCCCTCCCTTCATGGATGAGTAGATTGTTATGGTAGAGGAATCATGAGAGACAAGCAAGTACTCATGTGCTATATAATTTCTAAAACTAAACATGAAATGTATCATACAAAACTATTCTATTACAAGATATCACACAAACATGTATATCATACTCATAAAATGATAATGTATCACTAAACATATGTTATCCAAATGTTTCAATAATAATAAATAATAAAAATCTATAAATCAATCAAATTCATACATAGCACTTGATCAGATTTCCTTCATCTAGCATTGTGATGCTAGTAAGCTAGTGAATTCCATATCACTCTTTACTCTGTATCATAAATATAGATTGGTCAAATAAAATACAAATAAAATTTTTATTTAATTTACATCATACTATAAACACATCATAACATGTTAAACATAGGATAACCAAAACATACATTTATTTTTGTTAAATGTATGAATGAATCTTACATTATTTTTTATCCCATGTTAAAAATAATGACTATAATTTATATCACCTAGATAAATACACATTTAAATTCATGTTTTCACTAACACAATTAGTTTTTGAAAATACTACACCATATGATAACACACATTACCATATGTTAGTGTTCTAAGACATGACTACTAGTTTTCCACAAATAGTCATATAAAGTAGTCTTAAACACATGGAAACATAAGTTTATATTCAAATAACTAGATTTAATGAAGCAATTCCTAGTTTATACAAAATAAATAATATTATATCCTAGCATTTTTTATGCTCTCAAATTTTGTATTCATGTATACATAAATTCATAATAACAATCACTAAACATACTATTCATAGTAATAACCAACATGCATACATTTTATCAGTTAAACATGGGTGTGAGTTTAGACATATCAATTACAATATAAACCATCTTATTTTAATATACATTTATATTTTATTAATTATGACATCTCATATTATCATATTTCATTTTTTATGAACACAACTACATAATTAAGAATAACCATTCATATAATTCCATGAACCAAACTACTCATAAACATAATAATAATTCATCAAGTATAGGTTTATACCACCTAAGAATACATTAGGTTATATTTCACCATAGAAACTGAAATAAATATAACTTATAGAATCACTTCATGATGCCCTTATTATAAGTCTAAACAATTGTATATTTTAATAAACTCTTACTATGCACTACACATGAGTTTCCCACATTGAAAATATATAAACTAATAGTTAATCATAGCCTTTCCAAAGAGTTAGATAACCCACAACTAGGTTATACCTCGAATGTACATAATTCAATGATTTATTACTCCTATAGGAGATTATATCCATGGGGTTATATTTATGGTTCTATAAAATCTTATAACTTGTTAACATTCTATCATTTATAGATGTAGGCATACATCCCAATTCACCTATATAGGTTATATAATTATATGAATACCCCCATATTAATTGTATTCAAAAGTACTTACCAAAATATAAATATGGTTCAAAAAATTCAACAATTATTGGAGTTCTTATCAGTGACCTAATATCATTTTGAAAATCATTATAGTCATACATTCAGGTTAATAGATCAGTTACTAACATCATTATATTGCCTATACACATGTTCTAATTTTTTGAAGTCAACTTGACATCAAACACTCATATGGTTTTCACAAAATGACTTAGAATATAAACCACTTGGGTATAACATCATATTGAACATACTCAAATATTTAATTGATTTATAACTTTGGATATGATATAATCACCATGGCTATATGTTATAAACATAACTATATATTTATCCCTCTCCACTATGTTTAGACTAGCTCTATATTAGGTCCACAATTCCATGGGAACCACCAAGTTATTGTATCCTAATATGACTTAAAATATTATAAGATTCAATGATTTTACATGATAAATATGATTCAAGTTAAAATCCATCTAGAAAAGACTTAAAATAATGTATATAATATCTAAAAACTCATATAAATATGTATATCTCAATATATCCCTAATCTATTGCTACACCATTTGCCTAGAGTAATTAAACAAATAAGGATATGACTATGCATCAGTCCTCTCATGAACATTAGCTATATTATACTATTACTATTTGACTTAGCTAATTTAGTCATTTATGAACAAAGGGTAACCATATGTTATCCTCATGATATCTCCACATGTAACAATAATGCAACATCTAATATCCTTGTAACGTAGATTTTTACCATTTACAGTGTTATTTTCCTTTATTACAAACTAGTCTTAACATAACATTTGGATTAATTCACTAATAAGGCAGATTTATTGACAACATTACACCATAATCTTAGATTGATATCCATAGAGGTGCAATACCCATTCAAAATCCAAGCTTAAGTTTTTTTCTCATTATATTAAAGGAACCTAATTTTTATTTGTTGTAATCTACTTTTAATCATTATACTCATGGTGAAATTTATTTTTGATTTGTTTAAAGCAATGCCTCTTATTATTGTTGATAATCTCACCATACTTAATTTTTTGACAATAATTTATATGATGACATTCAATATTCATCTTTGATATAGTATTGTGCCTCATTTTATTAACATATAAACAATGAAGTCATATAAACTTGGGAACTAATAACATAGCTCTGACATATTCACCTAGATAGTATGCATAAGTCATTATGATTATGTAAGAGGGATAAGAAATATCCTTAGATAGCATACTTATGTAGGCATAAAAAAATATTTTCCTTAGAAATAAATATATATCCTTATGAACATGTATTAATTAATGACTTAGCTTGAAATATACCCCCAAATTTAATCCAGAAGTGTTTAATATACACCATGTTTATATTTATTAAGTAGTGTCCAATTAATATATTTATATAAAGGAAAGGTCTATTTATAAAGGAAAACCTACTGACTTATATCATTTCCTCCATTCAACGTTAAATAAGGCTATATGTTTGTTACAATGATCTGATATTATAAATTATTACAAACTCATAGATTTTTACAAATTATGTAAAGTTGATACACTCTTAAATATTATATGCTTAAGAATATGTTAAATTACATGAGTCATTTTTATTTATATGCTACTAGCAGAAGTAGCTCTGATCAACACTAGGGTATTTATATATACATAAATAATAGTAATTTACTATTTCAAAATAAGATAAAATCTCTTAGAGGTATGGTGATAATTTTTACAACATATTTTTAGACTCAGAGTTTAATAGGTAAATTTCCTATCTAGTTATCAAATGGTGTTATATATTTAAAGCTTAAATATGGCCATATCACCCATGTTTATTAGAAAAGTAAAATAATAGGTTTGTTGGAACTAAATCACTATGCTTAACTAGTCAAAGCATCCCAAAAACCGCAATTTGCTACCTAACAAAGATGATATCAATATAAATATAATTTGGTATATATGAACTAGTAAGTAAATCACTATTGATAAAAGGCTCTTATTTTTTATATGTATTTTTTTGGTGGTTTATACTCTCTCTTTGAATGTAATTATCACTCTAATATAGTTGATCTAGCAAATAAAGTATACCAGCCATTGTAATTAATCTATAAGAATAGATAGATTACTAGAAATCTATGTTTGATAATAACACAAATTTAAATCTTTGCCTACTTGGAGTTTCCAACCATTAATTTGTTTGATTTATTTTCATTCTATCTACTATGATCTATTCAGTTGTGATACCCTCCCACCTCTTTCTTTTTTCATGAATATCTCCTCCTCTATAGGAAAGTACCCTTTTCTTTTATCCTCTAGTTATCCCATATAAATTCTTTTCTTTAATTTTCTTTTTATTCCATTATTTTTTTTCCAAATTTTTTTTCTTTATATTTATTTTTATGAATAATTTATATTTAATTTTATTAAATTCTAACTTTCCATTCCTCTTAATTTACTTTTTCTTTTCTTTTTCTTATCTATTTTTTTCCTTTTTCCATGATAATTTCCCATTTTTATATATTTTAACATTGATTTTCAAAAATCCATAATTTTACTCAATTAATGAACATCCATTAATGCTATAACAAATTAAATGACAATTCAGAAACAAATAATCTTCATTTTCAAATATAATTTTGCTAATAATGTTTCCACTAGATTTAATGATAAAATGTACTAATTACATAAAATAAATTCATTAATCTATTTAAAATATATTGGAAAACCTATAGAAATCAAATTTATAATGCATTTATAAATAAATACACCATACAGAAACCATTTTTAATGCATTCTACCATGTGCTAACTAGTTTGGTGTGTGTAGGGTTCTTGTCAATTCTTTGTTATCCTCAAATGTCTTCCATCTATGTCATCCTCTCCAATGATACTCTCCCTCAAGAACACTCTAAGATATGGGTTATCATGCATTAACCTCATAACAAAATATACATTTAGACCATAATAGTCATGATATACATTCATCATAAAATATATATGAAATGAAAAATCAACATGATCATAAAGTAAACATATACTTATAGATAACTCATAGAAGTGTGATCATTTAACCTAATTAATTTCCTTCTATCCCATAATATCATATATCTCATAGCTTAGTTAAAAATATCCAAATCTAAAACTATCAACTATAGATATCTATAGATAATGTAACAAGTTTGTCTAGCAAGAAATTGGGATGTAACATCCTCCCCCACTAAAGCTAGTCATCATCCCTAATGACTTTTGTTGAAACATAAGTTCTAAATTAAAACCATTATTTATCAAAGTAATAACATGGTATACAATATCAAATTAAGAAAATAATTGGGAAATTAGCTTTAAAACACATCATATTTCCTTCAAGTTGCACTATTCTCAAAGTATTAGTACCATAAGAACCTCCTTTATGAAATCTCACTACTATGAAAATAAGGTTTTCAAGTGTCACTTAGTCTGAAGGCTTCCATCATGACCAACCTAAGGTCTATAACTAATCAATGGAACCCTATATACATATCTCAATGAAAGTTTCACTACATTCTAAAATTTTGGGAGACCATGATAAAATCCAAACATAAATGACTAGGGAGAGTTCCACAAAACTTTATAGCCCCTCTACATATCTCTATAATCCTATAGAGTGTTTTTCTCATTTTGGATAAAAGTGTTTAGGGAACCTAGGAAGAATGATATGTACAAGTTAATATTATCACTACCTTGTGTAACTCTTGATAAGTATAGTATGTCGATATTTTCACTACTCTACAGAGCTTATAACAAATATGATGATGAATAATAACTAGAAATGTTACCATTCCAATGTATACAAAATTAATGAATAGACATTCCACCATATATATGTGTATGGCTATATGACTGAATTTGATAAATTAATCTATCAAATTCTAGATTCAACAAGTCCATATATTAGATCCAAACTCAATAGCTACTAATTTAATATAATACTAAGTAGGATCCACTCCTATGTCTTAGTACTCATGTTCCCAATTCAAGACTCTTCCCTTAGGTCTCCATGACCTAATGATCTCCAAAAAGTGCACAATGTTCAATGAATCATAATTCTATGTTTATAGATCATAAAAATCAATACTATATGTTAATTAATTCTAAATGTACCAACATACATATAAGTAAAATATTAAAATCATTTTGTAGTTGTATTAAGTTACCAGTAGCTAAATATAGCTACTTTCATATTTCACAGCTTACCCTAAAGTGTTATATTTATAGTTAAGAGGAAATAATGTTAAAATTAGCATAACATATAAAGGCCTAGTATCACACCATCCTTTCAACCTTATAGGGAAACAAATGAGACAATAACTCCTTACTTGGTTGGTCAGAAATTTAAAAAAAAAAATTAGAAGTTTATTTCACCATTCTGGACTACCAAGATGTCTTGCAAATCCTATACCCTAATCACTTATAGTGAAAGATACAAAACAACTCTATAAAAAAACATGTTTTGATCAAAAAAGAGAACAACATAAATATAATCAAAGGTGAATAATAACATAATAATTATAATCCACTTATAGTTCTTAAACTATAATTTAATATATAATTCAAGGTTTACCAATCCACATGGTCTAATACTATCATCTCAAAAACTCCTACATACCCTCACAAGATAAAAATAAAACATTGAAACTAAGTTGACAAATCACTTACTTACCAATCTTGTATGAGTAGTATTAGAATATGATTCCACAATCAGAAGGAAAATTATAAACACATAGATGCATCAATCTATTCTATTTATAAAACTTCTCTATCAATAATAAGTAGGAGAAATTATCCTATGAACTTAAGGGAATATGATCCAAAACAACATTTTAGAAATAAATTTCAACATCATGAAAATAAGAATCCTCTCAAGGCTTATAATGATGTCAAAGGAAAGCGAGGGAATGTTAACTCACCTTTATTCCCACTATGAGATATGACACTTTTTCCTATTCCCTATAAACATAAGGGTGTCAAATCATGAACCGAATCCTAACATATTTGAGTCCTCAATAAAAACATCTACACTCTACTATATAAAATTCTCATCACTCTAGGTGGTATTAACTAAACATGATTGTATAAGATTTTCTATTCCTGGGATTAGTGAATATAAGACACAAAAACTAAGTCACATATATTTAATTGAAAACCATCATGTGCTTATAAAACATTCATAACACAAAACACAAAAGATTAAAGTGACTCGATTACCAAGAAAGATGTAATCATACTCAAGTTGTTCGATCTAAGTGGTTAAACTATGGTAAAAATATCTTGTTCATAACTCATGAAATGTGATATACACTCACCTATAAATCATTAATTACAACCAACACCATATATTCACTCAATAAACTATCCCTTTAACAACTCAAAGGGTATGAGTGCTCCTAAGGGTACACACCCAATGTTCCCCACACACATTTCATGAATGTCCCAAAACTCTAATTATGGTGTAACATGGTTCCACACTAAGGCATCAAAAATCCAAGATATCAGTGAAATAGTTTATCTCACTAGGTTCACACTCATGAACAAAAAGACATAAAAATGCCAATGGGCTCATTAGGTCCTATAGCTCAAGCCATAACTTTGGTAGCACATGTAACAACCTTGTTAGGGTTAACTAGAAATAAGTGATTTTTTTTAAATGCATATACCAAAAATATATTACATCATGAGAATATAAAAATACTAAGGAAATAACCAGATTGTGTTAATAGAAACCAAGAATATTACATCACATATCACTGATCTCTAATATCATGAGAGCACATCATAATGAAAATATAGAAAGTAATTATATTAACTCAACCACATTTGATACAAGTTTATAGCCACCATTGTCAATGTACAATAATAAGAAATCACAACCCTTCATGAGAATATTCAATAGTAAATACAATATAATACAATGTACGTATAAGATACATGGCTTCCTCGGAGCATAGTTTGTGAACTCAAGTATCTGTGACAATCTCAATTAACCCCCTGTATCTAGATTTTAGTTTCAGGTAATTAATTACAATAAATTAAATAGGTGAAACATTAATTATTAAAAATAATTATGTGGAGTAAGGGTAAAATAGTAATTGGGTAAAACTTAATTACATGGGGTGAAATAGGGATGGAAAAATAAAGGGTATTTAAGACCTACACTAGAACAAATATTATTGTGTGAAATCCTAGTGTCTACAATGAACATAACATAATATTATCAAATAAAACCCTAGTTTAACTAGATTTGATAAAAAGAGAAAAGAGAGGGAAAGAATGAATAATGCCTATGATAGTGAAGGGGAAATCCATAGTTCTTGATCAATGAATTCAATAGACTAGTCTCTTGCCTAATTAACATGTGTACAATCAAGAATGAAATCATTACATGCATCAAAGACAACTAGAGAATGAAATAAATACTCACAAAAACTATACAAATGTTCAAATTGGAAGACATAAATTCACATCCTTCTATTAATCAAAATATTCATTTAAATATTCCTTACAATTTTAACATGATCAATTGATGAAAATTTCACCAGTGTAACCATAAGGTTATTAAAGAGGGATAGGATAAAACACTAAAAAAGCAAAAAATAGTGGTTAACTTTGAGGTTTTGGAGCAACAAATAGCCAATCCTTACAATGATAATGGCTTGGATTATTTATAGACTTTTTATCTATTCATTTCCTACCCAGATGCTCCTTCATTTTTTCAATCCCACCACTTTGTCCTTTTCCATACTTTTAACCTATAAAAAGACAAAAAAAAGATAAATTTTCCAATTAAAAGCTCATTAGGTAAATTATAAACATAAAACATTAAAATCTCATTATTCAGGAGGAATTTTAAAAAACTAGAGGCACTTAGACATCCAAAGTAGATTCAGATTTATAATGATTTTGACGGTTTTGAAAAAGGGTTTATGGAGACTAAGTTATGACCAAAAATCCTTAGTAGGTCTAAAGACACATTTAGAATATTTATTTGGGTCCAAGAAAGCAAAAAATGTAGTTGAAAGAAACTTTTAACTCAATTCAAATTGGATGAAATGAAGGTTACCAATGTGATTAGGTCATAATAGACTTTATGGTAGTGTAAGTGGTTTGAAAAACTAATTCCCAGAGCAAAAGTTATGCCCCCTAAAGTGATGTGAACTAAATAGGTCGATAGGTAAAAATAAACTCCACAATTTTAATTTGTCATTGATGCACTTTACCAATTAAATCAATAGAATATTATTTTTTTCCAATAAATATTAAAAAAAGATACATTAAAATTAAATGTATGAAAAACTATAAAGAATTAATTTAATTAAAACTAATTTAAAATGAAAAAAATACAATTAATAAAAAATGTCTCATTATGTGCATGGGTGAGGGGGTAATGTGGCGACATGTGTCTCCATGCACCTTTTACTATTGGCCAAAACCAAGGATTCACATTGAAAAGGGATCACTCCCCATGATTTTACATTGGGTTGCCACATAGAAAGGTGTAAACTCAATTAGGTTTTACTGTATCCAAATAGTATTGTGGAATAATAAATGGAGACCTTGCATTTTAATGAGACATTGG
This sequence comes from Torreya grandis, assembly GCA_037957365.1. Lineage (NCBI taxonomy): Eukaryota > Viridiplantae > Streptophyta > Pinopsida > Cupressales > Taxaceae > Torreya > Torreya grandis. Next base: position 540,467 of record JARHVA010006040.1, read on the forward strand.
AACACAATGCTTCAAATGCTTTGGTAGGTTGTTTTAAATAACATAGACCTAAATTCTCATCCATGATGGAATGTAGACCTTAGTGGATCCAAGTATTATGTCTCATCAACACTATTATATCCCCTTGTTCACCACATATACCAAATTTGGGATATACTCCTAATTAATTAAGTGTTAGATCAAATTACCCATATACCTATTTGAACTTTTAATTATGATTAAATATAAGGGATTTAATAAAACACTAACCAGGTCAAATCAAATGAGTATGTGGGATTAATATTGGGATAATAAAATTTAGGTTAAATAAACATCAAAAAGCATGAATATAATAAGGCGAGGATAATTGAAGACTCTAGGAGCTAAAATGGATAAAATATGAGATTAAAATTTGAAATCAAGAATTTTTGACAATGCAAACCAAAAAGAGGAACCAGATGAATTTTTACTTATAAATGACCTCCTAGAGTAGAGTGTAAATACTAGGAGAACCAAAAAATAATTCTTTCAAGAACCAACAAGTAGAATAAGTGCATCAAAAATCCATTTTTGTGTAACAAGCAAAACATGAAACTTATTTGTTCAAGCCTAATTTGTAATATGGAGTAGGTTTTAGAGGCTAGAATGACTTGAACGTGTAAATGTCTCCCCAAAGTGACTAGAAGGATCTAAGAGAGCAAATAATCAAGATTTTCAAGCATGAACAAGTACTATAAGACTCCATTTTTAGTGTAAGTGTTTTATATGAAACTTCACCACTCATACATGGTCATCATGATGGATTAGGTTTTGGATCTATAATGGTATGGAAACTCAAGTGACAACATAAATAAACTTAAGAGAGATAATTAGGGTAATCTTCATATGTTAATTGGGAGGTTAAGACCTTGCTTTCATGTTGAGTGTTATACATGAAATTTTCTTACATAGACATGGTATTTCCATAAATGATGGTATTGGAACCTGGTTTGGCATGCAAACTAAGATGGACCATGAAGTCAAATCAAGAGTGTTGAGACCAATGAGTTGTGACCACAAGAAGGAGAATCGATAAAAGCAAAGAGAGGTTCCCTTATTCATAGAAGAATTAGGGTGTGTTATGCAAGCAACAAAAATAGTTAATCTTGATTATGTTTGCATTTCAATAGACCTATTTTATTTCAATTAGTAAAAAATTTCAAAAATCATTCTAGGAATATTTTAGTAAAATCTTACAACATTTCTATCCATCATAATATTTCATTTTCAACATCAAAACAATTTTCTTATAGTCCAAACAATCAATTAGTCAATCACAAGAACATAAATAACCTTAGGTACACTAGCAGAGCTAACATATATCTAATTGTTGTTTATTTTGATAGATTAAAAGTGTTGTTTTCCTCTTTTGTAAACAAATAATCATAATTTTCATTCTTTGTCTCTCTTTAACAAATCAATTGAAAAGCATATTTGTAGACAAAGAAAACTAATAAAAAGTGTTGTGACATTATTATGTTTTAGATCATATTTCCTTTTGCATTGCTTACATATTTAGAAGATGTAGCATAATTAATCCACCCCCACACAAACAAAACATAAACTACAAAAATAACACATCCTCATTTTCATGTAGATAAATCTATGAAAAAGCAACACCTTCCATAGTAGGATAGGTTTCTTTCTCTTTCCTTTGCATACATTGTAAATTATTGAAAAAAATTAAAAATAAATTTTGTTTTCATTTAATTTCAACTTTGTTATTTATTTATTTTCATCATTTCAATTTTATCAAGCAAACTCTTACTCAAGAAAACACAAAACAAGTGAAAAATAATAAAAACTCAACAAAAATAGTTTCAAGAAGCCTTGCTAACACATGCAAGAATATGGATCTCATTATAAGCCTAGCCAACACATGTAATCATTTAATCCCCATACAAGCCTTACACATTTATGTAAGTAGCATATACAAAGCCTTGATTCAAACATCATAAGAAGCACACATAACAAGCAATTGCCTAAATCTTTCCCCTTGGATTTTACCTAAGCTCCTTTCGATGACCCATCCTAAGATGCCTATTATTTTATACCATGGTTTATTCTCTAGGGTCGAAGCACCTAATCCTATAGTTGCTATATAGTCTGATATTAACACTAATATAAGACACAAGGTTTTATGTTCCACCTTGATACCTCATCTTATTGTTGACCCATTGATTACCTTAGAGGAACAAGAAATAATTCTTGATCCACCCATCATCATCCTTCCCCATAGTAAAGGATGTCATTATAAAGTTATTTAGGCCTAGTTTACCATTCATATCTCCCTATTCTTCTTGGGTTTAGCCTCATCATATGTCATTCACATTTTATGGATGAAGTTGATTGGGCATAGCCAAACCTATAGAGTAGACATTTTTATGTGAGTAATTTAGCCTACTCTCCCCTATTTCCCTACTCTTGACATTGACTAGAAGCTTCACCTTCTTGTGAAATTAAAAATTGAAGGACCTTGGAGCTCTATTTTATCATAACTTGATGCTCTTAATGAGCCTAAAGATGTTGCTAATGTATTTTAGTTTGATCACAAGGACCCATTAATACTACCCATTTTAAATCCCATTCCACTCAATAACCAACCCATTCCATAGCCCCCTCTATTATGTCAATTTCCTCAGCTAGACCTTGGGATTCTAGTGTACAACTTAATGTGTTTTATTCACATGAATACAAATTGGTAAGCCTGATGTGAAGGCCTTCATAATTTCCATATCCCTTTATTCCTCTTTTATTATTCCTTCTTTATCTTCCCTCTTTTTTATTCTATAAGTATTAATATACCCCTAAAATATGTTTAAACAAGACATAAGTGAATCTCTTGGCCTAAAAGGCTATAGGAGATGCCAAATCAACTCTAGTGAGACTTCATTTATGATTTAGAACAAACCAAAATTTGACATTGATATATATTAACAATTCTATTATTACTCTCAACCCAACACTCAGACCAAGAGTGGAGTCTCCATCAAAGAAATGTGAGATGCATCTAAAACTACAAGTAACCATCTTGACTCTAAAACTATGAAACTTATTGGGGGAGGCATACTCACCCCTTTTATGACCATGAGGCCATAAATAAACTTATAAAGCCTATAATCAGAAAGAATATCCAAATATAATCATTAGCTAAGAAGGATCCATCACTTAAAAGATGAGGTTAATCATATGTAAGCAGTCATAAACCTTCCTAGAAAGAATTAAAATACATTTAGGCCTATTTTACAAACAACAAATTATATATGTATTTCTCCTAACCCAAACCATCCTCTCCACACTACCCCATCTCATGCCTCCAACCCTCTTGTATATAAAGTCTTTGGTCTTAGCATTAACATGGGCCCAAACTAACTAATCAACACCCTAGTGAGCCATATTCATGACTTAGAGAACAACCAATAACATTTGGGTTGGAGGATAGGCCAAAATTATCATACACCATATCATCCCTCTCATCCTCTCATCCAATCACTAACTCACCTAGAACTATAATAAAAATCTTATATGCTTCCACCATAATAGGAAATTATAGCCCCAACAAACCTTGTCTCTCACCAATCTCTTGGGTAATTCCTCACTCATGGGGTCCCTAACACCAACACCTTTAAATTGCAATCATATTAACAATCACAAATTATAATCCTAATGGGCATCATATACACTTATGTTCTACCATTTCAAAATAATGTGGTAGCCAAAAATTGACTATACTTTATACCTCTAAATTATGTGCCTTTCATGTACACTCCCCATTTGTATACAATATATATCCCACTTTATGTAGCATTAGTTACACACAAACCACATATACTCCACCACAAAAAACCATTACACATACTACATCTATCAAACTTCCCCCTTATTGTCACATATATTCTAAATATGGCAAGCTAGATAACTATATCTTGGCTTACTCCACTTCACCTTACCAAACTAGATCCATTATTTATAGTGGTTGCTATTGGGGTTATTTTATCTCCCTTTAACTATGACAAAAATGATAACAACCCCAATCTATGTGTATTTTATAATGGGGTTGAACCTTTGGAAAAGGTTGAAGTCCTCTTGATGGATCACCTAGACTAATGAGTGTGATTGGAAAAGGGATATAGAGGGGGTAAAGGGTTATTAAGAGAGATAAAATGGTGATGCACCATTGTTTTGGACACTTATAATTGCACAATACACACTATGAGACACTTTCAAGGCTATTTTATATCACTCTACTCACTCTTTGATCAACTTTCACATAAGTATTTCACTAAAAGGCATGAACTAGCTATCAATCTAGCATGGGAGGGTAGCTTTCCACTTCCAAACCAATCAAAAAATATCTATTACACTTAAACTGACTTGATAAATCAACAAGACACTTCTTGAAGGTGAGAAAACTCAAATAGAGGCAAATTAAAGCATGCATTAACTTAACCACATCAATGAATTCATGAAACACACTAAAATTTAGCTTGTGAATGGAGGAATTCAGTCTTTTATTCCATCAAATAGGTGTTGAAGTACATATATTGGCATAGCCTAGGCAAGCCAAAAGCATAAGAATCTCATTTTTGGGGGAGAAATGGTAGATATATATATAAAAAGGAAGAGAGAGAGGGAATTGAGAAAATAGAAATTAGTAACTAAGGCCCAACCACTTTTTGATTCATCATCATTAATCTGGCCTCCAAAAATTAACCTTCATTAGCTCTAGATAGATTTCAAGCCCTCTCATTAGCTTATAACATACTAGAAGACAAGACTCATGATGGGGATGATGAGTCATGATCCATTCAAAAGGGAATAGTCTCTAAAGACTTTTGAAATTTCATTGAATACTCCACTATCTTTCTCAACCTTTGAACTCTCCATCCTCTTAATGTACTTGTAGTACCATTCTTTATCCTATTATGTTCTTTAAATTTTTAGACTTGAGCTTGTTAACTGGTGTCCCTTCTAACATTCCTTTCAAATTCACCATTATGTCATTACTCTAAACCCTAAACATAGGTTCACTATAGGTGAAAACCAATTCCCTTATTGGTTTTCATATATATATAATTTCAATGAAGAGTCATGGGCTAACTAGTCTCTTGATCTTGAATAAGATGTGAAATTCAAACCTAAGGCCTTTTGAGACATCTAACTAAGCTTTAATGGTGGTTTAAAAATATGCAGTGTCTACTATGGTATTTATTATTGTATTTTATCTTGTATTTATGGATTTCCCTACCTAGGTTATGAAAATATTTTTATTTTACATGACCACTTATGTGGCATCTCCTTAGGCTACCTATTTCATATTAAAATGTAATCATTATCACCTTGGACACATGTCCTTATCTAGTGTCCCCTATAACCTGATAAAATTTTCTCCATTGATATTTTTGAGTCTTCTATATTTGACCTTAATTGTTTTCATTGATCTACATTCTACTTTCTATATTATGCCACTTGGCAGTCTCACATTGATATTTATCTTAGCCTTCAAAATTGTGACACTTAGAAGTCCTACATGCTTCTTATGGGCCCTACTATCAATATTCATCTAGTTAATGTGCTTACACCATATGGAAGCCCTATGTGCAATATATTTTCATTGACTTCTTGAATTCATGTGCATCGTCGATCTATTGTACTCGATTGAAGGCACTCTATTGATATTTTTTTATCTCATTACATGTGCACTATTGATCTGCTAATTCACCATGATCATGGCACTTGGTAGCAACATGTTCATTTTTAGGATCTTATGAAATTTTGACCTTGATATCACCATTAATCTTTAACTACATGATCAAATGCACACCATATATCTCCCTTGACTTGTTGACTTCGTGAGATTACCCACATGCTATAGATATTCAATTTCAACCTCCAAGATCATGCCACTTATTATCCCTATGTACAACAAAAACTTTTTAAGTATTTTTTAAGTCCAAATTGATATCTCTTATGCATTTAAGTTGATGTCCCTAGGCATGTCTCACACTACTAGATCATTTTTTGAGCATTATATCTTGAGATAGAAAACCTGTCAACACATCAAATTTTTAAGGAATGATCTTGGCACAAAGTACATCATTTCCATTTAATTATTCAACCTTGTTTGGATTCTCAAGTCCATTTATTAAATACACAACCAAATTGACATGTTCATTCCTAAGTGATGTGATATGATTGTCTAGTTTCCAATAATCCCATTAAGGAATTCCAAAGATCAACTTATTGAATCACAAGACAAATTGCCTTGATATACAAAGTTTTGAATGGTGGGGGTGATGAGGTCAAAATTGTTAATATCTTGATGACTCAAATGATAAGTATGCCTATTATTCTTGAGAACCAGACCATTTACATGACTTTTGGACTCATAAATAATGACAAATATGATCCACAACAAGTAAAATAAGTGTCTCAAAAATCCATTTTTGTGTAACAAGTAAAACATGAATCTTATCTATACGAGCCTAATTTGTAGGATGGAGAAGGTTTCAGAGGATAGAACAACTTGAACATTAAAATTACCCCCTAAATTTAATCCAAGGTCTAAGAGAGAAAACAAGGAAATTTCTCAAGCATGAATAAGTACAATAAGACTCCATTTTGGGGGAAAGTACTTTATATGAAACTTCACCACTTAGACATGGTCATCATGATGGAGTGGATTTCAGAGCCATAATTCAATGAAAACTAAGGTGACACCCTAATGTAACATTAGAGATATAAGTAGGGTAGTCTTCATATGTTAATTCTAAGGTCAAGAATCTACTTTCATGTTTAGTGTTATATATGAAATTTTCTCGCATATACATGGTATTTCCAAAGATGATGGTTTTGAGACCTAGTTTGGCATATAAGCTAAGATGGAACATGAAGGAAAATCAATAGTGATGATACCAATGATTTGTGAGCACAAGAAAGAGAATCAATAAAATCAAAGAGAGGTTTCCTTATTCGTAGAATAATTAGGATGTGTTATCTAAGCAAAGAAATAGTTAATTTTGATTATGTTTTCATTCCAATAGATCTATTCTATTTCAATTAGAAAAAAAATTCACAAATCATTCATTAGAATATTTTAGTAAAATATTAGAACATTTACAACTAGCATAATATTTCATTTTCAAGATCAAAACAAGTTTTTTGTAATCCAAATAATCAATTAGTCAATCACAAGACCACAAACAACCTTAAATACTCTAGTAGAGATAACATATATCTTATTGTTGTTTATTTTGATAGATTAAAAGTGTTTTTATCCTCTTTTAAAAAAAATAATCATAATTTTAATTCTTTATCTATAACAAATCACTTTAAAATCTTATTTGTAGGCAAAGAAAACTAGTAGAAAGTGTTGTGACATTATTATGTTTTAGATCATATTTCCTTTTGCATTGCTTACATATTTAAAAGATGTAGGATATTTATTCCACCACCACAAAAATAAAATAAAAACTTTAAAAATAACACCCCCAAGTTTACCTCTAGACAAAGCTATAAAATACAAACATCTTGCATAGTAGTATAGGTAACTTTCTCTTTCCTTTGCATGCATTATGAATTATTGAAAAAAAGTAAAAATAACTTTTGTTTTCATTTAAATTCAACTTAGTTATTTCTTTATTTTTAGTGTTTCAATTTTATCAAGAAAACCATTACTCAAAAAAATCCAAAATAAGCCAAAAATAATAAAAACTCAACAAAAATAGTGTAAAGAAGCCTTGCTAACACATGCAAGCACCTAGGTCTCATTATAAGACTTGTCAACACATGCAAGAATTAAATCCCCATCTAATCCTTACCCATTTGTGTAAGCACCCTATATAAATCCTTTCTTCAAACATCACAAGAAACACACATAACAATCCATTACCTAAATATTTCCCCTTGGCTTTTACCTAACCTCCTTTGGATGACCCATACCTAGACAACTAGTCTTTTCTACCATGGTTTATTCTCTAGGTTCAAAACACCTGATCCTATAGTTTCCATACATTTTAAAATTAAAACTAAGCTAAGACATGAGGTTTTATGTTCCACCCTGATACTTAATCTTATTGTTGAGTCATTGATTACCTTAGAGGAACAAGAAAGAATTATTGATCTACCCATCATCATCATTCCCCATAACAAAGGATGTCATAATAAAGTTATTTAAGCGTAGTTTACCATTCATATCTCCTTATTCTCCTTGGGATTACCCTCATCTTAAATCATTCACATTTTATGGATGACATTGATTGGGCATATTCAAACCTATAGAGTAGACATTTTTATGTGAATCATTTAGCCTAATCTCCCCTATTTCCCTACTCCTGACATTGACTAGAAGCTTCACCTTCTAGTGAAATTGAAAATTGAAGGACCCATGAGCTCTATTTTAGTACAAATTGATGCTCTAAATAATCTTCAAGATGTTTCTAAGGTATTTTGGTTTTGTCATGAGGATCCATTACTACCACCCATTCTGAATCCCATTCCACTCAACAACCAACCCAATCCATTGCCCTATCTATAACTCTAGTTTCCTCATCTAGACCTTGGGAGTCAGGTGCAAATTTTAATTTATGTTATTCACATGAATACAAATTGCTAAGACTGATGTGATGGACTTCATCATTTTCATATCCCTTTTTTCCTCTTTTTTCTTGTTTCTTTATCTTCCATCCTTTTTATTCTACAAGTATTCATATACCCCAGAATATGTTTGAATAAGACATAAGAAAATATCTTAGACTATAAATCTATAGGAGAGGCCAAATCAACTTTAGCAAGCCTTCATTGAAGAGTTGGAACAACCCAACATTTGACACCAATATAGACTACCAACTTTGTTATTACTCTCATCCCAACACTCAGACCAGGAGTGGAGTCTCCATCTAGGAAATATGAGATGCATCTAAAACTATAAGTATAAATCCAAACACTAATGCTATGATACTTATTGGGGGAGGGATGCTTACCCCTTGTATGTCCATGAGGCCATCCATATATGTATAAATCTTATAATTAGAAATCATTACCTAGGAAGGATCCATCTATTAAAGGATGAGGTCATTCATATGGAAGTAGTCATACACATTCGTAAGAAGAATCACAATACATTTGGTCCACCTGTACAAACTAAAAATTCTATATGTAGTGCTCCTAACCTAAAACAACATCTTCAAACTACCCAATTTCGTGACTTCAACCCTCTTGTATAGGAAGTCTTTGGTCTTAGCTTCAACACAGGCCTAAACCAACTCACCAACACCCTGGTGAGCCATATTCCTAACCTTGAGAATGAATAAAAAACATTGGGTTAGGGGATGGGAACAAATTATCCTACACCATATCATCCTTCTTGTCCTCTCATCTAGGCATTAACTCACATAGAACCAAAATAAAAAGCTTATATTCTTAAACCATAATAGGAAATTATACCCCCACTAAACCTTGTTTCTCACGAACCCCTTAGGGAAACCCTCGCGCAAGGGTTCCCTAACACCAAAACCTCTAAATCTCATTCATCTTTTCAAGAACCAATTAAAATATTAATGGGAAGCATATTCACTTATTCTTCACCACTAAAAAATGATGTGATAGCCATAAATCCACTATTCTTTACACCTCTAACTTATGTGCCTCCCATGTACACTACCTCTTTATAGACAAGCTATGTCCAACTTTATGTACCATCAAGTAACAAAAAACCACATATACCCCACCATAATAAACCATTATACATATTATATCTAACAACCTTCCTCCTTACTTTCACGTGTATTAAAAATATGCTGAGCTAAATAACTATTTTTTAGGTTACTCCACTTACCTTACTAGACCACCTGTATTATTTATAGTGGTTACTATTGTAGCATTAATTTTCACCCATTGAGGGGGTTATTTAGGCTCCCTCTAAATATGATAGAAAATGGTAATAACCCTAGGCTATTGGTATCTTGTAGTGGGGATGAACCTTTAGAGAAGGTTGACTTCCTCTTGATGGATCACCAAGACTAATGATTATGCCTAGAAAAGGGATAAATAAGGGGTAAAGGGTTACTAAGAGAGATAAAAGGGCGATACACCATTTTTTTGGACACTTATAATTACACAATGCACACAATGAGACACTTTAAATACTATTGTATATCACTTCACTCACTCTTTGATCAACTTTCACATAAGTATTTCACTAAAAGGCATGAACTAGCTATCAATCTAGTATGGGAGGGTAATTATCCACTTCCAAACTAATAAAAAAACTATCTATTACACTTAGAATGACTTGTTAAATCTACAATAAACTTCATGAAGGTGAGACAATTTAGAAAGAGGCAAAAAGAAAAGAATACATTCACTTAACCACATCAATGAATTTATGAAACACACTTTAATTCAACTTGATAAAGGAGTAATTTAGTCTTTTATTACATTAGATAGGTGTTGTCATACAAATCTTGGCATATCTTGGGCAAGACAAAAGCATAAGAGTCTCTTTTTGGGGGAAAAATGGGAGATATATAGAAAAGGGAAGAGAGAGAGGGAACTATGCAAATAGAAATCAATAACTAAGGCCCAATCACTTTTTGATCAATTATCATTAATCTTGACTCTAAAAATTAACCTTCATTAGCTCTATTCAAGACATCTTATTGGCTTAGAAACATACTAAAATATAATATCCATGTTGAGGATGATGAGTCATGATCGATTAAAAAATGAATATTCTCCAAAGACTTTTTAAATTTAATTAAATTATCTACTATATTTCTCAACCTCTGAAGTCTCCATCTTATTAATGAACTTGTAGCACCATGATTTATCTTTGTATGTTCCTTACATTATTATACTTGAGCTCATTTACTAGTGTCCATTCTGACATTCCTTTCATAATAACCATTATACCATTACTCCAAACCTTTAAAATAGGTCCACTATAGGTGAAGACAAATTCCCTTATTGGTTTTCATATATAAATAATTTCAATTAAGATTCATAGGCTAACTAGTCTCTCGATCTTGAACAAGATGTAAAATTCACACCTAAGGGCTTGTGAGAGGTCAAGATGAGATTTAATGGTGATATATAAATCTATAGTGTATTCTCTAGTAACCTAGATCATATTTAATCTCATAATTATGCATATGCCTACCTAGATGGAGAAAATCTTTTGATTTGATGTGTCTGCCTATGTGGTATCTCCTCGATATGCCTATTTCATTGTAAACCCCGATAATTATCACCTTAGACATGTGTCATTATCTCATGTCCCCTAAAACTTGATAAAATTTTCTCTATTGATATTCTTGAGAGTCTCATGGATTTGATCTTTATCATTTCCATTGATCTACATTGTACTTTCTAGATCATTCCACTTGGCAATCTTGTATTGATCTTTTTCCTGGACTTAAAAAATGTGACACTTGGTACTCACACATGTTTCCTATGGGCCTTAATTTAGTATTCATCTATTTAACATGCTTATACCATGTGGCATCCCTACATGCAATCTAGGTTGATTGAATTCTTGACCTCATGTGTACTGTCGATGTACTCTACTTGATTGAAAACACTCTATCAATGTCTACTTTGTCTAATTAAATGTGCATCATTAATCTAATAACTCCTCGTGATCATGACTCTTGTCAACAACACATTCATCCTTAGGATTATATGACCTTTTGGCCTTGAGATCATTATTGATCTTTAACTACATGATCAAACATGCACCATAGATCTCCCTTGACTTGTTGACTTCATGAGATTGCCCACATGCAATTGATCCTCAATTACAACCTTTGAGATCATGCCACTTGTCATCCATGTGTTTAACTGAAAATTTTTAACAATGTTTTGAATGCAAATGGCTATTTATTATGCCTTTATGTTGAAGTCCCTAGGTGCATTCCACATTCCTAGATCATTTTAGATCCTTATATCTTGAGATAGAAAACTCAACAAGACATCAAATTTATAGGGTATGATCTTGTCATAAAGTAAATCATTTTAATGTAATTCCTTAACCTTGTTTGGATTCACAAGTCTATTTATTAAATGCATAACCAGACTAACCTACTTATTCCTACATGATGTGATATGATGGTCTAGTTTTCAATAATCACATTGATATGATGGTCTAGTTTTCAATAATCACATTAAGGAATTCCCAAGATCAACTTATTGACTCAAAAGATAGACTACCATGATATGCAAAGTTTCAAATGGTGGGGGTGACAATTTGGCCTATGAGGTCAAAACTATCAACATTTTAGCAATTCAATTGGTAAGTATGCATACTATGTTTAAGAACTAGACCATTTACATTACTTTTAAACTCATAAATAATGACAAATCTGATCCATAACTGCAAGAAACATTCTATCTTAAAATAAGAAAACTATTCCACCAAGACAATGAAGGAAATACACAAAATAGAGAAACTAAACTAAATAAAGCAAGTGTGTAAACAAAGAACTTATTTAGTATAAAACATAAGCAAACTAATGTGCAATAATATCACTTGGAGGAAAACAAATAAATTAATTATGTATAAGGAACTTAACTTCCTCAGTAGCAATGTTTCAAATATATCCCATTAACTAGGATAGGAATCTCCTCACCATCCATTTTTGTAAGTTATAAGGCATTATGGGATTTGCATTTAGAAATTGTGTATGGGATACTCCAAATATATTAAAACTTTTTATGCCTTCCTAGTTTATCTCTATCCTCATCTCACTTGAGTACCTAATCTCCTTCTTTGAAACTTTGTGAAGAAGTCCTCTTATCAAAGGCTCTCTTTTTTTATGCTTGGTGGATTTCCATGGCTAGCATGGACTGGTTTTAAACTTCTTCCATCTCCATAAGTTTAGCATATCTGATCTCCATTGGTTCATTCTCCAATAATTCTAGTTGATGCATTAGTTCTAAGGCATGAAACTTAAGAGAAATAGGTAATCTTTCTTCCTTACCATATACCAGCTTGTATGGAGAGTTGGTTATTGATATTTTGTAGGTGATATTATCAGCCCATAGAGCTGATTTCAACTTGAGATACCATGCAATTTGATTATTTTCAATAGTCCTTTTTATTATCTTTAACAAGTTCTTATTTGTGAACTCAATAAGGCAATTGCCTTATGGATAGTAACTTGATGAATTGTTGAGATAAACATCATGTTGAACAACACATTATCTGAACCTAGTCCCCAAAATGGCCATAACATTATCTAAAATAATGGTTGAGGGAACTCCAAATCTAGTAAGAAAACCCTCATATAAATCTATAACATTGGATTCATTTACTTCTTTCAATGTTACTGCTTCTATGCATCAAGTAAAGTAATCTTTAGTAGTTAGTATCCATTTATGTCTTAAAATTAAGGAGGATTAATGATACCAATAAAGTCTAATCCACATTGGAAAAAGGGTTGGTCCACCACAATTGGTTAGAGAGGTAAGGCTATAAGCTTCACTTTTCATATAAACATAACACATTGTTTGCATTTCCTAACCCATGAATGACAATCACTAAATATTGTAGAGGAATAATACCCACCTCTCATGAATTTAAGGGCTATTTTACTTGTTGAATAATGCCATCCACCATGTCCATCATGGAACTACTCAAGCAATCTCTATTTTTAGATTAGCTCTACACATCTTAAAAACATGTCATTGATATATTTATTGAAAAAATTACTGTCAACAAGGAGAACTGGAATTTATTGCAATCTAAAATATATATTTTTTAAAGTACTTAGATGAGAGGGATAAATACTATATTTGAGATATCTTACCAACTCCTAAAACCATCTTAAAGGTGAGGTATGATCAACTATAATATCTTCATCATATGACACCAAAACCATCTCATTAGCTTCTTAATTCTTGGGCTAGATGCCTAAAAAGTCCTTTGCCATTGATCAGCTTTGTGACCTTGATTTCCAAATCATAATCTATTACATTCATTATAAAACTAGATATTTTTTCATTTGTCTTTGTTAAAGAGAAACTCCTTGATACTTAGATGGCATACCATCAAGTGTATTTTATTGTTAGACAAAAAGTATCTAAATTTATTGAGATAACATATAACTAAAAGTACATGTTTTTCAACAAAAGAGTACCTTGTCTCATACTCTTCGAAACCTTGATGGAAAAAGGCAATTAGTTTCTCCAAGGCGTCATGTTTATATTGCATAGGAATTCCTAAAATAGTGTTGAGGCTACCATAAGTGTACAAAATGAAATACATTATAAAGTCTTTGTTTATGAGTGTAGGAGAAATAGATATAGCATTCTTAATCTCTTCAAAACTCTTTACTCCTTCTTTAGACCAACTAAAACTCTAGTTTTTCTTTAGAATGATTGTAAGTGGCTTGGCTAAAGTGGAAAAAATTGAAATATATCTTCTTATAAAATTTATTTTTCATAAGAATATTTGAAAATCCTTCTTATTCTTGGGCAAGGAAATACAAGAATTGAATCTATCCTTTTAGGATATAAACTCAAACCATATTTTGAAATCACATGCTCAAGAAGCTTACCTTCATGAACTGAGAAGATACACTTTCTAGGGTTTATAGATACCCTAAATTTCCTACACATTTTAAACACTTGATTGACATGGACCATGTGCTTTCTTGAAATCTTTGAGAACATTACTATGTCATCCAAATAAACAAGTATAAATTTATTAATGAGGACCTTGAATGCCATATTCATGCCTCTTTAAAAAGTTACTCCAACATTGGATAAATTGAAGGCATATTTCTATATGGAAATTTCTCCCACTTTGTAGTGAAGGCTATCTTGAATTGGTCCTCTTCCTTGACCAAAATATAAGTTTAACTAGTATATTCATCCAACAAATAAAACCTTTCTAAACCTAAAACCAACTCTAAAATTTATTCCATAGATGGAAATGGATGGTGATATTTAAGGGAAGCTTTGTTTAAATCTTGGATGTCAACACATAGTCTAATCTAACTATTCATTTTCCATACAATAAAAAGGTTTATCACCCAATTTTATTTCTTGATTTGAAATAAAATAGCTGACTTTATGAGATTATGAACCTAGCTCTCATTAGAGGCTCAAGCTTTGGATTGATAGGCCTTTATCTTTGTTTCATTGGTTTAATTTTAACCTCTAACTCAAAGGTGTGTTGAGATAGACTTGTATAAAATCCTTTGAGATCACTATATCACCATGAAAACACATCAAAACAACATATGAATAAATCAATGAAACCTTCTTTTTGTGAAGGAGTGCATACCTTACCCAACTTCAAGTTCTTACAAGCTACAATATCCACATTAGCATAATGTTCCTCTTTTGTTGACAAATATGAATTTTATTTTATCAACTAATAATCACCATTGAATATGCTCTCAAGAATGACCAATCTCTTTGGCAATTTATTTGTTCTCATTTGCATAATTTGATCACCATACTGCTGTAAGAACTTTTATTGAATTTTTGAGAAAAACTTAGCCTCTTCTTGTAAAAACTTGATAATTTGATTGTCATCTTAAAAAACTTTAAAGTTATCATGGTTATCTATAATATAAGGCCTTATAACCACCTTAATTTGTGATTAAAAATTCTCTTTTTATATCAACTAGGATACTAAATTGTGCCCCAATAGTAGCCAATCTATCTGCATGTTTATTCTCATCTCTTGGTATTGCCCAAATGTTGAAAGCCTAAAACTCCTCAAGTAAATCCCACACCCTATGATTATAATATCTAAGAAATAAAATATTTAATACATTAATACCTCTAACTTTTTGAAAGACAAGTTCACTATCACCAAAAACTTACAAGATATTGACTTTCATCTTCCTAGCCCACTACAAACTATGAACTAGTGCCTCATAATCTACAAAATTATTTGAACATACAAAATAAAATTTACTATAATATAAAAAAATTTGATTTTTTGTATAAAAAAACATAATTCCATCCCTATTACCATTATTATTCTTTAGTCCATCAAAGTATTATTATTATATACTATCACTAGACTAATCATCCTTCATCATAGTTAGAATTGGTGTAACATTATAATAGAGGAAATAAATACCAAGTAACTATTATTAAATTAGATTATAAGGATAATGATAATAAAAATTAGAGACCCAATCATCAAGGAAGAAATTTGGAACTCCATATAATTGTGATTCATCTTCCACTCCACTAGTTTATAACACCTCAGCTGAGATGATATAATTAGTGTTCACAACACTTGGCATATATGGCTCTAAATGAAAAATTCTATGCGATTAGAATGTATTTTTACATTGGTAACATACCTATTTTTTAACATCAAATAAGTCAAATAAACTAATAATTATCCTCCAATCTTTGAAGTGAAGTCCCTTGATAGACACATGGCAATGTAGGGAGCCAAGTCCACCATAACTACATCTTATTAAATAGTAAAATTAGGACAAACATGTAGTGTCAATTTAAGATCATTTATGATAAATATTTTATTTTTTGGTAATCCATATATTTGAAATTCCATTTTAGTAAAGAAATAACTTAAGAGATGAAAGATCTTGAATGAGAATGTCATTTTGTCATCAAATAGAGAGATAATTCCAAATGATAATTAATATATTAGACATTTTAATTTTATCCACTATACTAAATTTTGGCCCACTAACCTTTGGCTGCACTTTTTGAGCCATTGGTTGCTCACAGACTAGAGGTACTTGATGAACTTGTCCAACCTATGTATCCTAATTTTTATGTGTTATAGGGGTATAAATTTTATATTTTTTAGTCTTGGAAAGAAAATTATGAGTAATTTAATAATTAATCACATTTTGAGCCTCATAAATGACTCTATTTAGCTCTAGTTAGAGCTAAAACTTGACCACTTATATTACTAGTCTCAAGACCCTAACTGAATGCAATATGATCATCCATTTAACAGTTCATACTAATGGTATTAGGTTTCCCCTAAACTTGTTTAGTATCTCCTTATGATGTTGAACTTGTCTCTTTATATTGACCTCCTTGAATAAAAAAATCTTCCTATGTCATCTGGTGCATGATAATGTTTTATGATATAAAGCAGCTTTGAGCATCATTGAGATTAAAAGGATCACAAATTGAGTCCTAAATCAATTTATTTTGATGTGGTATGGTAAAAATATATTTTTAAGTAGAAGATACATTAATATCAAAAGTTTTATATGGTTTAGTTTGAGTTATGGCTCGTTGTGGTTGGTAGGGTGGTTTATTTTCTCTCAACCCTTGATAAGGAGGACTTTGATCTCTAAAGGGTTGCTAGGTGGTATGAATTTATTGTTTATAAGGCCTAATATCCTATTATTTATATTTATTAAGTTTCACTATTTCATTTCCAAAGGATTATAACATTTTTTTAACTCTCCAAGATCACTAGCTTGACTAGAAGGGGTTGTAATTTGATCTTTAGGGGGTGAAATATGAGCTAAAGATTGATTTTGAGGAACTTGAGGAATTGGTATTGATTAAATTCTAATAATATATTCATTTAAGTCCTTGGAGAGTGTTTACCATCTTTTATCAAGCTATTCTCTACTCTTATTGAAACCACATAAGCATCTGGTAAGGTAATACCTCCCATTGACTATATCATCACATTAATATCAGAGTTGCGGGATTTTAGATAATAAAAGAAGGAATATTATGATGATGGTATAATGAATGTAGGTGTTTTGGTCCATGTCTTTTGGAATATAAGGTTAAATTAGACATGAACTCATGAAGATCTCTCTTTATGGTAGTTAGTTGTTAAACTAAAGACAGGTGATCAGACTTGTCCTCAAATTATCTAACTAAGGTTTCACCTAATTATTGACAAGTAGAAATAAAATTTAGTGTAAGGTTTATATAAAATTTTTGTTATTTTTACTTTAAATAATAAACAAGTAGTATAATAGCTACATTGTCTTTAACAACACTTTAAATTGAACAAAGGTTGGCAATGTCTTAGATGTTATCAGTAGGAGTTGTCTGATCTTCTCCTAAGATTTTTTGGATACTCTTAAGAGAATACATAATAATGTCATCAAAATGGGATAAATTTATTAAACTACCTTTATTAAGGGGACCAAACACTTGATTTTTGATGGCCATTTGGATAGCAAGGATTGTATTGCTTAGGATAAAAAGATGACCATGAGATGAATATTTATTTTGAGGATATGAAATTATCCTACTAAAACTTGATATTTTATATGAAGTATAAGGAAAATCAATGAATTCAAGAGGAATACATTTACTAGCTTACCTTGTGGTAATCTTTGGCATGAGAGTATTACCAAGATGATGTTATGAACTCTACAATCTCAAGAATATTTAGCTTCTGATGATAATGGATGTCTTTCTTTGCTACAAACATTTCTCCTCAGATCCAAACTTTAGCTATGATAATTATAATGGGTCTCATTAGGAATGCTAAAAACTATTATAACATTAATTTTCACCCATGGAGGGGATTCTTCAGGCTCCTTCCAACTAAGCCACAAAATGGGAATAACCCCAAGCTATGGGTATCCTATAGTGGGGTTAAACCTATGGAGAAGGTATGGTTCCTCTTTTTGGGTCCCCTAAACTAATGATTGTTATTGGAAAAGGGATAGAGAGGGGGTAAAGGGTTACTAAGAGAGATAAAAGGGTGATTTACTAATGTTTTAGACACTTATAATTTCACAATAAACACTATGAGACACTATGACTAATGTTTTGGATATCACTTCACTTAGTCTTTGATCAAATTTCATATAGGTATTTCACAAAAAGGTGTGAACTAACTATAAATATAGAATGGGAGGGTAGCTTTCCACTTCCAAACTAATCAACTAACTATCTATTATACATAGCATGACTTGTGAAAGTTAAAAGGCACTTTATGAAGGTGAGAAAACTTAGACAGAGGCAAAAGAAAGCATGCATTCACTTAATTACATCAATGAATTCAGGAAACACACTTCAATTTAGTTTATGAATGGAGGAATTAAATGTTTTATTACATCAAATATGTGTTGTAGTAAAAATCCTGGCATATATTGGGAAAGCCAAAAATCATTAGAGTCTCTTTTTTGGGGGAGAAATGGGAGATATATAGAAAAAGAAAGAGAGAGAACCAACCAAACATAAATCAATAACTAAGGCCCAATATATTTTTGATCAATTAGCATTGATCATGACTCCATAAATTAACTTTTATTAGATCCAGATAGATTTCAATCCCTCTTATTACCTTAGAAACATACTAGAAGACAAGAGCCATACTAGGGATGATGAATCATGATCCATTTGAAAAGGAACAGTCTCTAAATACTTTTGAAATTTCATTAAATACTCCACTATCTTTCTTAACCTCTAAAATATATGTCTTATTAAAGATATTTTAACACCATGATTTATTTTTATATGTTCCTTATGTTATTAGACTTGAGTTCATTCACTAGTGCACCTTCTAACATTACTTTTAGAGTCACTATTATACCATTTCTTGAAACCCTGAGCATAGGTCCACTATAGGTGAAAACCAATTACCTTATTGGTTTTCATATAGATATAATTTTTATGAATATTCATAGGCTAGCTAGTCTCTTGATCTTAAACAAGACGTAAAATTCATGATTGAGGGATTTTGAGAGGTCTAACTGAGATTTAATGGTAATTTATAAATGTGTAATGTTTGCTTTGGTTACCCAAATCTTATTTGAATTTACATTTATGCATTTTCCCACCTAGATGGTGAAAATCTTTTGATCTGATGTGTCCACCTATGTGGCATCTCCTTAGGCTACCTATTTCATTTTAAAAATTGATCATTGTCACCTTCAATATGTGTCCTTATCTCATGTCCCTTGGAACTTGATCAAATTTTCTATGTTGATCTTCTTAGGAGTCTCTTGGATTTGACCTTTATCATTGTCATTAATCTTCATTCTCCTTTTTTGATCATGCCACTTGGTAGCCATACATTGATATTTATCTTAGCCTTAAAAAATGTGACACTTGGTAGTCCTACATGCTTCATGCTACCATTGCTATTAGTTTTCTTTTAGTTAATGTACTCACACCATATGGAAGCCTTATATGAAATATAGGTACGTTGACTTTTTGACCTCATGTTCACCATGAATTTACTATGCTCAATTGAATGTGTTTCATCAATGTTTAATTTATCTAATTAAACATTCATAATTGATCCACTAATTCACTATAATCATGACACTTGGTAGTAATGCATTCATCATCAATCTCCTCTAGCCTTTTAACCTCTAGCTCAACATTGATCTTTAACTACACAATCAAACATGCATAGTAAATATCCCTTAACTTGTTGACTTTGTGAGATTTCCCACATGTCATTGATATTTAATTTAAACCTATAAGATCATGCCACTTGTTAACTCTATGTTAAACTCAAACTTATTGAGGATTTTTTGAATCTAAATGACTATTTCATATGGATTTAAGTTGATTTCCCTTGGCACATCCCACATTGCTAGATCATTTTTGGATTCTTATATCTTGAGATAGAAAAATCATCAAGACATAAATTTTTAAAGGGATGGTCTTGGCAAAAATTACATCATTTTCATGTAATTATTCAAAAAAAAATTGGTTCCCCAAGTGAATTTATTAAATTCACAACAAAAATCACTTGTTCATTCATGCATGATGTGTTATGATGGTTTGGTTTCTAATAATCATTTTAAGGAATTCCCAATATCAAATTATTGACTCATAAGACAAAATAGCATGATATGTAATGTTTTAAATAGTTGGGGTGACAATTTTTACTATGAGGTCAAAATTATCAATGATTACTAAGCTAACCTCTATGTGATCCCACATTTTCATTCCAACCCCACCAAAATAACAAAAAGCTTTAACAACATGGGGACTTACATTAAGTACCTCAAGGAGCTTCTCAATTCTATAAAATGATGGGTTATTCTACCATGTCCCTTTTAAGACCTTCCCAAATTAAAAGGTGAAGGGGATCATAATGCACATGTAAAATATTGTGATACAAACATTAAGAAACTCCTCTCCTAGGATGAGGTTGTTACAAAAATATTCCTAAAACCTCAAAAGGGATAGCACTCAATTGGTATTACCACCTCCCTTAGGGGAGTATACATTATTTCCATCAATGCATGGCTAAGTTTTTCAAAGTTTTTAATATGAAATAACTCTTAAAGACTAGTATATACAAATTCTTTTACTCAATTAAGAACATAATGATTTAGATACACATTTTAGTATGATATGATAGTAGCTCTTATATTACTTTTCCAACACACCTAATATGGATAAATGATAATTATGCAATCTCTTCCTCCATTACCTTGAAAATGAGATGAGGGAAAATGTATATAAATTTCCATATCAATATTATGAATAAGCCCTTGAAAGTACCTAATGAATTGACCAAGAAACTTTCAATATTGGTCAACAAAGATATGGGTTCAATGGGTGCATTATTACCCAAAGCCTAAACAATGAGGGGTTTCAAAGTGTAAATCCAAATAATACCAATAGCCAAGGTCCCGAGATCCTAAATTAAAATAATAACATGATTACTAATGGTGTTGCCAACCAAAGTAAGAATCTAAGCCCCATGAAAAAAACCAATATCAATCGATAAAAAACACCAATTTCAACAAAAAAATGGGGGAGATAAAACATAAAACCCATCATTCCATCCATGTAGTCAACTTAAACTGACCAACACTATGTAATGCACAACATTATAACCATAAATAGAATTAATATAAACTAGGTGAACAATATCGTCAATTTCAGAACCAAAATTATTACCAATGAAACAATAAATAAGGGTTCAAGAAATCAGGGAAAACATGAGACTTAGTGACTATGGACTTCATTTTTATGCCTATTCCATCGAGTCAATGGTCATGACACTCAGAACTATAGAGAATATTACAAATTTATATAAAAAATTCTAGAATATCAGAGGTAAACATTTGTATACATGTTCTTAAGGAATGTTAATACAATCTCCCATGTATTTTAAATCTATCATATGACCCATAAAAATAATAATCTCCAAGTCTATTATAACCCCTTCCATAATCACCAGACATGCATTACCCAAAGTAAACAATAGGGTGGCACACAAAACAGCCCTATTCAACATAATAAACCCATAGTGGCATGTAATCATGATGTAAAAATATTGACATCTAAGACTTAGAAAATTGATGTATCTCTTCAATTCAAAGTGAAAGGAAAAACCATAATGATAGGGGTTATATAACTAGAACTCAATTAAGAGGCAAACACCATTACTCACACTAAATAGTATCATCTTATAGCCCTCCATCCCTCAAACATTATGAAAATATAATCCATTCCTATAGCCATGTGGAATTGTTATTTAATATATTATTTAACCAAAAAATTATCCCACATTTAATTCCTAGACTTGATCAAGACCTCCCATGCTCATCGATTGATCTTACTTGATGCCTTAGTGTTGGGACATTTGTTTAATGTTACTATTATCACTTAGAATTACACCATGTAAAGTTATCACTTATATTGATAAAATGGAAATTATATAAGGTGTGGGTGGAATTATTATGGATAGAATATCTAGATAAAGGACTGGTTCCTTTTAGTACATTTACCCACTTCTCCATAAAAAATCTTAGATAGTGCTTTCTTGACTAAGAAAAGGGGTAAAAAAACAATGCTAAAGCTCAAAATGAAAATGAAAAATAAAATTTGAGGTGATGCACCAATTTTTGGCTCAATTATGTAAATAATTAACACACTTTAGAATCCTAATAATTTACACATATTCACTTCATTCTCATACAATGACTCTTGTATCAATTTTCACACAAATGTCTTGGTAAACACTCACACTAGCTATAATGTAATGAACAATGGTTGAATTCAATTCCAAATTAGGTATAAAATAGACATAGACACTCTATATGACATAACATATTTATTATTTTCTACATAAATTTGAATAATTTAGATATAAACCTAGGAAAGATAATCATTTAATAAGTTCTATCAATGAATAATAAACACACACTTCATTAAAGCTTGAGAATGGAGGAAATTTTAGCTCTTTATTTATTCAAAGGTGATCAAGTAAAAAAAATTGTATTTTATATAATAAAAATTCATAATATGACCCTAATCATTCAAAAATTAATATACATATTTAAGATAACAAAATAGAGAAGACAATCAGCTCCAAACTAAGAAAGAGTTCCACATACTAGTCAAGTTAACTCCACTGTAACTCCATCTTCAAATAAAAATTGAAATACAATTTTATTTACACCAAATTAAAATGTAAAATATTTTATTTTAAACCTTATTTATTTTAAAATGGTGTGTTAGGAGAGAGAGGGAGAGTTGACAAGTCAAAGGGCTCTTCATGCATCGTGAATCATGAGTTAATTCCTTGTGATTTTGCGTGTAACTTTTGATCTTTGTTAGTTAACTATTTTTTTAGAATATTAGTTAAATAATATTGATATTTAATGAATATTAAGTTTGTACTTTATTTAAATTTATTTTTATCTCAAGCTAATTGGACTTATCTTGACGTCCGACCTAGACTTCAACTTGAGTTATCTTGCATGCATGTTTATCCTCGTGTCTCTTTTAAAAATCACCCAAAGGAGGTCATAGTAGAAGTGGGATGCATGTGTATGTTTGATAGGTATATATTTCATAAAAATATGGCTATAAATTTTATCAAGACCTTAACTCCACTTATCCACCTTTGTATGTTTTGGAACTCCACTTTTGTAGGGCTAATTGAAGGCTCTTTAAAGTTGGCTTGTAGTTGCTAGAATTAGCCCAAAAGGGGGTTCCCAAGTTATATATATGGAATAATGTGTATTTTAATTATCCATTGAATAGTTTTTTATAAATATGCACTTGATGATGACCAAAGTAACCTTACAAATTTTTTTCTTCTATATGCCTATCTTCTACAACTTTGACAAGCTTCTTGAATGCACTGTGAGAGCCAAAAACTTACAGATATTAAAAATTAGAAAATATAATGTTATTAATATATAATTTAAATAAATAATAATGAAACAAATACAAAATTAAAATTCAAAAAACATAATAGAATAGAGACACAAATTTAACATAGTTCACCCAATATGGACTACGTCCACACAGAAACTGCCAGTCCTTATTATTAGATCCAACAAATGAAGGTAAAAACCTAAATTAAATCTAATTAAATACACTCTTCAATCTCTATATTTTTTATAACTAATTAAAATTACATCATATCAAAGGAGGGTTACAAATTAGGGAAAAAATGCACTAACTTAATTTCTAATGTTAGATCTAAAACCTAATAGTTAACGATCCAAATTAACTATGAAATTACAATATTTTATAATGAATTTTTCACAAAAAAATTATTCAATGGAATTTCTCCTATCAAGATTGGGCTTATATATAATATCAAGCTCCACACCCAAACATATAATGATAAAAATATGATTTTAAAATAATAATCATGGTTAAACATACCTTAAAATAAAATTTCAACTCCAAACTCCATGTACAACTCCAAAAAACACCATTTTATGCTCTCTTGTTCAAAATAAACCCTAATTTGGATTAGGGGATCTAAAATGAGTTACAGGAATGAGAAAAAAAACTCATAATATAATTTTTATATATTTATAAATGTTTTATACATGGAAAATTTTGAAAATCTCACAAAAATTTCACTAGACTCCCTAAGAAAGATTCACAAAAATGTGCTTGCTTGCTGCCTTGGGAATGACTCAGAGATGTTTTTAAATGAGATGAGACTATTTTAATTTTTTTAAATTAAATTATCATTTATTTATACCTTTAAACTAATTTTAAACACTATAAAATTAGTTTATTCCATTGGATGGACCTAAAACACCCATTTCCAACTCCATTTGTGACCAAAAAAGTGAACAAACCTTTATTCCCTCATGGTCAGACCTATATATTGTATTTTATATCTCCTATGGTATATTAATTCATTTAAAAACTTTAAAATATTAAATTACACAAAAAATCACTCCCATGTAATATTTCAAGATTTTTCATTTAAAAAAACTCAAAATATGCACTTTTTGATGTTGATTGGCTTGCCCAATTTAATTTTTGAACACATATAGGTCTGTGTTTTACTATTTTATTTAGTTTTATGAGGGTTAAATACATAAGTATTTTTTAATTAATACCTATAATAACCCATATTACATTTACAATAAATTTATGAGCTCAAAAAATCACTTAAACCATTAAAAACATGAATTTTTTACTGTCTCTCTTACTTGCATAAAACCCTAATGCTTGATCCTTTGACTTTATCCATAATTTCCATGAAATTTTGATTTATTAAGGTGTATAAATATATTATTTTCCCAATAATATATCACACCACCTTTATTTTTGAACAAATAACTCAAATTCTAACATACTACATAAAACTGAATAAATGAGGATTTAAGAAGGGTTTTAGAGCACCTATTCTTCTTAACAATTGTTCATAAATCTAAGACAATATAATATGAAAAAAATGAGTGGAATATTTATATAATTTTTCATCCAAAATATTCCTAATACACTTTTATCCAAATCCTCTTCACCTTCATGTATCGAGCATCTAAAAATTTCTTTCACTAGCTTGTAAATAGCTAGTTAGAGGAATAAAAGAAACCTCTATAAAAATTTGAACTTACGAATTGTTATTAAGAATTATTTTGGCCTTATTAATGTTGAATTATGTTTTTAATACTATTTTATACCTTTAATCCATGAATTTATTCTTCTTAAAAATGTGCACATAAGCAATTTTGACCAATGGTGGCAAAATTGTCAACAATTACTCCTCTGCAAGTTTAGATCAACCACATTGATCTAGACACGTTTCATCTCAATAAAAAATCATGGAATGATGGATATTTATCTCATTTATTAATAATTTTTCCTGACTCTGATATGGTAAGTATGGGATATCTAACCTTATTTCTACAAATATAGATTTATAAGAGTGGTAGTTAACATCATCCCCTTTTCCTTCCTACAAAACCTAGGTTATGGGGAAACCAATTATTCCACCATGTATAACACCCTACAAGGCTATGAAATTATCAATTATACTTACATATGGACTATCATTATCTTATTCTCTTTGGGCCCAAATATGGTGCTCACATTGTTCTATTTCATAGACAAAGCACCAATTACAATATGATCTTAGGAAGGCTTTGGATACATATAATGAAGGGTATACCTTAAAACCTATTCCAGAAAGTATGTTTTTTACACCTAGGATAGGTTTTCATAACCCATGGGATCCTAATCCCTTAGACATATTGTAATAAACCATGTATAATCAACCAAAATTACACATCGATTACCATATACCTACCCATGGGGTCACAAAACTCCTAAAACTGGTTGATATTACTAGATCCACAAGTAGTCATCCTAAAGAAGGATGCGGAAATAACCTAAGTTCTATTTAAAGAAAAATTAGAATAAAAAGACATGGTAACAATTAAGAGGATCATTTAACCTAAACCAATCACTGATTTAACAATCTCCACTATGTCTATAGCCAAGATTATCAACCTCTTGAAGAAAGACACTCCCCTCATCCTTCCATTTGATCTACGTAGGGTGGGTACCTATGATTTATTATGACCTCAAAGACATAAATCCCCATATGGGTTAGTTATCCTACTAGAACTTTGTATGATATTGGTGTCTAAGAATGAAGAGAACCCCTTTAAAATAACCATATTAGTAACTATCATCACTATCACCCAACGTTCAAATGTATAGAGATAATTTGTATCTCATGTTCTACTCTTTTCACTTATGAACCACTTTAGAGTATTCTCATAGATCATACTATGATAAGACCATACCAATTTTTTATAGTCCCTCATAAATTAATTTTCCTCCCCCAAAAGATGTTGATAATCCTAATCTAACATGCATCTGGTCATACTTATTATTATACTCCAAGATCACCAATAGGTAGCTAGACTACTCCCTTGGTCATGCCAATACTCAAAGAGAGAATTCATAGTATGATGATAAACAAGATATATATTAACATCAAAACCCATAATTACCCAAGGATCCATAAAGGAGGGCCCCTTTTTACTTCATGAATGAATAAATCCCTAAAATGTCACTCACTAGATTCTTGTAAGATTTCTCACATGTAATAATAGGAAAAATAGTACTATTATTGTCCTACCCACAGTACTAAAAACTACATAGTTGTGTTTATGTGCCTCCTAAACAAAAGAGATATCATAATTATACTGACATACTCCCCATGCCAAAGTAGAAATCTAATTATGTCAGTATACTTCTCAACTTACAGAAAATATTGAGAAAACATCCTTTTGAATGTCTAGAGGCACATAACTATCTTGACCTAGAGATTAAAAGACAACACTTTAAGTTCCCAAAAATAATCCCCTTCCTTCATCCACAGCATAAGGCTAAAACATTCTCACTTCCATAAGCCCTTTTGTTTAACCCATAAAGGGGACACATAATCTTATTAAGTCTCAAAACTAGGGACCCCAAAAGGGGTTACCTAAAATTTTCAATATCCATATGGTTGAGATATTATAAGACCAAGAGGCTTCACTAGATTATTGTCCCCATTCTACACATAACTAGTGTGTCCTTCACTATGATGGTGCCAAGTGCTACCTAGGCATGAAGGTATTATTTTTTATCATTTCACCTAAAGGGCTAGTCATGTCTTTTGGATTCAAGCTATAATTTGAGTGTACAAATAATGTGACTAATTACGAGTCCTTCCTTCTTATAATTATCATTGTAAAACCCTTAGGTATATAGAACCTAATGATCCAAGGTGACTCATATTTAGTGGTGAACCAATTTTTTGAGGTCTATCAGACCAAGGCAAAATAAATTTAGCTTTTCAAGGCCACTATGTGCTAGATCACTAGGGTTTTTAACTTTATTTCTATAGAGGTAGTCCCAAGGGAAAGTAACCAACTTTCCAATTCCATGGTCTCCTTGTCTTCACACTTTTACTCCCATCTAACAATACTAGAACATGATTTCTTAGTCTTATTCAGGACAAAGCCAATTGTGTGTAAGAATCCTAATGACCAAATGTTACCCACATCATAAGGGATGACAACCCCATGGACCTAAATTTAGCTGAGAATGATGAGGCCATTATTGAGTTCTTAGGAACTTATGATGACATCCCATCATTCCATCACAAGAGGGAATTCTCACTTACTCACTACCCCACTTTGGCCATTCGAATTGAATACTATGCTTATTAATATCATGTTGAGGATTACTTGTCCTCTGATGATGAACATGATGTCTTTAATATAGAAGGTGAATATTATGATATTCCTCTAGCCTTCAACACGTTCAAAGATGGAAATGCTTCCCTCATTGAAGAAATAATTTACATTAGCATTGGGACAACATATAATCCTAGACTTCTCAAGTTAGGGTCTTCACTCTCTACATAAGAGGTTGAAGGCCAAAATAAATTCCTTATATAACTCTAAAAAGATTCCACTTTTTCCTACACTGACATGGTAGGCATCAACCCTGATGTAGTCATCCATAACCTAGTTATAACATCTGATGCAAAGAATATCAAACAAAACTTCAGGCTTATCAATCCTAAATTTAGATTATTGGTAAAATAATAAGTCATCAAAATTTTAAAATTTAAATTTATGAAGTTAATG
Source organism: Torreya grandis (assembly GCA_037957365.1). Lineage (NCBI taxonomy): Eukaryota > Viridiplantae > Streptophyta > Pinopsida > Cupressales > Taxaceae > Torreya > Torreya grandis. The sequence goes on from JARHVA010006040.1 coordinate 569,293, forward strand.
GAATACTCCAAGTGGATGTCTAATATTTTCCCCATTATCAAGAAGAATGGTAAAATCAGAATCTACATAGACTTTTATTACATTAACAAAGCATTTCCAAAGGATGACTTCATTCTCCCATCCATTGACATCATCATCAAAACTACCATAAGGTATGATTTGTTATCACTCATGGATTGTTTCTTGGAGTACAACAAAATTCACATTTATTATGACCAAAACAAGATTTCAATTGCTATGTCTTATGCAACCTTTTTTATATTGTGATGCCCTTTGGTCTCAAAAACATAGGGGAAACATATCAAAGGGTTATGACCCACATATTACATGATGTCATTTATAAGATAATGGAAGTCTATGTGGATGATCTCTTATAAAAATTAGGATGATGTATATACCATTTAGATGCCTTACACAACATTATAACACATTTAATCAAATAGGACATCACTCAAAACACAAATAAATGTGTTTTTGAAGTCAATGATAGAAAAATCTTAGGGTATATCATCTCCCAACATGGGATTGATATTGACCCTACTTAAATACAAACAATATTATAAATGTTACCTCCCATTAATGAATAATAAATTTAAACATTTATAGGCAATTTAGGAGCCATTCGATGATTCATTCCTAATATTGACTACATTATTTATCCCATTAATAACCTACTAAAAATATGAATAGCTTAGATTGGACAAATAGTTATTATGAGTCATTTTAGGTATTAAAACACTTATGTCTCCACCTATGCTCAGGCATAGAATCTATATAAACATTTTCTATTTTATATTATATAAAATAAGGTTCCCTCATCTACAAGATGGCTCAATAAGATGACACTAGTAAGGAATGTGTCATTTATTCTAGTAACTAAAACCTCATCAATTATGAGACATGATACACTCAAGATGAAAATGAATTCTTAGTAATAGTGATTTCAATCAAATTATTATGATGATATATACTCAATCAAGATATGAGAATTATCATAAGATCTTAAGATCTACAAACTTTCTTAACCCAACCAAATCTCTCAAGGAAGTTTGGGTACTTAAATACACTCCTAAGTGAAATTGATTTAACTTATGTCAATTGAAATCCCATTTAGGGACAAATCATTTCTAATTGGTTGGATTATTTGGCCTTGGAAGTTCATGAACTCATTAATACCTTTTCCCTAATGAGTTCATATTTTATATATAAAAACCCACTATTATATCCTCACCTTAGTACGTAAACATCATCAATTAGCTAATTGACCACACTTACCCTAAAGGTTAAAATTCATAGTATAAAATGTGTATTTATTTCATCACATCCAAGTATGTTATTTTGGACACCGTAATTTATCTCAAGGCCTTTGATGACATTTTGCTTTGATGTGTTGACTAGGAATAGTTACAAAAGTCTATTTTTCATTTTCATAGTGGATTTTATGGGGGACACATTGGAAACCATTTTATTTATTAAAAAATCCATAGGATGGGATACTAATGGCCCACTCTTGACCCTAGTGATGTTGAATTCATATGTAAGTATGAGAAATGTCAATATTTTCCACACAAGATACATGCTCCCACTAGTGAATTACAAACCATCATCACCCCATTGTCATTTCCTACTTATCTATATGGTCATCACTTTATTATCATGATAACTAAATATTTCACCAAGTGGGTAGAAACAATGCCATTGACAACTATCACTAGATTGATCATTATAAAGTTTATTCTAAATCAAATCACATGCTAATTCAAGGTCTTGCAAGTCATCATTATTGATAATGGGTCCCATTTAAATAAACTCAAAGTTCATGAGATATGTAATAAATTAAATATATCACACCATTCAGCCTCCCTTCACTATCCACAAACCAATGGTCAAACTGAGGCTACGAACAATACCCTAAAGTCAATTTTTTGTAAAATTATTAAATATTCTAAATGAAAATAGAATATACAAATCTATATAACTCTATGGGAATATAGAATTATTATTAAGACACCCATAGGGGTAACCCTATATTTTCTCATTTTCATATCAAATTCTATACTACCCTTAGACTTATAAATACCCACCCTTCGTATTTCCATCTAGGGCCTTCTTGATCAATAAGAGTATAGAGAGGCATGGTTGGATGAATTATAAATTTTATATGATCATCAAATCACCATAAAAAACAATCACATTGCTTACATTGATCTCATGGGTAGACAATATAAAAAATATCCATGAACACCCTATCCATATAAGATACCTTGTCCTTAGACTCAATATTCAAATTCACAAGAAGAAAGGAAAAGGTAATAATTTTAGATGTAATTAGTTAGGCCCCTACCTAGTGATAAAAAATTCAATTTTTTTCAAAACTATTAAAGATTCTAAATGAAATTGACATCAATAACTCTATCTAGCTCTATGGGATTATAGAATTAATATTAAGACACCCATAGGGGTAACCCTATATTTTTTAATTTTCATATTGTAATCCATACTAACATTAGAATTATAAATACCCACCCTTCATATTTCCATCTAAAGCCTTATTGATCAAGAAGAGTATAGAGAGGCATGGTTGGCTCAATTACAAATCTTAGATGATCATCAGATCACCACCAAAAATAATCACATTACTTACACTGATCTCATGGGTAGACAATACAAAAAAAAATACATGAACACCCCATCCATGTAGGAAACCTTGTCCTTATACTCAATATTTGAATTCATAAGAAGAAAGGAGAAGATAAGAAGTTTAGACATAATTAGTGAGGCCCATACCTAGTGATAAAAGACTTCAATAATAGAGCCTATCAGTTATGAACTCTTTAAGTTAAGGAGATTGGTGAATCTATGAGCTCTTTGAATCTAAAATGATTCTATATCTATTAATTTCATATCACAATATTATCACCTACATTGCATTTTCATAGGTTGTATGTTTACATACATTTTAGATGTGTTTTTCGTAATTATTTGGTTGTTAATTCACATAGTATATAAACTCTCAAAATAAAAAATTTCACATCATCCCATTCTCATATTACTCTATTATCCCATAGAAGGTATTCTCAAAATCAATATTTTATAATTGTATTTTCCTTAGTTATTATGAATAGAGTACACCTCTACCCTCTACATATTGTTGCATAGCTTAAAAAATGCTAACTTTTAGTTGAGTTTAGTTTAAAGGCTTGTCCATGATTGAGTTTCCTCTTACAGTGCCTTATGAAATATATAACTCTAGTATGCTTAAAAATAGGGTAACTTTAATCACCTATCTTGGTCCTTGTTGATGATGTTTTTATTATTAATTGTTACATGGGGCCAATATTTGGAGGTAAAAGCCTTATAGATATAAAATTAGACACTCTTATGAAAATAAAAATGCTTGTGCAAATATAAAAGTCAAGTTTTGCATATATTTCTCTTTCGTTAACCTTCGATGGTGAACCCTCACATCTTACTAGTTTTATGGGGTTAACACTGGGAGAGATGTCCCTTACACACATACATCTATCCTTTTAGTGGAAAGCCCATGTATCTTCTTTCTCACATAATAATAGGTTTAGGGGACCACAAAAATAATTATAAGTCATGTTTAAAATCAATATCAAATCAAAATGTTTTTAAAGTGATTTTTTTTTCAAAAATATTACCTACATGTCTATATTTAAAGAGGAAAACCTTTTCCCATTTATCAGATATGATAGGGCTAGTTATATCTAGATGAAGCCAATAAAGTTATGGTTTCATAAATCTATAAAGAAGTAGAATTTACCATTTTCTCATGATAATTAGGTCATATTCCTTTTTCCTATGAAATTTGTATTTATGGTTTTCATTTCTTATCACCTTACATTTATCCTATTCCCATTTTAACCACTTGATGCAATGAAAGTCATATGTTGTGTAAACAAAACATCTAAGTAATCACTTGTAAAATAAATTTTAATGTAGTTATAGTCACATATATTAATCCATCACATTAAATCATTTTCATACATATTAATTCCACATCTACATTAACATTCCACACACACACACACACACACACAGAGACATATACATATAAATCATCACATGACTATCCATCTAGAGTGCATGAATTGAAAATTAAAATACAAAAATTAATGTTGCATCACATAAATAATAATTCATTGAGAAGTAATCCAAAATACCTCTGTATATATATCTTAATAACTAAAGAGTTTATAAAACAAGGGTATATAATACAAAACACCTCTACAAAGGGATAATTTGCCTCAGGTCATCTAAAAAATTATAAACATACAAAATGGTATAACAAAATGTATACACAAATTAGTCTCAAAATCTTGTCCTCCTCTTCTTGCAAGGTCATAATATAGAACATTTTTGGGCCTATGGCTCTAGTGATGTCTCCTGATATTCCACCCTTGAGGTTGTCCCACCATCTATAGGTTAGAAACCAAGATGTTGACTCCTGCTTGAGCCTCCCTCTAACATTGTCCTCCATATTCTATTATTAGAGGTTCATCCTCATCCACATCCACCTATCATCATGTCTATGATGGCCTCTTCCCTCCTTTCCTTAGCCAATAGGGTAAAATTTTTATATCAAAAATTTCAATGTCATAGATGTATGGCATGTTGGGTCAAATATATCTGTATGCCAACCAATCCTTGTAGGAAGCTCGACATATACTAGGAGTTGATCCCTAGCTAGGATAACTCAAAATCTACTAGGATTTGGTCATAATGTAGAAGATTTTTGGGCCTATGGATCTAGATATGTCTCTTACTAGTCCACCCTTGAGGTTGTCCCACCATATAAAGGTTAGAAACAAAGATGTTGACTCTTACTTGAGCATCCCTCTAATTGTCCTCAATATTCTACTATTACAGGTTCATCCTCATACACATCCAGCTTTCATCATGTCTACTATGGCCTCTTACCTCCTATCCTTGGCCAATAGGGTAGCATTTTTATCTCAACTTTATTAACATCACAGATGTATGGCATGTTATGGAAAATATATGTGTGTGTCAACCAATCCTTGCAAGAAGCTCAACATCTAGTAGGAGTTGGTCCCTAGCTAGGATAATAGTCAAATAAAAAGGCTAATCAAGCCATCCCTGATCATGAATCTCCATACACTTAAGGTATCTATAATCATAAAAAAAAACAAAAAAAAATGTTAGATCTAGTTGATGTCAAAATCTAAAATAGGAAAACTAGATATATAAAAGATATATGTAATGAAATATGATATATAAATGAAAATATATAAATAAACATTATACCTAGATTCCCCTCATGCCATTCAAGGTTAGAGTCATCATCCATAGCCTCCTCCTAATCAATGTCTAAATCCTCCTCTAGCTCAACATTTATTGTAACCTCACCATCCTCATCTTCAAACTACTTCTACTATGGATGGTCTTCCTAGGTAGGATCTTATAGTGGTGGTGATGGTGGAGGGACCATATATTATTACCTTACATTGATTTTTCCTCCTCCTTTGGTGGCCTACATGGAAGTTATAATATATACTACATGTGGAACTTGTCAGGTGATAATAACCACTCTCATGAATGGATACCATACCAACTGACCCAAAATCATGGATATTAGCTTTGAAATCCTCTTGTATATAGCTATATGGATAACTAGGTTTCCCACATATGGCATACCAAACTATTAGGTCACCCTCTCCACAAGGTGAACCTTGACATGTAAAAGCTTATCTCCAACCTAGGTGGCCATGATGTTTTTTGTAAGATAGGATCCCTCATTGGCCCATGTCCTAATCATGTCCTGATAGGGTAGGGAAATTAAGTCTATTATTACCTTAAAATACCCCACAAACTTAGGCAAGACATGAAAGGTAACTGTATTTGTCTATATGGTGGCCCTAATATCTCATGGTGCCCCAATCAACACTCCCATTTGATAAGGGATCATACTCTCATAAACCCATCCCATGACAATGGTTACTTAGATGATAGAAAGGGATCCTATATGATCCACTTGATAAATATCCTTATTTGTTTGTGCTATAAACTCTTATCTCTAGGAGTAATGTGCCCCTCTCAGCATCACTTAATTGACAACCATTTCTACAATAATCTATTTACATCCTTATCTCCCAATAATTAGGAGGTAAAGATACCAATTATGGCCTTCATTAGATATAGGATAACTAATCTCTTAGATTGAGAAAGCCTCACACCACACTTCTCACCCACATTAGGTGTTTCGATGTCTCTAAAGTGATTTGCCTAGTTATGGGCCACATAATTGCTACCAGTGGATTGAATAGATACTAATCATCTAATCATGGGAAGATATATAATTTAATATACATCTATAAGAGTTATCATGCACTCTTAGGTTTGGAAAAACATGAACATGTTCTACTTGATGTCCTAGTAAGTCATAATGTCACATATCAATTGACTAGAGTTGGAGATGATCTTTGCCTATGTTATCTTTAATATCCATGCTCGATCGAGAATGAACAACTCATTAGATATCAAAATTTACAAGACTCAAGTGATCTACACATACTTTTGGGCTCTACTCCATCATATATAAACACCCTACAATCATAAGAAGACCCTAAGTCAACCTAAGAATCAATTATGCTCTTCAAATAGTCAATTTCCCTTCTTGATCGTAATAGATAGAACCACCCTCATTTTTAGGTGGTATTTATAAAACTACGTTATAGTGGTTAAAAAAAACTTTGGTGATTATGTAACCATTTTAAGTGGTTTTTTATCTATCATAGAAGGGAAAAAATATAACCATGTCATAGTGGTTACACTACCATCATGATGTTTATGTAACCACCACCCTATAAAGGGTAGTGTTTATATGATGTGACTAGTGGTTCAATATTATGATGGTGTCCCCTTCTACACCCTTATAAAACACCCCTACATTCAACCCAAATTATACATATCCATGATCTTCCCCCTAGAAATCATTTCAAAACTAATGTTTTTGAATTTCATTGGACTTTAGCTATGTTTCTAAACAAATATCATATTTAAAGTAAAAATGAAAAAGTAAAGAAAGCCTACATGATTAATCTTGGAATATTATCCCATTTGTATGTACAACATCATCTCATCATCCTCATCCCATTGATTACCTTCTCACTTAAGATGGTCATAGGCAGTCCAGAGCTCAAAATCTCTCAAAATCAAATAAATTGTTTTTGGTAAGTTTTTGAATATATTAGGCCCAAAACTTAACCATTTTTAGTTCAAAACCTTTCTAGTTTTGATATTTTTTACATTTTGCATATAGTTTTATTTATTTAAGTCATATCTTTGATATATTTTACTACTTTTTCTCTAAGGCTAACACTTTAAAGAATTTCTATCTTTTGTAGCACACTTTTATGGTTTTATAAGTATATGACAACCCAATACTAGACTTAGTCCCTTGATGAGAAATTTATAGTATGATATTACCTACACACAAAGTACACATTAATATCAATAGTATGATTACATATCTTATTTTCCACTTTCTCATCAAATTGTATTTTATTCTTGTTTTCTACTTGTAGGTTATGTGGATTCCTAACTAGCTTCACTCCATTATTTAGGTAAGTAGGTTAAGTATTCCTAACCTCTTATTTCCTTTTTTCACACCTTTACTCATGAATAAACCTTGATAAATAATCACAAGACGTACTGCTATTGACAATTTGGCTTTTCAAGGCCAAATGCCAACCCATACAACTAATAAACTTTTCATGGCATCCACTTAAGCCTCTACATGGTGCTATCTTGAGTCATGATGTCTCTTATTTTTATTTTTGAAGTCACTCAACACTCCTAGAGGTATCATTGTGTTTGTTTGTGATAACCATATCTCTTATATGTCTTAGGTCCTTAGGTGATATGATTGATCATCAAAGTGCTCATTAACTATTTTTTTAATGGAGTACGTATCAGTCTTGTCATTGTCATACCTATTTTTAAATGGTATTAATTATCCTCATTGTGTTGAGTATGTTTAGAGGTTATTTAACCATGGATTGAAGTGATCTTATGATCTAAAGAGCCTTGATGGAGATGGTTATAATGGCATATGATGACTCACTATGAGTTTCTTTAGTGTATTTATTATATTCAAAGAATAAGGATGGATATAATATTTAAAATGTGATGAAGATGCATAAAATCCCCATGGATAACTTTTATAAAGTTATAAATTACTTTTCATGATACTCATTAACAAATCTTCATGTGAAACTCTATGTATGTTGACTAGATGTGAAGATTTTTTCCTTTAAATGACTATTTTTAACCTCAAGATTCCATTAAAACATTCATAATTCCCATAAACATCCTCATAGTCATATTAGTGTTTAGTCAAATGGGTTCATACTTCAAACGTATCTCCTCTACAAGTCTAGAGCATTGTTTGGCCTCTAGAGAGTTCCCACATGTGAAATATGCCCCTTTGTCTCTCAAAAATACTTATTACTTGTTTTAATATAAATTTTGACTCATATTAATCCTATTTTCCCCTAAAATGATAGTTTTAAGCTGAAGTATGGTGAAAATGTAGGAGAAAAAGTATTTGCATGTGTTTTTTGCTAGGTGTATAGATTTTTACAAACTTTTTCCTATAGTGGAGGTCAAGATGTTTTAGAGGGAGTCATGATAAGAGTTTCAAAGGATATTCATGGTAATAATGTTCAATATAAGATCAAAATTGATTGTCCATAAAGGTCTCTTATAGCTTAAGAGAGCCCTTTAGGTTTTCAGATGCAACAACCATGTGAGAGAATATCAACATCTATAATTTTGGGTAGATAAAAGGACCATTTAGATATTTTATATTTGGGAATTTTTTATCAATTTGTCTCTCTCTCCTTTATGAGTAATCATTAAAAAGTTGAGGTACTCATAATGGCTTATTCATTTAGGCAAGCTATCAATTGTCCTTGTTTTCTATTCTCTTAATCATGGTGACAAAAAAATGAAAGTTTAGATAACATTTTAGAAGTTTAATCCACCTTCCTATATCATTATATAACCTCATCTCATATGTGTGAAGTATATAGATCTAAAGAAGACATACACTACTAAACCTATAGTCTATAGGTAGTTGGATGGTTATATTGTTCATTATGGTTTCAAGATGTCAAAACATAGTAACTATATGAGCGGTCTTATTCAAGTCCATATGTTCTCTCTTTATGTGTCTCAAAGTTTCATCAAGCTTCATATCCTCTAGAGATCACCAATCAGTCTACAAATATGATCATACTCTTAATTTAGCATATGTTAAGGTATTTTAGCATATGTTAAGGTTGTTTATAGAATCTTTGGTTTCTTATTTAACTATGTAGGATTCCTTAAAAACCTCCAAAATAATGTATATTATCAAGGCATATGCCTATGCTTCTCCTGGACTCTTTAAGACTATCTAAATTATGGATTCATCTTTATTTCACCTCCCTCATATGTCATCCCATTTAATATACTTTCACACTATCATTCACCACTATTGTAAGCTTATAATTCTACCTTTACCCTCCCATATATCCTATTATCATCATATCCCTACTATCCATCCACATCCACATCATAATCCAATCTATTGGTATTCTTCAAGGTTGTTAGTGATTAGGACCATCATAGTCTTGCAATATGTACACAACCTTAAACACTCCTAAAGATTAAAATCTTCACCTATAGGATGTAATAGAATATAGATTGATGTTGACTCAGAAAAGTGGCTAATTATGTTTGAAATATACTTGAAATTATTAAAGACATATATAGGTTCAAATTAATTTTGAGGGATATTGGTGTAGAGAGATATTAAGCCCAAGGATAAATTTAATCTCTAAATTGAATTTGCAATCATAATTTGAGGTTTGGTTATATTAATACAATCAAGATGCATGTTAGATCTACTTGATGAGGTAATGAACATATGTAGAAGACATTAAATACATGAAAAATAGGAGTCATTGTCATAGTGACATCATTAAAAATGGAATATTATTCATGTTAGTGGCCTTATCAAGGTCTTTTAAACATCTAAATTTCACCTCTATCCATACAAAATACATAATCTCCAGCTACAACCATGCTAAGAAGAGGTGAAACCAAAAATAATGAAAATAAGGAGAAACTTAGATGTTTAAGGGGAGAGTTGAACTCAATATTAACTTCAAGGAAAGGCAAGAGCATTATATGGACTTTGGAGGTCTGTTAGTGTCAACTTTAAGACCTAAAACTTGGAGACAATCCATACAAGGGTCAATTCCTCATGCATAGTCAATGTCTTCTAAGATACCTACATGCTACATATTAATGATAGAGCCAATAAGTACATTGGTAGTCTTGAGATCTATTTGATTTCTTGAAGGTTAGTTGAGAGACCAAGTGCATGGTTGGTATGATTTTAATAACCTCAATGAGGTAAATCACTATAATACAAGTTTTCTAACTCAAGAAATACCTCAAGAGAGGTTAAAACTAGCCTAATGTTGGTATATAGCTAAGTAGAGCAAGATCAGTATTATGCATTAAATTAGAGGTGAACCTGTGATACATAAAGTAAAGATGTTAAACCTAATAATCATTCAAATAAAGTTCAATCCATGAAAGAAGTTAATAATGAGGTCTCAACCAAAAACACATAATCAACCATTCCCAAGGGCACCCTATAGGTATGGTACTATGTACTATGAGAAAGGTAATTATGTTGAGGTGTTAGTTAAGGATATAAGGGATAGTTGAAAGATTTTGGTAGGTGCACTTAATTTAAAGGCTACAGTATAAATCCTAATGAGCATGGGAAGGTCCTTTAACATAAAAACATAGTCAGAAGGGGAAGCTATAGTCCACTTTTTCTTAAGAGCCCCTACTTAGATTGTAGGATGCTAAGGAATGTGGAATGTTGAGAGGAATGAGGTCCATTTGAGGGTGGATTATACATTAATTAACACTAATACACCATTCATACATTTAAAATGAATATTAAATATTAAGGACATAGCTTAAATAGTTAAAGACTATGAAAACCTTGTAGATATACTCAATGCCTACAATAATTTTTGGAAATTTAAGGTTTAATAGCCTCTAAAAGTTTGATCATGACTTAAAATTTTTTAAAAATAGTAATTTTAAGTGTTTAAATGTAATTATTACATTATAAAGGTTAGACAATTAGTGAAATCATTCACTATTCTATCATAGAGCATCACTAGTCAATTAACCATCATTCATGAGACCAAATGAGTTATTTTGAAGATTAAGGGCAAGTTGGATAGTTAGGAATTCATAAAATTTATATAGATAAGAAAATATAATTGTGTATTTAGGTTCTCTGAGGTAGGTAACACTTATATTTCAAGACAACATGACCTTGAGGGCTAGTTTAAGGAAAAGAGACTTAAAGCAGGCCTATGCACTAAGACTAGTGGCATCCATGTATCTTGAGTAATTTTGAAGACATTAGATAGATAAAGGGAAATTTATAATGTTATATAAGCATATAATTATGATAAATAACCTAGGTTAAATAAGAAAATCATAAAAATTAGTCATTAAGGGCTATATAAGCTATGACTGTTTCAAACCTTAGGGTAGAGGAATCAAGGCATACAGAGAATAAGGTAACCCTCAAGTAGAGAAAATTTTTTATCACCTATAAATAATTATTTTTAAGTTTAAAAATCCATCAATCATTTATTTAGAGGATAAATAAGATCTCAAACCTCAAAAACCCTAAACACATAGATTGGCAGTGCAACCTTATAGGCAGCCTCATGAGGTGATGGAGACATAAAGGGTTTTGAGTAGTTAGAATAACGAAAGGGGTGATAAAAAAATGGTAATAAATGTATTATTCTGAGTTTTAACTCCCACATCATTTATAGGTGCCTCATACCTCAACTCTCAAATAAGGCCAATTAGGTCTATAAACCTATTTTAAGCCTAGAAAGCCTATACCACCTTAAGACATTTGTAGACTCTCATAAGAAAATATGAAATCATGAGAATGTGTAAGGTAATGATACAGGTCATATGAAATTAATTTCAATTATAGGAAATTAGGTATTATGTCTATTTGTATTTTGAATGCCTATTTAAACTATGTAACCTAGGTAGCCAGTTTGACCCCTTTGTCTCAATGCTTATATATTTTACCACAAGAGGACATGGAAAAAACTATGTTAAAAAGTTTTCAAGAACCCTATGAAATTTATTTCCATGGAAATTTGAGGTTTTTTGAGGGTCATAGGTTTATGAACCATTTGTAAGACTATAAGTAAGTCTAAAATGTATATAGAGAGCTCATAGACCACTTGTTACGTATTTATCTTGACACACCTTTTGCATGGGATCCCAAGATTCTAAATAAATTTAAAGGGGTATATGGAATAAATATCAATGGAAAAAAGTTATGGTTTGGAGGTTTGTACTTTATTTACCATCATTAAGATGGTGGACCTCCAAAACCCTCCGTAAATCCTACTATAGACCAATCTTTAGAAAAGTGAAAATTATTGAACCTAAACACCCATGAATCACCATATGAACACTTAAATCATGAATTACACTTAGAGAGGGTCCTAGCCATGGTACCATGTTGTATATAACTATATAGACCTATTAAAATATATGGTTTTTAGCAAAACATACATAAAAAGAGGTATAAGGTAGTTTAAGAAGATAAAAATCATTGGAAAACTATTGTAACTTCTCCATGATTGTATTATAGTGTGTTTATCCTTGTTTAGATGTGTATATTGGCATAAATATTCCATTATCATGTCCTTGTCACATATATCTGATGATTAGTTATCTTGTGTAGGTTTTGTTAAGTGTCAATGTTTGGTGATCATGTTTGGAGTGTAATCTAGTTGAAAGTGCCTCAAGATAGGTCTCTCTCCCTTCACCTCCAAGTTATAGTTATCCATCAAGACATAATATGAAACATTACTGCTTAAGAGTTTTATAGATAATATTTTAGTCCATTTCTAGTTTATTAGTTGTTTTAAGAGTACAGTATTGAGTGGATGAATCATTTTAGTACATCACCATCACTAGTATAGGTTTTACCTTTAAGTTATCTTTATAACTCTTTTCATCCACAAAGCAAAATAGGTTTTGGAAAAGGATTCAAAGTTAATACATTATAGGAGTTAGCTACATAATATAGATTTTTGGTCTAGTTATAGGTAATCCATAACCTATAGACCAATTATAATGTTAGTCCAAGTTTAAAGGAGAATTGAACAATCTACTTCACAAGGTACAACTTGGGTTGATAATAGTTCTAGCACACCCAGTGGCATAAGAATAAATTATTGGAGGACTCACTTGTATCTTTGTAGTCATCTTGAACACATTCAAGCATCTTTGGAAAGGATTGACAATTAGTTTACAAGATCATAAACATCACCCATATCATCATTGTAGAGGTAAGGAAGGTTCTTCGTCATATTCATGTTATCATGCATATGTTATATGGGAGATATGATAGCCTATTGGGAAAATTTCTATCATCCATCCCCCTATCAGGTCTACCATAACACTTATGAACATTTTTCTGACCCTTATCATCTTTATAATGTACATCCTTATTTACAAGACTATCAACAACATCATGAACCTCCTCCACCTCCTTGGCAGACTTATTGTCCTCCTAACCAATCATGGAAATAACATGTTGTTCCTTATATTCAACCTCCTTAAAAATAATTATCTCCCTCTTTCCTTCTCCAACCACCTTTTCAAGACACAAATAGTTTTTTTTATGATTTAGAGGAGATGAAAAGTGTGAACCAAATCATTTTTAATGTTATATTAGCCTTGAAACAAGAACAATCATGCAATCAGTTTTTAGAGTCTTTACCTTTTATTACCCTATGCCAATATACTTAGATTACTACTCCTTAACCAAAACCAAATTAGGAGGAGATAAGGATGGTAGGAGACATGAAAAGGATCATTCCAAATTTTATAAATAATCTTCAAGACACACCCATGCCTTTTCAAGAACCTAGAATAACTTTAGAATGAAGACCTTTATGGGCTAGAACACCAAAATATGTGTCTACCCTTGAAAGAGAGACATAAGAAGAAAGGGAAGGTATGAAATCTTTTTTAGGAATTATCTCATGTTATCTAAGTGTTACATCATACCTATATGCTATATCCATTCATGATCTTTAAACCATATCATAATTTTATAAGGTAATTGAATATTTCAAGAGGAATAGTGTCGTCTCCAAGTTGGATGCTCCTAAAGCTCTTAAGGTTATAAAATGGAAGGAAACCTTATAAAATATAAATTAATATAAGGAAGTTAATTTACCTCCAACCCTCTCCTCTTTTAAATAAGAATCAAATGCAATAAAGAAAAAACTAGAGCATCTATGTGTGAAGTACAATATATCAAGGTCAACCGGTGAAGTGCCACTCCTTCAAGAGTCTAATCACATTATATCTACTAATGAATTTAAAAAATAACTTGGTGAAAATAATTCATGAATTTATGATAAGGAAATCATGATTGGAACCCTAGTTCATCCCTATAGATCATAAGTTGAACATGAAGTGAAGTTGGATTATGTGGGGAGGCCATAATGACAAGATGTTGAAATTGATAAAGATGAGATATAAAAAACTCCTTCTCTAGGAGGCATTGATGAATATAATAAAATTGAACCATTATTGATGTTGATAAAATTCTTGAAGTTGATGACCCTTGGAAACACTTGTATCATGAGCTCTTAAGTGAGATTGAAGAACTTAGTATGGTAGATTTGGATGATATATTAGGATAACATATTGAAGCTTAACATGAAGATACCACCAATTTTTTAGATCTTTAAGAATAAATTACAATTCTAGAGATACCCATATAAGATGAGTTATAATTTGAGTGGGTTGAAGATCTAATATGAGAATGACCAAGTTGTAGTAGAATGTGACTTTGATCAGCATAATGTTTCACAAGTGAATGATAAAGATGAAAATGATCTCCATGTATTTCACAATGATCAAAAGATATGGAATTTTGGGAGGACTTAGAAAACTTTTGTTCAAATTTAGGCATTCCATCTCTATCCCATGAGAAGATTGATAAATATCTTGTAAGGGACACTATGACAACTGAATATTCTAAGTTTCATAAGCAAAATCATCAGTATCTCATGATAAATGCTTAATTATCATTATTTATGAAAGAAATATGAACATGGGAGGAATATCATTAGGTGTTTGAATCACATGAATAATACATACACCTAAGAGTGGAACTATAATTCCTAACTACTTTCTCAAGAGGACATGAACATGCTAATGTTCCTAGCTACAAGAAGGATCTATCAAGATGTGGCAGTCAAACTTCATGGTACCATAATGGTCAATAAATTTTACCATTTGACCTAGGAGGAAAGAGTTTTTTTTCAGGTTAGTTATTTTAGTCTATTTTATCTTGTTTCAATAAATGGTATGTGTTATTGTAGTCTACTAGCTTATCATTCTCTAGTCTTGTCTTATTAGTTTTCCTTAGGTTATGTGTTCTTATTAGATTAAGTGTGTTTCTTTTGTTATTTATATTGAGTCTTGTTATTTGTTGTGGTCATAAGAGGTGTCTCAAAGTGCTAAATCTCTTTGGAATTCTAAGATGGTAGTTACTAAAATCATGTTTTTATGTTTCAAAACTATCATTATCATGAAAATTTAGAGGGTTATCTTAACTATAAGGATAGTAAACCCATATGAGTCACAAAAAATGTTGGTAATTTGGCATAACAAGGTCAAATTTCAACCCCTACAACTAAAAAACATTTCATGGCGTCCACTTAAGCCTCTACATGGTGTTATCTTTAGTCATGATGTCTACTATTTTGATTATTGAAGTTGTTCAACACTCTTAGAAGTGTCATTGAGTTTGTTTCTGATCAGCATATCTCCAAGATGTATTAAGTCCTTAGGTGATATGCTTGATCATGAGAGTGTTCTTTGACTATATCTTTAAAGGAGTAGGTCTCGGTCTTGTCATTATCATACATCTTTTTAAATGATATTAAATATCCTCATAGTGTTGAGTATGTTTGGAGGTTATTTAACCATGGATTGAAGTGAACTTATGATATAGAGAGCCTTGATGGAGATGGTGATAATGGAAATTGATGACTTACTATGATTTTTTTGGTGTATTCAATACATTTAAGGAATGAGGATGAATATAAGCTTTGAAAGGTTGTGAATCTACACAAAATCTTCATGGAGAACTTTTAAGAAGCTATAAATTACTTTTCATAATGCTCATTGATGAATATTTTTGTGAAAATATATGTATGTTGACTAAAAGTGAAGGTTTTGGTCTTTAAATGACAAACTTTGACCTGAAGAGTCCACTAAAGCATCCATAATGCCCATAAAAATCCACAGTCATATTATTGTTTAGTCAAATGGGTTCATACTTTGAAAATATCTCTTGTACAAGTCAAATTTTTTTTAGCCTCTAAAGAGTTATTATGTGTGAAATATACACCTTTTTTCTCTCAAAAATACTTATTACTTGTTTTAATATGCCTTTTGACTCATTTCTTCCTCATGTTTCCCTAAAATTATAGTTCCAAGCTTTAATTATAGACAAAATGTAGGAGAAAGAGTATTTGCATTGTTTTCTATAATATGTACATATTTTTATAGTCTTTTTCATTTAGTAGAGGTCAAGAGGTTGTAAAAGGAGTCATGATAGGTGTTTTAGAGAAGATTCATGGCAATAATGTTCAGAATAAGCTCAAAACTAGTTCTCTTAGTCCATCAAGCTCCTTTACAACTTGAGAGAGTCCTTCAAGTTTTTATATGGTATGACCATGAGAGAGAATATCAAGATCTATAATTTTGGGTAGAGAAAGGGACCTTAGAGAGATTTTTAATTTGGTATTTTGATCTTAGTTTGGATTTCTATCCTTTATGAACAATCCTTAACAAGTTAAGGCACTCATAATGGATTTTTCATTCAACCAAGCAATTGATTTTCCTTGTTTTCTCTTCTCTTGAGCATGGTGATAGAAAGATGAAATTTTAGATAGAATTTCAATAATTTAATCCACCTTCCTATATCATTATATAACCTCATCTCACATGTGTGAAGTATACATATTTAAAGAAGACATACATTTCTAAATTTGTAGTATGCAGGTAGTTGGATGGTTGTACAGTTCATGGTGGTTTCAGGATATCAAAAAAATATTAGTGACTATATGAGAGGTCTCATTCATGTCCATATGTCCTCTCTTTATTTTTCTCAAATTTTTCTCAATATTGATATCCTAGAGATTACCAATCAGTCTACAAGTGCCCTCATACTCTTAGTTTATCATATGTTAATGTATTTTATCATATGTTAAGGTTGTTTTTAGAATCCTATGTTTATTATGTCACTATGTATTCTTCCTTAGGAGCCTCTAAAATGATGTATCTTGTTAAGGCATATGCATATTCTTATCTTGGACCCTTTTACACTATCTAGATTATGGATTCATTTTAATTTCACCTCCCTCATGTGTCATCCCATTTCATAGACTTTCACACTATCATTCACCATTGTTGTAAACTTATCATTCTACATTTTTCCTCACATATAGCTTGTTATCATCATATACCTACTATCCATCCACTTCCACATCATAATCCAATATACTGGTGATCTTCAAGGTTGTTATTGATTAGGACCATCATAGTCTTGTAATATGTATATAACCTTAAACACTACTAAAGAAAAAAATCTTCACCTATAGGTTGTAATGGAACATAGATTGATATTGAGCAAGAAATGTGACCAAGTATGTTTTAAATATACATGAAATTATTACAGACATATATAGTTTTAAATTATTTTTGAAGGATATTGGTGTGGAGAGAGTTTCAACCCAAGCATACATGTAAACTCTAAAGTGAATTCACAATTAAGATGCATGTGAGGTCTACTTCATGAGGTCATGAACCTATGAAGAAACTAAATACAGGAATAATAAGGGTCATTATCATAGTGAAATCATTAAAAATTGCATATTATTCATGTTAGTGACCTTATTAATGTATTTTAAACATATAAATTTAACATCTATCCATAAAAACTACATAATCTCCACCTACAACCATGATAAGAAGATATGAAACCAAAAAAATAAAATAAGGATAAACTTGGATGTTTAAGGGGAGACTTGAACTCAATAAGAACTTTAAGGAAAGGCAATAGAATTAGAGGGAATTTGGAGGTTTTTTGGTGTCAAGTTTAAGACCTAAGACTTAGACATAGTTTGTACAATGGTTAAATCCTCATACAAATTCATTGTCTTCCAAGATACCAATAGATACAAATCAATATCTATAGCCATAAAGTACATTGGAAAACATGAGATCTATTTAAGTTATTAAAGCCTAGTTGAGAGACAAAGTGTGTGGTTGGTATGATTTTTATAATATCTATGAGTTAACTCAAAATAATATAATTTCAAGGCTTTTCTAGCTTAGGAAACAACTCAACAGAGGCTACAACTAGACTAATGTTGGTATATAGCTAAGTGGAGCAAGCTTAGTCGTATGTATTGAATTAGAGGTGAAACTATGAAATATAAATAAAATATGTTGAAATTTATAAACATTATAAGAAATTACAATCCATGAAGGAAGCTAATTGTGAGGTGTTAACCCAAAACAAATAGTCAACCATTTTGAAAGACACCTACATGTATGGTACTGTGTATAATGAGTAAGGTAAATAGGTTGAGGTATTGGTCAAGGATATAAGGAATAGTTAAAAACTTTTGGGAGGTTAACTTAATTTAAAATACAATAGTATAAATCCTAATAATAATGAGAAGGTACTTTAACATAAAAACATAGTCAAAAGAGGAAGCTATAGTCCACTTATTCTTAAGAACCCTTACTTAGATTGAAGGATGCTAAGGATTGTGGAATGTTAAGAGTAATGGGGTCAATTTTAGGGTGGGTTATACATTACTTCACACTCCTAAAACATTCATACCTTACCAATTAATATGAAATAGTCAAGACATAGCTTGGATAGTTGAAGCCTAAGAAAACCTTGCAGATATAGTTAATGCCTACAATAGTTGTTGTAAATTTAAGGTTTTAAAGCCTATAAAGGTTTAATAAAGACTTAAAATTTGGTAAAAATATTCATTTTAAGTGTTTAAATTTACTCATGGAGTTATAAAGTTCACATAATTAGTGAAATCATTCATTGTTCTGTCAAAGAGCTTCACTAGTCAGCTAACAATCATTGATGAGACCAAATGAGCTATTGAGAATTTTGAGGGAAAGATAGATAATTGGGACTTAATAAAAGTAATTTACATAATAAAATATAATTTTTAATGTCTTTAGGTATTCTCTAAGGTAGGTAACACTTAGCTCTCAATACAACATGCCTCTGAGGGCTAGTTTAAGAAGACATACCTAAAACAAGCATGTGCACTAAGATTGGTGATATTCATGTATTTTGAGTGGTTTTGAAGACAAAATATATAAAGGTAAGGTGATAATGGTATTGAAACATCTCATGATGATAAATAACTTAGGTTAAATAGTAAAATAATAAAACCTATCATTTAGGGTTATACAAGCTATAAATATTTTAAAATCTAGGATAGAGGAATCTAGGCATATAGAGCATAAGGTAACCATAGGTAGATAAAAAAATTATTACCTTGAGAAAATTATTTAGAATTTTAAAACTCCATAAAACATGTTTTTGAAGGAGAAATAACCTTTCAAACCTTAAAACTCTGAACATACAGATTGTCAATGCAACCCTATAGGCAGCCTCAAGCGGTGATGGAGACATAAGGGGTTTTGAGTAGTTAGAATAACTTTAGGGGTGAGAATAACCCCCATATCATTTACATTTTCATCATTCCTCAACACTTAGATTAGGAAAATTATGCCTAAAACCCTATTTTAGTCTTATAAAGCCTATACCACCTTGAGACATTTTTAGACTCTAATAAGAAAATATGACATCATGAGAAGGTGTAATGGGATGATAAAAGTACTATGCAACTGATTTCAAGCATAATAAATTAGGTATTAGGGCCATTTTATTTTTGAATACATATTTTATGTATACAACCTAGGTAGCTAATTTAACCCCTCTATTTCAATGTATTTATAAATTTTACCATAGAAGGACTTGGACCAAATAATATTAAAAATATTTGATGACCCCTATGTACTTAAAATCCATGGTATATTGGGGTTGTTTTAGGGAATAGGTTTATGAATAATTGATAAGATTATAAGCAGGTCTAGAATGCATATAGTAAGCTCATAATCCACTTTTCTACATACATATATTGACATACCTTTTACATGGTAACCCAAGATTCTCAACAAATTTGAAGGGGTCTATGTAATAATTATCCATGGAAATAAGTTCTAGTTTGGAGGTACATAGTTTATGAACCATTGTTAAGAAGGTGGACCTCCAAAACCCTCCGTAAACCCTACTACAAACTAGTCTTGAAAAAAGTGAAAATTCTTGCACCCAAACCCCAATGAATCACCCTAGAAACACTTTAACCATGAATTAAACTTAAAGAGGGTCTTCACCAGGGTACCATATTATACATAACTATATGAAGCTATTCAAAAATAGGGTTATTAAGTAAAAATTACATAAAAAGAGGATTTTAAAAAGATGCCAATAATTGGAAAATTAATTTCGACACTTGTTTTACCTCCTTAAGACAATATATGTACAAATATTTTCTTCAAAACTCATCTATAAGTCTCTTCCAATTAGTCAGTCTGTGTATGTGAAGGACAAAGTAACCTAGTCAACTAGTTTGGTAAGGTTGTAGGTGTTTCTTGATCAAAATTACTTATATCATGGTATGTAGCATTTATTTATTCCTAAAATTTATTTTTTCATAGGTTAGGTTTTAGGTAGGATTACATGGACATCAAGTGCTAGAAGTTAGAATACTAGGTCTAATTATCCTAGTAGACCTACTTGGTCAATAAGGGAAGCTAAATAATGGAATATAAGGATTTTGAGAGATTTAATGTAGAGTAATCATGCCACATAATTTATCCTTAAGTCAAAATCCATGAATAATGTATCCTTACATGACAATCAATGTGTTCCTACTAGTAAAGGAGTGACTTGACAAGATAGAAGCATATCATGCTTCAATATTATGTTGAATAGGTCAACCATATCTTCCATCACCTTACTTCCAATGACTAATAACTCATTTGAAGATCATGAAAGAGTATCAAACATGGATAGAGTTTTATAGAACTATTTGTAACTTTTGGTAACTAAAGTAATGTTTGACTTAATGATGGTAATGGATGCATTTACTTCTCTCCTTCATGCCATTCTCCTTCTTATTTCCTCTTTTTTCTATATATATTTAGGCCTTTTGGCCTTTATATGGATCCATAACCTAGGTATGAGGAAACTCTTCCATGGTTTTGTACTTGATAGACCTCTTGGATTAATAAGTAAACTATTGTAGATTCTCCATTATTGGCTTATATTATGTTTATGCTTGTTAGATTTGTATAAGTGGTATAAATATTCCCTTAGCATTTCCTTATCAAAACTATATGCTGATTGGTTGTCTTATGTAGGTTGTGTGAAATGTCAAATTTTGGTGATCATTTTTGGAGTGTAATATGGTTGAAAGTGCCTCAATATAGGCCTCTCTCCCTTAAGATCCAAGTTATAGTTATCAATAAATACCTTCATATGATACATTGTTGCTTAAGATTTTAGGAGATAATGTTTTATTCCATTTTTGGTTCATTAGTGTTGTAATGAGTACAAGATTGAGTGGATGAATCATCTTGGTGCATCACCATCAATATTATAAGTTCTCCCTTTAAGTTATATTTCTAACTCTTTTCACCCATAAATCAAAATAGGTTTAGGAAAAGGATTCAAAGTAAATACAATAGAGGATATAACCTCATAATATATAGGTTTGGTATAATTATAGGTAACCCAAAACCTATAGACCAATTCCAATGTTATTCTAAGTTTGAAGGATAATTGAATAATCTACTTCTATTGGGAGAAGAAAAATGGATAAGAAAGTTGTGTAAGATATTTTTTGAATATTCATGAATTATATATGAAGTTGTTGGCTAATGTATTTTGTCCTATCCCCTTATATTGTGAAAGGATAAAAGGTGAATAGTCTCCTCATTTTAGCACCAATGTAAAAATAAGAATATGAATAGTCAAGAACTATAGTGACTATAAATACATATGTCTTGTTGATGACCTTATACTGAGATCAATCTAGACTTTTTGGCTCATGGTTACCTATCAAATTTCTTATGTTAATCCTTATTTGTGTTATTATTTTTAATTCACTGGTCTTAAATATCTTAATGTAATATGAATATTATGTATACCTAAATAAATCTTGGTTGATATTAGTTGCAATAGGACTTCTATCATGCTTCCAAGTAACATGAATTAATTGTTGTATCTTGTCTAGACTAATAAAACGTAAGTATCCTCATCTTGAACATTTTCTATTAAATCCATAACCTCTACTAAAAATGGTGTGGTGAGCATGGAAACACTCCTAGATAAATATATGCTAAGATGGTTACAGAGACAACATGATATTAAAACTTGGTTAGACCATAAAATATGGTACTTCATAGAATAAGAACTCAAAAGGATTGGTTTAACCATGAGTGAAATCATTTTGGAACATATATGTGGAAAAATATATGAATTTTTTTGATACAAACTACTTTAATTACTAGATAATTAGTTAAAAGGACTAGATTACTCTTGTTTTCATCATAGAACATAAGAAAACATTAATTAGATTGAATAAAAGATAGACTAGTTAGTGAAACTAGAAACTAATTAGACAAGAGCAATAGACTACTAGGTTAAAACAACTATAGATAGATAAACTACTAAGTTCAAATTACAAGTATATATAGTATTTGAATCTATGTAGGACTACTTCATCCAAGAAATTAGAGGAATTTTTTTATAGCAACCACCTCTTCTATTGAAGATATTGGTGATGTAAAAGGCCATGGTGCCTATTTTAGCTACTATGGAGTAGTCACTTTGGGTGTATGGGGATGTATGTGCATGATGGTGAATAATGGATAGATTAGTGAATAGATATTGATCCGATATCTAGAATGGAAACACAAAGAACAAGATTCAAAATAAAACTCCAAATTCAGAAAGGGAACTACTATTGTCACTTGGATTTTCACCCCTATAGGTTTTTCTCCATTTTTGATAATTTTGTACTAAATAGTTGGTGATGTCGATTCCATAGTATGTTTTCCCTCTTATTAGATTATTTCCATGTTTATTTTAATTTTTCATGGTGTTTTTATGAGCAAGTTGTCTCATATTGTATGAAGGTGTCACCACTGTGTGGCTTCAGTCAATTTATTACTTGTTTAAGAGTGTTTGTCTTCCACAAGGGTCTTGTGTGAATATAAAATGGTGTTACAAAGGTATCAAATTAATTTTATCACTCTTTATATGTTTGGTTTCACCATATAATGTTTTTGGAAAAATTCAATCTTGTCATTCCTCATAGTTAGCTCTTCACTCGATCCCACTTCTAGTCACATGTATGGATCTTGTTTATCTTGTTCATCAAGTGGCAATGAATTTTTATCAACTTTTTCAAGTCATTAAGAGTTTGAGAGAGTTAATTTGGATGTTTATGGAAGTGAAAGACTGGTTACAAGCTCATTCATCACACCAAACAATCATGAGATACCCTTACTTGCTTTGTTCTAGATGTTTAAAAGAGTTTTTCATGTTGGGATAGATGTTTTCCACATTGCCTTCATACCTCCTTAATTAAAATCATGTATTTGAGGGATTTAAAATGTGTTTTATTTACACATGAGGCCTTTCATTGACACATATTATTTTATTTCATGTTCATTTCATACATACAATAAATGCACACCTGCATGATTCCTTCTTAATGATATCATCTTGAAATTGAATAATTCAAGAGATGTTTCAATATTTTAGGATTTTAAAAAGGTTAATTTTAATAATTTATTACAGTATATAAGGTTCATAAACATGGGTATCTTGTATAATACCCAAGTCCACTTTACTACATGTGTGTGAGAATGACCACCTACAGGTATTACCTCAGAGCTATGAAGGCCTTTGAATGGGAAACATAGAAAATGGCAAGGTAATTTTCAACTAATAACATGGTGGATTCATAAAAAACCTATCTAAGGTGATAGGTTAGTAAAAAAATGTGAGAATCATTTCTAAAGATGATAACTATAACTTTAGGGAAACCTTCCCTAAAATGTGAAAATAGAGGTCCAAGGGCTTGTTGTAAATATCTTATAGTAAGGTTGGTAAGAGTTTTAAATCACATAGATAGATAAAATTTATTTCCTCTATTATTGAGAATAATTATGCCAATAATGGGGTCAGGAGGATTTATGGAAAGTGGTTGTTTGGGGTCCTAAATATGCTTTTAAAAACACTAAAACCCTCCACTAATTTCTATATGATTTGATGTTTGAATGCAAATTTAAATCCCAAGAGAAAACAAAGCATTATATCATAGGTATAATGCTTACATTGATTGAATAGTTTTAAAATAATAATAAATATCAATAGTGTAATTTTTATGTATGGTATTTCAAGCTCTATGGGCACCTACAAGTGTCCCTTTATAGGACAATGAGTACCTACAGCTGGAAATATAGATACTGGGATGGTATATATGTTTTGATGGTGTTTTAGCCCATTAAAGATGATAATAGGTATGATTATATTAATTATGAATCCAATTATTAAAGGAGAGTATCTCCATACCATGATCAAGCTCAATTGCATCTCACACACACCTATAAGAATAAGAAAGGAAAAGTTTCATAGTCAGGGTAGGGAGAACTTAGTTTGGTGAATTCAAAGTACATATGAAGGGTAAAAGTAGATTTAAAATGATGAAATACAATTTAAATAGATTAATTATATACATTATGAGCTCTATTAACTCTTTTAAATGTGAAACAAGCTTACTTAGACCTTTTAGAGCATGTATGCACCTACAACTGAGTGTGTAATCTTGAGCATGAATTGAGGGTAAGGAGGTGAACTTGCTTAGGAAGAGGGAGAGGGTTTAATAAAAAAAATTAAAATTTTCATGATTTATTTATAAATTTTTTTCACAAGCTTTATGAAACCCCTCAAGATGATCACATACTCTTCCTACTAGCCAAAGGAAGCAGTCTGTACATATGAACTAGGAAACCCATGTTGCTCAATAGGTAAGAATGATGAATCAAAATAAGAAGAGTTTTTTTTTTGTGAATTACATGATTATTTAGAATTAATTTTAGGTGGGTACCATTTTTAATAAACCTAAAAATCTTGGAGTTATCATTGATAAGTCATTCTTAGGTGGAGGTCAAAAATGCAAGAAAATAGTCATTTTAGAGGCCTTTTTGGGCAAATTGAGTTTTTTAGGTGACTAAATGGATGAATTTATATTATAAATTTGGTAAAAATATTAATCATGACCATATAAACATATTTAAATATTAACTTTGAATTTGGGAAGAGGGATATACCTCATTGTTTTTTCTTAGAGGTTAGTTAATCAATAAAGACCAAGGTTTGGCAAAATAAGAAAATGAAGGAAAAAAGGTTAAGTAACTTGATGGAAAGATTGGGTAACATGAAGAAACATATTTTTAGTTTTATTAAATTTAAATATGTGATATTAAATACTATGTCAAGCTAAGACCTCTCAAAATGATCAAAACACTCTTGCACACAATCTAACTAGACAAGCTCTATTCAGGCCTAGTTGGCGAATGAGAGGAAAAGTTGAGGAGTGTTTGGAGGGTTATAGGATGATTTATAAATATGAATTAAATAAAAAATAAAATTATATACCTTTTTAAAATTGATAAAACTAAGCATAATAGTCCAAACCTACAAAGGTTACAATTAGGCTGATTAGGCATGTTTAGGCCTAAACACCAAATGTGAGACCAATGTCACTTTCAACCCTAAGAATGGATTTTAAAGGAATAAAAAATATTTATAAAGTTATATTAGATATTATAAATATTTTTTGTGTATAAAAATTATAATAATTTAATTTTTAGGCTTAAGAACCATGTTATCGCATGTTCAAATAGAGAAATGAGCTCAAAAGGCTAGTTTTCGATACTCACTTCTTTCATGAAACTATGAATGGATGAAAAAGGATTTTATAGGTGTTATAAATGGTACTAAATATGATTATTGTGATTTTTTTTTGTAATTATAATGTAAATTTTTTATGAACA
Source organism: Torreya grandis (assembly GCA_037957365.1). Classification (NCBI taxonomy): domain Eukaryota; kingdom Viridiplantae; phylum Streptophyta; class Pinopsida; order Cupressales; family Taxaceae; genus Torreya; species Torreya grandis. The sequence continues at coordinate 595,666 of JARHVA010006040.1, forward strand.
ATGCTTAAGAGGGTAAAACAAGCTAAAACCCTCATAAACCCTTAGTGTAGACTTGAGGAAGGAAATGAAGGAGACAGTGCATCCAAATGGACCATTTTGACCATAAAAGTTATTTAAATTTGTATAATACTATATAAGGCTCCTATCCATCCTATTGGAATGTAATTTATTATATAGATAGGGAACAAAATAGGGTATTTTTTATTATTTTATGTGGTTTACAGGTTTTAGGAGTCTGAAGATGAAATAAAGTTTGGGAGGAATATATAGAGTTATAATAACTCAATATGGTAATTTAATTACTTTAAAAATATCATAAGTTTTCAAATAATATCTTTCATCTAAGCCAATCTAAACTGGCATAGTGAACATGATAGTGAGAAGTGTGAAAACTTCAAGTTGACGACTTTTTAAGGTCTACCTAAGAATTATAAGGCCATGGAGAGCATTTACAAGTGTCATAAACTACCTTTCATGTATTTTCATGGAAAAATAATGAAAATTTTGGGGCCATGTGTGAAGGGTGACATAAAAAAGAGTTTTTTAGAATGTAGGCAATGATGGCTCACTTTTAAAAGATTCTAGATGAGTAAAACTACAACCGATGTATATAGAAGAATGTATAAAATAATTCCCTCTCATTCCAATCATCAAACCTATCCCTCGTTATTTTAGTGACATAATTAATATATATAAATTATAGTTATTTTAGTGAATATTTAAGTAATAAAAATTCAAATTTGCCTACTTACATGTTATACAATTGATTTTTGTTACAATATTGTTGTTTTTATCTAGTAGAAGATGATATTTTCTAGCATGTTATCCTTGATTTTTCACCAAGTGTACAAAAGAGTAATTGTTTCAAGTATTTTTTAGTGTTCTCTTTTAGTTTATAAGTATTTTATAAGTGGTTTATGATTTTATTTTCAAAATTATCCTTCATCATCCCTCCCAAACATCAATATACCTCTTAAACCTAGAATATGAAACATTGATGTAACAATATATCTTGAGTTTTGAGTTTTATGTGAAAGAAGCTTTTGATTTAATCTAATTAGTATAATTATAATCAATAAGAGGAAATTAAATATTGGTGCATCACCTTTTATCTTTCTAAGTTTGTCTTCTTAAAAATTTTCATGCAAAGTTGATAAGTGAAAGAGTGTTCCAACGAATGCATCAAGGGAACTAGCCTTTCTAGAGATTCATCTCATCAAATTAGTTACCCATATAAAGTGAGATGTTTACATTATGAAAATTGGATGAGGAGTGCTAATACATCTCCTTAAGGGGTTGAAATCTAAGTGATAATAGTTTTTGGTACACTCGATGGGATTCTAGGTCGTAGAATATTGTCCAAGATTGGTTCTAGTCTTGGCATATTTATAGTCACAAGAATATCTACATTTAGTACTTGGAGACTCTAGTAAGTTTTTAACTCCTTAGTTTCTGATCAATCCTTAATTTCCATGCCAAAGGTGACCACTAGGTTTGCTACTAAAGGTATACCTTTTGAGTTTGTGAAATTGCCTTTGTATTCTATCAAAAGATTCACATTTATGAATAGTAATCCTTATTCACAGGAGTTGGCATTTAAAAAGTCCAAATTTCTACTTAGTTCAACACATAATACACATAGTCTACATTCTAGTATGGCTAGAAACCTTCCTTTTTTAGCCTTTACTAGATCATCTCTTTTGAATCTTTCTTAAGATGACCAAATTCCTAGAGCATCCCTCAAGAGTGTTCCATATTTTAATGGAGAATGTCCTATTACTCCTATTGAACATATAAAAAACATGGAATTTTTTTTCAACATCCATAATTTCACTCAAGAGAATGTGGTTATCAGGTTATTGGCATTGTATTTCAAAGGGAAAGATTTAGAATGGTATGAAACTCTACCTAAAAATTCCATTTCTTCATGGGATGAACTAGGAAATCTATTGTCTAAGAGGTTTGAAGAGAAAAGTGATTATTTGTCACTAACTAATAAATTGACTAATATGAAGAGGGATCCTTAAGAGTTCATGAAATATTTTAACTCTAAATTTAAAAAGACATGGGATAAGATTCTTACCCTTATGAGATCTGCTCTAAATTATGCCTTCTTGTACTACCTAAAAGCATTTAATAGTGATGTAGACATGATGATTCAATCCATGGATGGAAATACACTACCTAATAAATATGAGATAAATATTAATGTTGATAATTTTATTGTTTAATTACGGAGGATTGTATCTAGACCACCAATGTTATTGTTCCCTGATTTGTAACCTCTTAGTCAAGTTACATTACCTACCTTAGATCCTTTGCTTAATAGTCAAGAAAAGTTTGCCTTTGCCCCTACCAATGATATTAATGAAGTCAAGAGTTTACTTCAAAGTGTTACTAATGAATTGGTTTCTCTCAAAATGAAACAATCTTAAATTTATAGACCTTGTCATCCTTATAATCATTTTAGACAAGCATTTAGGCATCCTTTTCAAGGTAATGCTCAAGGACAAGGTCAAATAACTCAATATATACCTTATAAAGTTACAAGAATAATGTGCCATCATCTTCTAAAGATCTTGCTCCTACTCAAAACAACTTTGTTGAAGAAAAACCATTTTATCCTTCCTATGACCAACATCAAGGCCAATTTGCATATGCCAATGAAATGCCTAGTCAAGCCATGACAATGCAAGGTAGTCAAGCACCTCAAGTTACTAATTTTGAGATGCCAATGAAAAATTGAATGGAAATTTTATAAACACAATCTAATTCCACTCTTATGAATAATTTAGATGGATAATTTTTTGTCATCAATAATTTTGGAAATTTAGGTAATGTGAATCACCTTAGGAATATTTTTGAGAGATGTAGAGAGTTTGGAATATCTCTTAATCTAAATAAGTGTGTGTTTTCCATCCATGAATGCAAAATTTTTGGACACATTGTCTCAATGAAAGGGCTATCCATAAATCCTGAAAGGGTTAGTGTAACATTGGCATTGACCTTACCCAAACATAAGAAAGGTTTGAAAAGTTTCTTTGGAAAAATAAATTTCATAAGGAGGTTTATTCCTAATTTTTATAACTTATTCAAACCTCCAACCTCTATGATAAGGAAAGATGAAATTTTTACTTGGAAAATGAGAAGGAAGAGAGTTTAGAAGAGATTAAGCAAGCTATTGCTCAAGCTATAACTCTTGAAAGTCTTGATTTCTCAAATGAATTCAACTAAAATATTTTTTGAAATGAAAAATTAATCTTTTCCATGCTCACTCAATGAAATGAAGAAAACTTGGACTAGCCTATTACCTTCTTTAATCAAGGATTGGAAGGCTATGAGGTAAGGTACACTTATGTAGAGAAGCAAGTAATTTCAGTTGTTAGAAGTATAAATAAGTTTAGGAATGTATTTTATAACAACAGGATTCATATATTAGTACCTCATCCTAGTTTGAAAGACTTAATTTTGAGTAGAGATATAAATGAAACAAGAACTAGTTGGATCACAAAAGTGATGGAGTATGATGTAGAAATCAAGAAAACCAAGCTAGTGAAAGGGAAGGGGTTATGTGAGCAACTTGATTAAAATTTTAAGGAACAGAAAGAGGTTGTTTTATCACTTCATGATGATCATATGGTAGCTAAATCTTAATCAATGAGGATTTAGGCACAAGAAATGATTCATTTTCTTCAAACTGGTGAGTGTCTACAAGGCCTAAATAGAGCCACAAGAAGGTACTTTAGATTAAAATCTATTCCTTATTTATTTTTTGATGAAGTTTTATTTAATAAATATTTTTCAAGAATAATATTTATATCTATTGAATTATATCAGGTTGAGAAGATATTTTTTGAGTTTCATGATGGACCAACTGGTGGTCACTTTGCTCAAAGAACCATAGCTACTAAGATTATGAGAGATAGATATTTATGGCCTATTTTGTTTAAGGATACTCATGATTGGGTAATGAAGTGTAATAAATGCTATTTATTTTATGGTAAATAAAATATTTTATCCTTTCCTCTTTATCCAATACAAGTTGACCAACACTATGAAATGGGGTCTAAATTTTATAGGCTTAATAAATCCACCTTCTAGTGTTGGTCACAAGTTGGTATTGACTACTAAATATTAATTTATAAGATGGGTGGAGTCTATATCTCTAAATAAATAAAATGAAATTTTAGTTTTAGACTTTTATGAAGGCATAGTAACAAGATTTGGGGCTCCTTCAACAATAATTTTAGATAATGCATTGGCTTTCCTTGAAACAAAGATAAGTGAGTGGGATTTTAAAAATGGTATTTATATTAGTAATTCCTCTAAATATTATCCATATGGTAATGGAATGGTTGAATCCACTATTAAGAATCTAATAAAGATCATCAAGAGGGCAATAGAGGAAAACCAAAGAACTTGGCATTCTAAGTTGAAGACAACTCTTTGGGCTGATAGAATCACCCCAAAAAGGGACATTGGAAACTCACCATATACACTTTTTTATGGGAGAGAACCTAAAATACCTATTTCACTTGAGTTACCAGAATTGGATCTCACTTACCAACTGGAGTTGATGTAAAATGAAAGCATGAAAGGTAGGTTGTGTGAGTTGATTAAACATGAAGAAACACGGGATCAAGCTATACAAACTATGAGAACTCACCAAGATAAAATAAGATATAATTTGATAATAAATCCATCCAAATAAGCTTATAAGTGGGGAAATTTCTATAAAGTAAGATGAAGATACGGCTAATCCTAGAAAACATACAAATTTTTATGTTTTATGGAGTGGCCATTATGTCATCCCTCAATACAAGAAACATAATGCTTTACAACTCTCAAATTTTGATAGGGAGGAGATTAATATCATATTAAATGTGATATATATTAAAAATTGACACTAAGGTTCTACTCTCTCATTTTACATTGCTTTTATTTTTCTTATTTTCCCTAAGTGCTTATGCACATATGTGAGTATTGTTGGTCTCTTGATTTGTTTTGTGTTTACTTGGTGTGTAGTGGTTGTTTTATGTCTATTTTAGGAAATTAATTTCTAGTATTCCTCATTATTTCATTGAATCCATATCCCATGGATTGATAAGTCTACTAGTTTTTAGTATAATAGGTATACTACCCTTATGAGTCACCATTTTGCTAACCAAATTTGACTTTTAAGTCAAATTTGGACCCCTATAGTTCAAAAGATTGGAAATTTAGATGTTTTATGGATATAATACTTTGTAATATGGTATTTTATAATCCATTTGATGTTATTTAAAGCCTTTTTAGCCTTATTCCTGGTCTAATAAGTTTATTTGTCATTTTGGGTAATTTAATGAGCTTTAAGGGGTCATAAATGCAAGTGGCATGGTTACTAAAGTGATAAAGTGTCATATTTTACTTTTAACCATCCAATAGGTTATATTACATATCAATAATTTCAGTTCAATTAGAACATTTTATGTTATCTTATTGAAGATCAACTAATCAATTGAAAAAGGTGACTTTGGCACTTGTACGACCCATAAGGGATGGTGACACATGGGATAAGGTCATGGAATGTATATTAATATTATTTAGTTTCATTTAAATTATTTAAATACTCTATAAGTTCCATTTTTAAACTAAAACCATTATGCTACCTTTTTCCTTTCTAGGCACCCAAAAGTAACCAGTAAGTTTGTGCTTAGTACGAACAGTTGAAGAGGTTTTAGGTAAAATGATTTTGGGAGGTATTATTAAAATAATATGAATTTATTTACATAATATTATTGAAATTATTTTTCAATGATTATTTTTGAACCATACTTTACAAGTTGACTATGTTTTCGTACTCACTATTTCCTACATCATATAAGTTTTGCTCCATTTTAAACAAGTCCATATGAACTAGTTGGTGATGTTTATTCCATAGGATGTTTGATATATTATATATTTATGTTCATTTTTATTTTCATTTTTCATGGTGTTTTGATTATCAACTTGTCTCATATTCTAGGAAGGTGTCACCAGTATGTAGCTTTAGTCAATTTCTTCCTTATTTCAGAATATCAGTCTTCTACAGAGGTCTTATGTGAATATAAAATTGTGTTCCATAGGTCTAAAATTAATTTTATAACTTCATTCCATATTTATTTTCACCATATCATGCTTTGGGAAACTTATAATCTTTGCATTCCTCATAGTCAGCTCTTCACTCAATCTCACTTGTAGTTACATGTATGGAGTTTGTTTAGCTTTTTCATGAAGTGGTGATGAAGGTGTATAGTATTTTTCAAGTCATTAAGATATATATATATATACATATATATATATATACACACACACATATATATATACATATATATATATATACATATATATATATACATATACATATATATATATACATATACATATATATACATATATATATACATATACATATATATACATATATATATATACATATACATATATATACATATATATATATATATATATATACATATATATATACACACACATACATACATACATACATATATACATATATATATATATACATATATTTATATATACATATATGTATATATATACATATATGTATACACACACACACACACACACACACACACACACACACACACACACACACATATAATGTATTTAAGGGATTGGAAATTATTTTTATCTTCCCATTAATATTTTCATCCTCACATATTGTATCATTTCATGTTCACTACTGACATACAATAAATGTGCACCTCCACTATTCCTTTTTGATGATGTCATGTTGATAGTGAAGAATTTGGGAAATGTTTCAATATTTTAAGATTGTTAAAAGGTGAATTTAAATACTTTATTATGGAATATAAGTTTTTTAAAAATGGTTATATTTTATAATACCCAAGTCTAATTTATTACCTGTGTGTGAGAATGACCACCTATAGGTGGTACCTCAGAGCTATGAAGGTATTTGAATGGGAAATTTAGAACATGGTAAGGTCTTTTTCAAATCTTAAAATGTGGTGGAGTCATAAAAAACTTATGTAATGTGAAAGGGTTGTAAAATAAAGATGATAATCTTTTCTAAATATGATGACTGTAACTTTAGGGAAATCTTCACTAACATGTGAAAATAGAGGTCCAAGGGCTTGTTGTGAATATCTTATAGTATGGTAAAAAAGAGTTTTAAAAAAATTAGATAGATAAACTTTATTTCATATAGTATTGATAAGAAATATTACAATAATTGGGTCAAGAGGATTGATGTAAAGTCATTTTTTGGGGTCCTAAAGATGCCCTTAAAAATAGTAAAACCCTGCACTAATTTGAACAAGATTTGAAATTTAAATGAAAATTGACATCCCAAGAGCAAACAAATCATTATATCATATCTATAATGGTTAAATTTATTTAATAGTGTGAAACTAGGCATAAATATCATAAGTATAATTTTAATGTAGGGTATTAAAATATCCATGGGCTCCTATAGGTGTCCCTCTATAGGAAAATTAGTACCTACAAGTGGAAAGACAAACAATGGGATATCATACATGTTTTGATGGTGTTTTAGCTTTAAAAAGGTGATAATAGGTATTATTAGATTAATTATGACTCCAAGGATTCATGGAGAGTCTCTCCATACCATGATCAATCTCAATTGCATCTCACACACACCTACATGAATAAAAAAGGTAGAGATTCATAGCTAGGGCATGGAGAACTTAATTTGATGAATTCAAAGTGAATATGAAGGGTAAAAGTAGATTTAACATGATTAAATATACTATTAAAACGTTAATTATATACATTATTACCTCTATTAACTATTATAAATGTGAAATAATCTTAACCAGACCTTTTAGAGCCATATATGCACCTGTAGCTGAGTGTGCAACCTTGAGCATGAATTGAGGGTAAGGAGGTGGACTTAATTAGGAAGAGGGAGATAGTTTAGTAAAAATTTTAGATTTTTCATGATTTATTGATAATTTTTTTTCAAAATATCCATTATCCCCTTAAATATGATCACCTACTATTGTTCTTGGCCAAATGTAGCAATATGTATAGATGAACTAGGAAACCCATGTTGCTCAATAGGTAAGAATGAGGAATCCAAAGAAGAAGAGTGTTTTTGGGTGAATTAAAAGATTATTTAAAATTTATTAAATGTGGGTAACATTTTTCATAAACCTAAACAACTTTTAGTTAACATTGATAAGTCATTCTTAGGTGGAGGTGAAAAATGCAAGAAAACAATCCTTTTAGAGGCCTTTTTGGGAAAATTGTGTTTAGTAGGTGACTAAATGGATGAATTTATCTTATAAATTTGGTAAAAATTTTAATAAATACATTATAAAACTCATAAAATATTCAATTTTACTTTGGGAAGAGGGATATACTTCACTTTTGTTTTTCAGAGATTAGCCAATCAATAAATATCAAGGTTGGGAAAAATAAGCAAATGAAGCAAAAAAAGTTAAGAATCTTGATGGAAATCATGGGGAACATAAATAAACATAATTTTATTTTTATTAAATGTAATAAGGTACTATGAAATAATATTTCAAGCTAATACCTCTCAAAATGATCAAAACACTCTTGTACATAGTCCAACTAGACAAGCTCTATTTAGGCCTAGTTGGTGAATGAGAGGAAGAGATGAGAAGGAATGTTGGGAGGGTTGTAGGATGATTGGGATAGATGAATTAAATAAAATTAAACATGATATACCTTATTAAATTTATTAAACTAAGCACAATATACCAAACCTATAAAGGTTATAATCAAGTCTATTAGGCATGTTTAGGCCTAAAGACCAAATGTGAGACCAATGTCACTTTCAGCACTAAGAATGGATTTAAATGGACTAAAAAATGTTTATAAATTTATAATAAAGATATTAAAGATTATTTTTTGAATAAAAATCATAATAAATTCATTTTTAAGATTAAAAACCATGTTATGGCATGTTCAAATGGAGAAACAAGCTCAATAGGCTAGTTTTCGATACTCACGTATTTCATGAAACTCTACATGGATGAAAAAGGTGTTTATAGGTGTTATAAAGGGTCCTAAAGATAATTATTACATTTTTTTTTTGAAAATTTAATGTCTATTTTTTATGAATAATTCTTAAGAGTGTAAAACAACCTAAAACCCTCTTAAACCCTTAGTCTAGACTTGAGGAATGAAATAAAGGAGATAGTGCATCCAAATAGACCATTGTGACCATAAATTTTGTTGAAGGTTGTATAAGACTCTCTTAAGCTCCTCCCCATCTTGTTGGATTATATGAAATTTTATGGATAGGGTATAAAATAGGGTACTTGTGAATATTTTTTCATGTTATATAAGGATTATAAAGATGAAATAAAGTTTGGGAGGAAAATATATAGTTTTAATAACTCAATATGGTCATTTAATTCCTTGAAAAAAATCATAAGTGTTAAGATAATAGCTCTCATCTAAGCTAGTCAAAACTGGCATAGTGAGCATGATAGTGAGATGTGTGAAAACTTCAAATGTATGGCATTTTAAGGTCTAGATAATAATTATAAGGCCCTAAAGAGTCTTTTAAAGTGTTATACACTCCATACCATTGATTTTCATGGAAATATAAAGCCAAATTTGAGGCCAAGTGTGAGGGGTGACTAAAAAATGAATTTTTTAGACTACATGCAATGATGGCTCACTTACAATATATTAAAAATGAGTAAGAATGTAAATAATACATGGATAGTAATGTATTATATTGTTTCCTCTCATTACAATAATAATACCTATCCCTAGTCAGTTTTGGGATGTTCAAATAGGTGTGGATGATGAAGGTAGTTCTTTGAGCCAACATAAGGAGTTTCATGCCACTTTTCATGATTTGTATGGACACATTTACTTATTTACATTGTATTTTTTTCTTAAAATATATTTATAATTCATATTTTACCTATTTTATCATCTTTAAAAGTATCCAAGTGACATTTACACTTCCCTTGTCTTGTCGCTCTCCCAAATGCTATAAATAGTGACTTTTTTGGCTCTTTTTTGGTAGCCTCTATTGGTTAATGGTAAAACCCTAGCCAATTTTGTATTTTAATGACTCTTTAATCAGTAAAAATTTAAATTTTCCTAATTACATGTTTTATAATTGATTTTTGTTTAAATCTTATTGGCTTTGTCTAGTAGAAGATGATCTTTTTTATCATATTATCCCTTATTATTCACCAAGTGTGCAGAAGAGTAATTTTTATAAGTATTTGTTAGTGTTATATTTTAGTGTATAAGGTTTTTAGACATTTTATATTATTTTATTCTCTAAAGGATCATTCATTATCCTTTATAAACATCAATATACCTCTTGAACCTGGGATACAAAACACTGATGTAACAATCTATCTTGAGTTGTGAGTTTTGTGTGAAAGAAGATTTGATTTGATATAAGTAGCATAAGATCAATAAATGGGAGGAAATAAAATATTGGTTTATCACCTTTTATATTTCTAAGTTATTCTTCTTAACCATTTTCATGCAAAGTTGATAAGTGAAAGAGTGTTTTAAAAAATACATCAAGGGAACTAGCCCTTCTAGAGATTCATCTCATGAAATTAATTACCCGCAACAAGTGAGATGTTTCCATTGTGCCACTCAGATAAGGATAGATAATAAATTTCCTCAAGGGGTAAAAATCCAAGTGAAAATAACTAAAAAAATACAATAGATGGATACCCAATTAGTTATGAATAGAAGTAAAAATAGTAGTAGAGTAGATGATGAACAAGTGTGAAAAATAAATGAGTGAGACGATGGAAAAAAAATAGAATTATTTTTGATGATGGTAAAAATAATGATAATATGAAGAGTGAGTAGAAGAAGAGATGTGTGAAGAGGAATATTAGAGTAATTTTGGAGTATAATAGATAGAAGATAGAAGTCATTTATAGCTATAAGAAAGGGTATTAAAAAAAGAAGAATAATTAAAAAAGAAATAGAAATTAGTCATAGGTTAATCGTAGGATCAAATTTAGTAGATAAAGAAGTCATTAGAAGGGATTATTCACTACAAGTTTGCATGTCCCTATAGCCCAATTTTATATATCGTAGTAGAAGTTTTTAGCCAATTGAGTAGGAGGAGAAGAGTTGGGAAAAACCATTTTTAGAGCATGTGAACCATTGGGGGATGGAGATTAAAACAAAATTAATTAAGAATGATTTGAAGTATATATAGTTTGATGAAGTTTAACAACAACAACAAGGAAGTATATACAAGTAAAGTACTCACAAAAATTCCTCTAATGTACATAGTAGTACGCAAGTAGGAACACTTAGGATGTAACACCTCAAATAATAGATACATAGAAGATGCCATATATACCTATAACTATGATGAATCAATCAAGAGGATTCTTAAATTTGACCATGTATTATGGGTCTATAGTCCTTAAATAATACCTTATAGATTTTAAAATGAAGTGGTAAGTTAAGGCTATCAACGATGAAAATTTACAAAAGTGTGAATTAATAAGGGCTCTAACTAGGAGAACATTGGAGTTCATATACAAAAGAGATATATAATAAGCAAGTATTAAATATGTAAAAAATTAGCTTGTATAATTTAAGATTAATAAATTTACTATCTAGATAATGCATGACCTTAAAGAGATAAGGAAAAAGTATGGAAAGTCAGTTTATGACTATGATCACAGATTTTTTGATGTAATGAACAAAGTAGAATTCACTTTGATAGTTAAATATAAGACAACATGGTTCATTGAAGGACTATGAGGTAGGATTTGGTTTGCCACTATGTAATTGCAATATGAGATAAAAATAGATGTTAGAGTTGATGTACTCCATGTAGAACAGATTAAGTATTATGGAGAAGCTCCTATTGCTAACTCAAAATTTTAAAACACATTGTAGTCTTTCATGAAAAAAATAGAGAAATATCATGAAATATAAAAACCCAAGTTGAACCTATGGTGTACAAAGTATGGAAAAGAAGGAAACCACCAAAATGACTATCTGAAAGTAAAGATGAAATTTTGTGAACTTTGTCGAGTAGTAAGGCATGCCACAACATAATGCCATATACTATAATAATATATAAAAAAATCCTCATAATTTGTATTATGATTTATATAAATCAACTTATCATGATGAGAATAATTATAGAACTTTATAGGAACTTAAAGGGTATATCCAAAAATCTATTTTTCATTTTAGTACAATAAATCTCTTCAATGAATCAAATAATCCCAAGCCCAAAGGTTGATAAGAATTATGTAACCCAAATGGGTCCTCAGTGTATTCTAAGTTCACCATAGTCCCAGCCTCATGGGTTGGTTGGATAAACCCTTTCTTCACTAGGATGGATACCCCCATCACCTCAATACAAGTATATAACACCTTAGACTTCACCTATAATGCATCCAAAATAATTGACCTACACTCTACCAGCTGTGCAACAACAATTCATTTTGGGAGATAATAATAAGTAATACCAACATTGGAATTATCATAGCCACAAGGAGGATATCGAGGGTGATATAAATATAATAGAGGAAGAGGTCAAGGTGGTTACAAATGAGGATACCAAGTTGGTAGAGGAGACAACTATTAGAGACCTCCTCTATAGTGTTATTTATGTGAAGAGCACAATCATGTCCAAATAAATTACCTTATTAATCCATATAGACAATCATATTGTGCATACTATAGATTCTATGATCATCATGATACATAATATTTCCCTATTCTAGAGAATTAGAGGAAGGAAAAAGTTATCCAAAATGTAAACATGGTATGTGTGAAACCTAAATAAAATGTGTTTCTAAACACTATGACATGGTAACAACATATAGAAAAAGGATTGCCTATACATGATATGCCTCAATATCAGGGAATCATAAAGGTTAGAGAAGCCAAATACCTAGATCCATCTATATAAAAAAATCTTATAAACAAAGATATACATTTAAACTTAAATAATAGGAAACTACAAATGGTGGTGACGTAGCAATTGATGCACAAATGCATTGTCGAATTATACACATCATAAGACAAGATGGGCTTGTCACTCCACTAATAGATCTACTAAAATTTTTGAGTACTCTACCTAATGAAGACATATCACATAAAATCATTAATTTATTACATAATATTTTAGACTATGCATAATGTGGCCAATAAAAGATATAAAAACTAGTTTGGTATGTCAAGATGAAGAAACCATGGGATGTTGATGTATAGATTGATATTGAGGTTACATGATATAAAGTTTGAAATGTTGTCTTTAATTTTGGTAGCATAGTAAATATGATTCCTAGATCCACATGGGAAGTGATTGGATGACCAAATATTAGCTACAACCCAATAACTTTGAGCTTGGTTGACTATGGAAAAGTTGAGCCTATTGGTAGATTGGAGGACATTGAGATCAAAGTCATAGACTTGTATTTAATATGATATTTTGAGGTCATAAATATGAAGATTATGATAATGCACTAAACTACACTGATAGGAAAAAATGGGCATATGATGGTCAAATGACTATCAATATAGTACACAACTAGATTGAGGTACATCAATGTCATAAGTTTGTGGTCAATCCCCTCAAAAGAGCACACAAACCATACATTATTCCTTATAAACTAGAATTTCCACATGTTATACAATAAATTAAATGGATGAAGGTCAATACTAAAGAGAATCCAACTGCTTTACACATAACACAATGCAACTTCTTAGACCAATAGGCCAAACCTCAACTATAGTCACTAATCACTAAGCAATTGACCATATTAGAAAAATGGAGACTGTAGTCCATAATGACAAGGTTAATTATAATTGCATTTGTTATTGATGACTATGCCTCCATCTCTACAAAATCTCCCACTCACTTAGATGTTGATTTCTTATATCAAGTTAATGATCACATGCAAGATTACACAGAACCAACAAAGGAAGGTAGAATGCCTTGGGAAGCAGCTTCTTTTATCATTGGTGATTTAGATATGCATCTCTTTAACTAGGTTCATGATGACCATAAACTCTAACGCATGAGGATTATCTTTATGAACAAATGACAAATGCTTGTATACTAAGCAACATAGAATAAAACTGATTTTATTTTACACCTACACACTCATATTCTAACTACCAATTAGTGGGTTATCACTCTAATCTATGCTTTGAAGGGAATTGATACAGCCTAGTGGAAAACTCATCAATATATTCAACTTGAGTGGCATGATCATTATGATCTCATGATCAATAGATTTTATCTACCATAATTAATCCACACTAATTAGCCATTTTTTCAAGAAGGTGACTACCCTAAGATTCATGTACATAAATGTATTGAATTTTGGAGTGAAGAATGTGTTGCACCTAAGTATTTGGTTCACATTTTCCATTATACACTAGCTCCACTACTTAAAATATGGTACATGAATTAAAAGTTTAGGAGAGAAACCAAGCATTGGGCATAAGTGCAGAGTGATTTCATACAAACTTTTATCTTTGAATATGAAAATACTTTAGTTCATAATTTACTATACAAACTCAAATACTTTCTATACCATGTATACACTAAAGATTTGAGCACCATAATATATCAATTGCATATAAAAACATAGCCTCTTGTATTATTTCAACACTTCAAAGGTATAAAGTTATTAAGACTAAAGAATAAGTTTTGACACATCCCTATCACTAAATATAGGATGAGGTAGAAGACAAGGAATATTTTGATTATAATTTTTATTTAGATTTGTATGATTTATTTGGACCTAAATAGCCTATAGAACCACTTAAGGACACTGACATAGTGTTAACTAAAGAAGATAAGTTGTATAACATCCAAATCCTAGAGAAGGGAGGGAGAAGGAATATCTCAGATTTAATGGATGAAGGAAATTTCAATATATATTAGTAGCCTCTCAATAATCATATCACTAACATTGGAATAGAGGAGGTTCCAAATCTGGTAAGTTTAGGTGACTATTGGATGGAGACTAAATTTTTTGAAGCCCTACAACTTTTGAGGGATTAACAATATGTATTCCCCACCAAATTCTTAGAGGTTTGAGGAGTCAAACCATATCTTGGAGAGATGCACATTCAATTGAAAGAGTGTGCATATGTGATAAAGAAATGACCATAAAAACTCAATCCCAATATTAAGCTAAAAGTAAAGGTAGAATTGGATATAATGCAAGATGTAGGGATAATCTATCTAGCATAAAAAGGTGATTGGGTAAGCCTAATGGTAGTAAAAACCAACAAAATAGGAGAAATATAGGTATGTGGAGACTATCTCATTCTGAATGATGCCTGCATAAATGATCCATTCCCCATATCATTTATAAATGATGTTTTGGAGTCTATCATAGGACATGAAGTATATTATTTTATAGATGGGTTCAATGGATACCATTAGATTATGATCATAGAGGAGGATTGACCAATAACAACTTTTTAAATAGAGTGGGGTTATTTTACATATAAAGTAATATCATTTAGCTCGAAGAATTCACCTATGGTATTTTCATGTATAGTAGTTACTGCATTCAAATATTTCATCCATGACTTCTTAGAAGTTTACTTAGATTATTGGGTAGTCTTCTCCGTATTTAAAAACCATTTGTCCAAGTTGTGTTTGATTTTAGAATGATGCCAAGCTTTGTGCATCACTTCAAAATTAAAGAAATGTTTACTCTTTAAACCTTTTGGTGTTTAACTTAGACATGTTGTTTGTAGTGATGCCATTTTGGTGGATCAAGCTAAAATCATAGTAATCTTGAGTATGCCACCACCTGTTCATTCCATTGAAGTATGATCCCTTTTCAAACACATAGGACACTACCCAAAAATTATCAAAGGCTATGCAACAATTTCATCTCCACTGGAAGTCTTACTACATAATATTGTTAAGTTTTTATGGACATCTGAATGCCAAATAGATTTCATTGAGTTGAAATAATGACTAGTCACTATGTCAATATTTATTTTCCTATACTGGAGTAAACCATTTCATATACATGTAGTCATTTTGGGCATAGTAGTTGGTGTTGTACTTTTATAGCCTAAGGATGGTGTGCTTGATCATCCTATCCATTTTTTTAGCTAAAAATTGTTAGATGTAGAGAAAAACTGTATAACTTAAAAATGGGAATCATTAGCCATTGTATTCATACTCCAAAGATTTTGGAACTATCTTTTGGAAACACCATTCAAAGTTTTCATGAACCATCAAGCTCTATGATATATGGTCAAGAAACCAATGATAGGAGGATGAATATCTTTCTAGTTGATGCTCTTTCAAGAATTTCAATTCAACATAAATGTAAACCTAGGTAGAGAGAATGTGGGAGCTAGCCAACTTAACCAAATTTTGAATGGTGAAGAACCTAAAGAACTAAAATAAGACTCACCTAATGTGTACCTCTTCCATGTCTCTAAAATTCCTAAAAAATTTGAGGCTATTTGCAACTTCCTCAATCAAGGAATTTTCCTTGTGCACATTTAGGAAAGGGATAAAAAATAGTTTTTGACTAGAGCACTACCATACTATAATATCCCCTTCAAACAGGGAATATAACAACACAAAAGCTCCAAACAAAGATATGATTTTGCAAGATAATTTCAAATAAATAAATAAATCACAGTAAATCTCTTAACTGGAAAATCACTAATCTTATTATTGTCTAGATGGTTACAATAGATGTCCTCAGTCATGCATAAAAATGAATATTCAGATACAGTCTTAAAACCCTGATTATCTTCCAACAATCTAAAAAATACCCTGAATTTATGTGTCTCGGCCTGCTATGTCAAAAATAGTCACCGACGTCAGTTATACTGCCATCATCGATTGACTGGGGTCGTTAACCTGCCAACATCGGTGATAGGTCAGCCGATGTCGGTCACTGTGGATCTCTACCTACTAATGTCAGTCTCTGTACGAATCTATACGGATCTATATAGATTTTGTATGGCCACCAATAAAGCACACCCTGTCTTCTTCAACCCATGATCAAAAGATATATGGCTCTAATACAAAAAAAGCTTTATCTGTATAATTTATTAAATCAAACTTAATAAAATAAATACCTAGAATACTGTGATAACTTCTGTGTGAAGTAATCTCTCAAACTAGTAAACCTCTATGATAACTTTTGTATGAAGCTATCTCTCAATTTGGTAATAGTTCAGTTGATATCTCACAGCCTCTAAATCACACACAATGAAGAGTGGATGTTCTTCACTGCAAATGGAATCCTGGAACCCTTGGCTCAGTCTTCACAGAAGAATTCTTCAATATCAAAATCAATAATCAATTCATAATCAATAATGGCCTCCATGAGAAACCCTTATACCCTCAAAAAGATGTGTTTGCCCTAATTAGGGTTTCTTAAATTAGAATTAGGGTTTCATAATTAAAAATAGGCTAAATAATTAATATTTGATTAAATCAATCAAATATTAATATCTCCCTCAATACATGTTAGATCCTCAAACCATTCAAAGCTGGTGAACTAGGGAGTGATTCTGCACATGATAATACCAAAATAAGGGCACTCCACTGCATGTCAAATATCCCTAAATAATAGGAGCTCAAGCTAAATGTGTCTGAAAGAGCCTGAATGAAAGCCAACTATAGGAATTCTACTAATCAAAGCCAGGCCAAGCTCCATCATGACCCTCTATCCATCCTATCAGCCTACAAAGGTTGCATAATAGGCTAATCATCAAGTCTATCGATGTCCACTAAAAAAGGGGACATGAAAATCTACCCCTCCTAAAATTGCTTACCCCTAAGCAATCTCGAAACAGCAAACCACTCAATCCACCTGGATCCCAAATGTAGTCATGAACTATACTGATGATAATCAATGCAAAATCCTACAATATCCTCAAAAATATAACCCAAAGGAATCCACAATCAAACTGGTAGATGCAACTTAACCAAACTCTGAAAGCACAACTATCATAGTTAGGAACGCATGAGAAACAAATGCTCGAAATATCATAACCCAAGTAGAATGGACAACTCAAACTATGAATTCCATCTACAAAAGATGGTGCCAATCTATCCCATAACTGATCCCTCTATAAAGGTGGCACAACCAACTGTACCACACTATCATTGGTGTGAGACGAATCAATCTAGAAACTCAACTCCACTGGTATGCCAAACTCATCAGGACTAGGTACTCCCAAATCTTGAACATGTGTGTCAGCTCCAACATGTTCCTCCATAACCACTACAGGAATGTACTCACCACCAACCATCTCAATATATAAATGGACTGGGTCTGATGCTAGTGAAGACCGTAAATGCTCCAACTCCACAGTCACCTCAACCAAATGAAACTGTGACTCCTCAAAAGCCAATTGTGTACTCTCAAGAATCTCAGAAGTCACCTCAAGCTATTGAGTAAGCTCACTCACCTTATCTTCCTTGACCAATAATGCATCATACCCTGTGCTGCCCCACTCCATAAGATACTCTCTATCAGCTACCAACTACATATAATCCTATCTCAAAATCTGAAAGCCTCACATAAAGAGTGGATCTCTGTCAAGGATAAATAATTGCCTCCTTACTCAATGCTAGTAGGAGAACCCCATCCATAAACTTCTAACAACTGATGAGCAACATCAAAATGCTTGCAAGCGATAGCAATGTCTCGCTCACTAACTCCCAACTGACTAGACACATGGTGGCACTAGCTAGGTTGTCTCCTACAATGCTCCTCTGATGCACGGTCCAAAAGAGTAGACTCAAAATCACTGATTTCTAGCATACTACCATCCATACTCTATGAATCAACTCCATAGCTCATATCAACATCCAAAGTATCAAAAGCTATAGCATCACTGACTAACTCTTTCATACCAAAAGAAACTGCTGGTGAAACTAAGTCCTCAAAATTGTCCACTGCATTCTCCTGGGTGTCATCTACAATAATCGAATCCTGGGACTCTTCTACAATCTCTGCCATAACTGAGAGATCGTCAACCCTTAGTGCACTAACATCTGATCATACATCCCCACACTGAGTGCAAGCATCAGACTCATCCTCATCTTCACTATCTCCTATCTCATAATAATCATGGGACATGCTGCTATCTTGTCTAACTAATCTATAGTGCTCTTTCCTCAGCTTAACAAAGTGATCAAAAGACAACCTCTCCTAGACTCGAGGAGTTAATAAGTCCCACTCCTCATTCACTGTCATATATTGTGTGGATTTGTCTTTGAATGTAGGGTATGAAAGAAATTCATTTAACCTCTTCAAACTTTGTTCCAACTTCTCCATATCCTTGTCCCATAGTTTCTGAGTACTTGAAGACATCCTGGATACTTTGTTGATTCAATCTACCCACTCTACCCAACAGGATGGTAGGACATTTGGCTCTGGTCTACCCAACAAGATGGCAAGAATTTAGCTCTGATACCACTGTAATATCCCCTTCAAATAGGGAATATAGAAACACAAAAGCTCCAAACAAAGATATGATTTTAAAAGATAATTTCAAATAAATAAATGAATCACAATAAATCTCTTAACTAGCATATCACTAATCTTATTATTGTCCAAATGGTTACAATAGATGTCCTCAGTCATGCATAAAAAGGAATATTTAGATACGGTCTTAAAAATCTAATTATCTTCCAACAATCTAAAAAATACCCTGAATCTATGCATCTCAGCCTACTGTGTCAAAAACACAGTCATCGACGTCAGTTATATTATCATCATCAGTCGACAAGGGTCGTTAACCTATCGATGTCAGTGATAGGTCAGCCGATGTCAGTCACTGTGGATCTCTACCCACCAATGTTGGTCTATGTGTGAATCTATACGGATCTGTACAGACTTCGTATGACTTCCAGTAAAGCACACCCTATCTACTTCAACCTGTGATATGAAGATATATGGTTCTAATACAGAAAAAGCCTTATCTATATAATTTATTTAATCAAACTTAATAAAATAAATACCTGGAATACTGTGATAACTTTTGTGTGAAGTTATCTCTCAAACCTGTAAACCTCTATGATAACTTCTTTATGAAGCTATCTCTCAATTTGGCAATAGATCAGCTAATATCTCATAGCCACTGAATTGCACACAATGAAGAGTGGATGTTCTTCACTGCAAATGGAATCTTGGAACCCTTGGCTCAGTCTTCACAGAAGAATTCTTCAATATCAATATCAATAATCAATGCATAATCAATAATGGCCTCCATGAGAAACCCTTATACCCTCAAAAAGATGTGCTTGCCCTAATTAGGGTTTCTTAAATTAGAATTAGGGTTTCATAATTAAAAATAGGCTAAATAATTAATATTTGTTTAAATCAATCAAATATTAATATCTCCCTCAATACATGTCGGATCCTCGAACCGTTTGAAGCTGGTGAATTAGGGAGTGATTTTGCACATGACCATACCAAAATAAGGGTGCTCCACTACATGTCAAATATCCCTAAATAATAGGAGCTCAGGCCAAATGTGTCTGAAAGAGCTTGAATGAAAGCCATCTATAGGAATTCTACTAATCGAAGCCAAGCCAAGCTCCATCATGACCCTCTATCCATCCTATTAGCCTATGAAGGTTGCATAATAGGCTAATCATCAAGTCTATCGATGTCCACTAAAAAAGGGGACATGACACATACACTATCATTAATAGACTATTATATCACCTGGGAAAGGATGAAGTTCTACACAGGGTTGTCATCAAACATGGATCTCGTCAACTCATGAGGGAAGCTCATCAAGGAGTCATATGAGGACATTTAACAAGAGAGGCTATGACAAAAATATCTTATACAATGGACAATGGTGGATGAATTTATTCTAAGATGCACATAGACTATGGGAAAACTACTTTAAAAAGATGAGATGCCATTAAAACCCCTATTAGCAAAGCATCCATTTGAATAATGGGGTATTGATTTTGTAGGACCAATCAACCCACAAAGCAAGTAAAAAAAATCTAGATACATCATTACTAAGATAGATTATTTTACTAAGTGGGTTGAATCTACTACCACACTTAGCTATTGTGTGAAGGATGTACGGAAATTTTTATATGAAAATATCATTACTAGGTTCAAATGTCTAATCAAACTAGTCAATGATAGAGGAATACACTTCATCAATACTACCATCAAGGACTTGACTAAAGAGTTTATGATGGCTCATCATAAAATCACTACGTATCATCCATAAGTGAGTGGTCATGCTAAAGCTTTAAATAATTTATTGGGGAAAATGCTAACAAAAATTTGTGATGTCAATTGGGATGTCTAGGAGATCACATTCTTGTGATATTATGGGCATATTATACAAATTATAAAATAGCTATAGGATTTACACCATTTTAGTTAGTGTATGGTCAAGAAGCAATCATGTCAATGAAGTATCTATTACCCAACCTATGCATCACTATGGTCATGAATTTAGGAGATCCATAATCTCTTAATAATCAACTCCTAGAACTAAATGCAATGGATAAGTTTAGATGAAGAACAACATCGACACAAGATGTGCATGAGCAAATTTAGAAAGCATGGCATGATATGATCCTATGCCATAAGGCATTTCATAAATATCAACCTTTGTTGTATGATACCCAATTTAGAGCATTGTTAGGGATATTATAAATAAGATCAATAGTGTCTTACATTATACATGACTTAACACAACAAGGAATAATAGTTTTAAGGGATCTATAGGGAATCATATTACCAGGGTGAGTAAATGGATGTAGGCATAAGCCCTATCATCAATAATATATTAATATCATTTCTCAAGCTAAGTGGGTGCTGATAGCACCATGTACATTAAGATATTTTTTATTTTCCAGTTTTTTGTGTGTTTTTTCTCTATTTTGTTTATTTTTAGATGATCTCAATAATGATAATCATGAAATCCATACACCAAACATTGAGTGTGTCATACATGCATAGGAAGAGCCATGTGTACTGATGAAAAACTCAAAGAGGATTTTATGAAAAATATTAAGCCCAAGAAAGTATCTAAAATGTTATATCAAAAAGTTATCCATCATATAATGGTCATCCACTAAAAAAAATGCAAGAACCAAGGGTCTATGAACATGATATTAAATAAAATGGTGGGTAGTCAACAATCAATAACTCATACCCCTCATACGAACACCTAAGGGCATAATAGTGCAATTCCACACATGTGCCAACAACTAACCACTTTAATGTTTGGATAGGAAACTGATTCATTACATCTTCCATTAGATTCAATACAAATGAATAGCTAGGCATGGCCTCAATGCAGGAGTTAAGAGGCATGAAATTTATAAGAAGATAAGTTAGAACTTCATGTTCACATTTCATTCTTAGCACATTTTTGAGAGTTGCATCTATTTAAGAGCCAAATTTTTTCCATTACATAGAGCACTAAAACACATTTAAATTTCTTTGTTGTATGTAGTTATGGATACCATGATGCTAAACCAACACCTCTTAAAATCAATAAAGGAATTCATGGGTGTTGACATGGTGCTTTTGTAGAAAAAATATAGTGATCAATAGCCATTTGAATACTTGTACAAAGCTGAGTCAAATATATTCCATCCAAACCCTGTTGTGTTGCACAGCCACTTTCCCTCATAGCTCCACATATATTTTAGACACATATGTTGAGAATATGATGAGAATTCCAACCTTTGGTGACATGGTAAAATTCATTCAAGAATTCTTTCTATGATATAATGAAGAAGCTATCTATTTGGGTTTGAATGAGATGATCATCATCAATACACAAGCCATGGCCCAAGGATTAGGCATGCATGTGCATGAAAACTTGATACTATTCTATAACACTAAGATGCCACCTATTTTTCAAGAAGTCTAAGATCTCTATGTGTGATAAAACTAAGGAATCCTAGTAGATGAGATCCTAGATAAACTTGTGCACATCCTTGTTTAGTGCATCACCAAGAAATTTTGACAAATGACCAAGTCTACCAAATAAATACCTAAGGGAGTTGTGGACATATCCCATAGGATGATCCACCAAGACAAAAAAAATTGATTGGCCAAATAATTTGTATAAGAATGGCTCAAAAACATTGGCAAGTGCAATATCACTCTAAGGCATACCTTTTAGTACCATTTCTTGTTCCTCCTCCTTTATTTCACACAATGAAAATCATGAAAGGGAGAAGTGCACCTAGATATAGAATACTAGATAGCATAACAGTTCCAAAAAATCGTATGGACACAGGAATGGGGAGCCCTCACACATGAGGGGAAATTTAAAGCATTATGGGATGAGTGCTTGGACCTCATCACCACTCAGCCTAGACTTTCACCAAATGTCCTCTAATATTTTAGACAACATGTCAACATTATGTTACTACCTAAGGGAGTTTTCATAACAATCCATGATATTTTATGTTCACCTTTCAAACCATTTCCATTTTTCATTATGATTGGAATAGCATAGGTCAAGGTGGCTAGGAAAAATGAGCATGTAGAAAGGTGAGTAACCCCCTTGAAATCAATATCACTAGGTGCAAACATTCCTATGGTGTAACCATCAAAACTAGCATCTAGTTCACAACAACATAAGGGGAAGTGAAAAACATACACTCATTCAATGTTACCTCCTCAAAAGTGAACAACACATAATATGCCCACATAGAAAGATGACCAGTAGGTTCCTTAGATAGTTAGTTCTTGTGATCTCATGGAGATAGGAACTAATGCATGAGAGGTCTACCAATTCATGTTAGTAGACATGGTTAGAGACTATTATTATAAGGAGGAATAAAAATAATTATTTTCTAGAAGGTAGTGTGCACACTACAAATCCATAAGTAGGTTCCACCAAAACTATGGGTAGAACTCCTCGCCTATCCACCTTCCATCATTTTTGATACAGTCAAAGATCATGGCTCATTTTAAGAGGCCCTATGAGAAAAATTATTGGAAATATTTAGTGAATGTATAAAATTTTTATTCATTGGTATGGAAAATCATCTGTGGGTGATGTAAAAATTTTCTATCATCATTTTTACCAATATAGTCCCTAACCAAAATAATAAATTTGGATGAATAAACTAACTAATAGATCTGAATGTCTAAACCAAATTGCATAGATGAATGATATGACTGAATGATAGCCAAATGACACAACTAGCTAACATAATTAAAACCCATAGACAAAAAATAAAGTCAAACAATAGAATTTAACTATAAATGACATAGCCAAAAAACATAAATGAAAAACACAACCAAACAACTTAGCTAACTGACATAGCCAAACAACCTAGCTAAATGGCATAGATGAGTGATCTAGTTAAATGACAAAGCTAAATGATCTAGTCAAATGGTACAAACAAACATCACAAATAAATGACTCAATTGAATGATAGAGTTAAATGATAGAGCCAAATAACATAGGCTTATGATGCATCTGAATGACACAATCAAATGGGATAATAGAATGACACAATTGAATACCTTAGCTAGGTACCTAATCTAAATGGTACATCTTAATGACATATCCAAATAGTTATGTTATTCAATGCTATTCTTCATTTTATTCATTCATTTATTCATTCATTTTTATCATTTGATTTTGTACTCCTTTACTTTTGGTTCTGCTTATTGCCTGGGCTAGTATCTTAGAGGATATACTATTTATATATGGTGAATTTAAGTGTAATATTATATATTACTATAAAGAGTTGAAGAGTCAACCCAAAAAATATACATCCCTAAAATTTTGGAAATCCAATCCCATCTACCAATTCTAAAAATTTACCAAAACCAAAATCCTAAAAATGGAATATCCATGAATTAATGATTATTCTCTACTAAAAAAACTTGTCAAAGAGAAGGCAAAGTAACTATGACATAGAATGGAATTCTTCCTACCAATGACTAATCCAACATATGAACTTGAGGTATTTTTTACACCCCTAATGGAGAGTTTGATATAATAACTTATGTTCACATCACAAACAATATGAGAGATTAGAGTCTCACCTACACTTGAACACACTTTTGTCTAGCAAGCTATTGAGTAGGAAAGACAACCTATAATAGAAACTTATACACCACCACCATAGTGCCGATTAGTCACCATAGGAAAAAAGAAGTAGTAGGTTCCAAGTTTAGATTTGCATCCTAAGGATTCCCCACCTTTATCAAAGATTCAAGAGGTTGAAGACATTGCACTATAGTAGAATGTAGCTGAAGAATAATAAGTTGCAAGAGAAAAAGATAGTCACACTATTGAATGAATATGCGTGAAGCAATAAAAGAAGAGATATAAAGAAGAATCACAATACTAGTAAGAAATGAAAAAAGCCTAGGAAGTATAGGCCTCAAAAAAGTCTATTAATGTAGAGGTATACTTGAAGAAGGCACAAGAGATGACCCTAAAATTCTCGGAAGTAACCTTCACACAATATAAAGTGTAGGAAGAGAAAGAGAAAAATAAAAAATAAGAGAAAAAATGGTAATAAGACATAATATCCTAGGCACAACAATAGGCAAAGGAAGATGCCAAGAAGGATTTCTATGATGAAGCCCTACATTAATATCAAGAACAATCACAATCACAAGCTTATGTGTAGGCCTATCCATGAACAGGAATTGAAGAATAAAGAGGATGAGGAACAAAGGAAGAAGCAAGAAAAAGAAAGGAAATAAAAGGAAGAAGAAGAGAGAAATAAGAAAGAGAGAGAAGAAGATAAAGAGAAAAATAAAAATGAAGAGGAAGAGAAGACTAATAGAGAGGAAGGGGATCAAAGAAGGTAGGAAGTAGAGAAGAAGAAGAAATAAGAAGAAGAGGAGGAGAAAATGAAGATGGAGGAAGAAGCTAGGAAGAAGCAATAGGAGGAAGAGGCTAAATAGAAGATATTTAAGGACACTACATATCAAGATAAGCTACAAGGAGAGGATACAACATAGAAGTAAGAAACCATAGTGATACAGGCACAAACTTAGTTGCCACAGCGTCCACTAGGAAGTGTACAACTCTGGGATGTTCCAACAACTGCTACTTGGTATACCACATTTTCCCTACCTCTATCCACTATGCCATGCTAGGATCTTATAGAAACAATTAGTACATTATCCCCTCTTTCAATTAGGTAAGAGGCATCTTCGGATGTCTCTTTCCTTCCCTTCAAGAAACAATTATAAGGAGATATAATGTTCTAGGTGTCTATCGCATAGAAGGCTACCTCCTTAGATAAAGAGAGGGACCAATAAAAGGCCAAAAATGTGGAACTTTGGGCTTGACTACATGAAGAATCAAAGGTAATTAAAGATACTTTCTTAGCTTTCACTTCTTGATTTATCAGAGAATAAATCATGTCAGATCATTGTAGGCTAATGATGCTAATAGTGGATCTTACAAAAGACTAGTACATAAAATAGTAACTCCATACAATCGGTAACTTGGGATATAATGTGAATAATGACACCATAAATTTGATTACTCTACTAGAAGAGTATTAAATTATGTTAGACATCATAGCCTCTCAAGCACATAAACTTTCACTTATTCATATGGATTAGAAGTAGTAGCTTGAAAATTCCTTGACAAACTCTAGCATAGATTTGAATGTAGCTATGATAGCCCACACAACCATGCACATCTTGACTACATCAGATAATTAAATTGAACTTGACCTCCATAAATCATTTAATGCTTTAAATAATGTGTGTGATTAACTTCTTAGCTAGCAATAGGACTAGTGATGTAGTTCATTTATAGGGGAATAGGCAAAGAGACATGCATAAAAACTAGACCTGTTGAGTGTAGAGATCCAATTGAAGGTCGATAATACAAGGGCTGACATAAATGCATCATAGAATGAGGAATTAAAGTAAATCATTAGGATTTATGAACCAATACACATCTTGATATGCATGGTTCATGAATTCATTCTTGATTGGGATGTATTAAAGACTGACTCTCCATTTTGTAGTGAGGTGACTTTGATGATCAAAGTTCATATGTACATGCCATATTCCAAACTTCAAAAAGTGATCATACAATGCATAGATTCCTAGATAGAGGTTAAGGATCCTATTTTCTAGCCTTCTTCCCTAGAAATACCACCTCTTATTAGTTGAGTACTATGGAATGCATAAGTTTAAAAAAAAAACTATATAATTATTAACAACTTTTTACATTGGGGATGACTAGTGAGACAAAGGGGGTTAGGATGGTTGAAAACCTATAAAGGGTGGCCACCTAGTTACACCAACCTATTGAAAACTCAAAATGGTTATATGTTGGTATGCTTCTTAGTTTAAAATATGAAAGGGTATCTAAGTAGTGTGCAAGAGGTGAAAATCATAAATGGTGCCTCGAGTAATTACTGTGACTCTTATTAGTCTACCCACATTTTCGGCTTTTACCCTCAGCACACAGACAAATGAACCTATGATGTTATCCTAAGATAAGACAACACTTTAAGTTCAAGAAAGTGCTGGGAGAATAAAACTACATAAGAAAGTTACGTAGGATATTATTTGAATATTCGTGCATTATATATGAAGTTATTAGCTAATGTATTTTGTCTTATCCCCTTAGCTTCTGAAACATAGAAGGTGAATAGTATCCTCATTTTTATGCCAATGTATGAATATGAATAGTTAGGAACTATAGTGATATAAATATTTGTGCTTGTATGAAGAATTTGATGACCTTTTATAGAGATTAATATAGATTTTATGGTTCACAGTTACCTATCAAATTTCTTATGTTAGTCCTTATTTGTGTTATCATGTTTAATGCTTTTGTATTAACTATCTTAATGCAATCTAAATTCTCCATATAATTAAATAAATCTTTGTTAATCTTAGTTTCTTCCTATCACATGATCATTCACTTCTATCATGCTTCTAGTTAACATGAATTTATCCTATGCATACTAATAAAACTTAGTTATTCTTATCCTTAGCACATTCTATTGAATTAGAAACCTCTACTAACAATTACATAGGGTAAAACTTGGCTTTATAACACCTCCCAATGGGGATATATGTATGTACCTGAAATTTACATGGTGAAATAATCATGAGACAATTCTAATGATGATTTAGTGATCTCTTATTTTGTACTCCAAGGGGAACTCTCTAGCTCTATTCCCTCATTTTGCTTCCCTATTTATTCCCTTGAGCCCCTTTGGTCCTTTTTGTTTTTTCTTATACAACTCCCATTATCTTATTTTAAAAAATTACCATGTGTGACAAAAATTCTTCTATAGGTGACAAAGCTACCCCTATCCATTATGGAACCACCCCTTCAATTACATAAGCATAGTGGTGGTTTTATAATATAGGTAGTGGTTTTATCCTAAAAGGGTGATTGTGTATTAAAATAAGGGTGTTTTTGTACTTTAGAGTGGTGGTCTTATAACTTAGATCTATCGTTTCATAACCTCCCATGTATAAAGTGGCATTTTGTCTCATTGTAACCATCTTCTAAACTTAGCTCATGAGAATCATTATTTAGTGCGTTTTGCATGCATTTTATCGTATTTATTATTCATTCCATCCTAATTATACCTCTAATTAGGTTCAGATCATTCCCTATTCTATTTTTAGTCATTCTTAATTCCTCTCAAGTTGAACTCCAAGTTGGATTTAGTTTAACTCTATGCAAACTTTCAATTCTCTCTATAAAAAGACCATTTTTGACCTAATTTCAGATTAAAAAATTACCATTAGAAGTTCTTATTTTGAATATCTTAAAACCATTGTCTTTATAGAATTTTTTAAATATCCAACCTCTATATTTTTCATGTCAACTAAATGTCCATAGGTAAATAACTGTTATTGGTTCAACAACTTAATCTTTACAAACTAGAGTATCGGTCAACCTCAATTCAACTACTCTTCATTTGTTGTTGTGTCTCCTCTCATTCCCAATTTTTCTATAGATTTTACATACTATAACTAGAATTTTAAAATAATTCACACAAGTATTAAATAAGCTAGCATACTGAGGATCCTCCTATCAACATACTACATGCATCTAGTTGATTTATGCCTTGGTCAGGTTGAAATTATCTTTGATTTTTGTAATTTTTCATTTGTTAGATAATATTAGTGTAGTTTTTATTACATTAGATTTATTTATTTATGAATAAATAAATTTTGATATGGAAAGAGGTCTATTTATTTCCATTGTCTTTGCTACAAACAAATAGTTAGTTTTGATATTTTGCATTCTAATATATTTGTTTAATTTTGATTAGCAAAACATTTCACAAATCATTCATAGAAATATTTTTAATAGTCTTAGAACATTTCCAACTAACATAATATTTAGTTTTCAATATCAAAATATGTTTATTACATTCCAAACAATTAATTAGTCAATCACATGGATGTAGAAAACATTAGGCATACCGCTAGAGCTATCATATCCATAATAGTTTTTTATTTTGATAGATGAAATTTTTTATTAACCTCTTTCGAAAACAAAAAATCATAATTTACATTCTCTGTCTCTTTTTAATAAATCACTTAAAAATCTTTTTTGTAAAAAAATAAATTTAATAAAAAATTTTGTGACATTATTATGTTTTAAATCAAATTTCCTTTTATATTGATTACATTTTAAAAAGAAATAGCATACTTAATCCACTTGCACACAAACAAAACAACATAACCTAGTTTGAATCTAGATAATGCTAGGAAAAATCAACACCATGTAAAGTAGTATAGGTTTCTTTCTTTTTCCTTTGCATGCATTTTGAATTATTGAAAAAAAATATATATGTATTTTTTCATTTAATTTCATCTTTGTTATTTATTTGATTTCAACATTTCAATTTGAGGAAACAAAAACTTAATCAAGAAAACAAAAAATAATCTAAAAAAAAATAAAAACTCAACAAAAATAATGTCAATAAGCCTTGCAAACACACAAAAGCACCTGTATCTCATTAGAAGCCTTACTAACATGTGTAAGCATTCAATCACCATCCAATCGTTACCCATTCATGTAAACACCCTATAAAAATACATACTTAAAACATCACATAAAACACACATAAAAAAATATTTCATAATAAATCTCATATTCTTTTAACTTGGATTTTAGCTAACCTCCTTTAGATTACCCTTCCCAAGCCACCTAGTCTTGTCTGGCATAGTTTATTCCCTAGGGTTAGATCACCTAGTCCTATATTTTTCATACAATATTATATTAACAGTGAGATAAGATGTGAGTTTTTTTTTCCACTCCAATTACTCATAATATTTTTAACTCCTTCACTACCTTGGAGGAAATAAAAAAATTCTTGATCCACCCATCATCATCCTTCCTCAGAATAGAATATGTTAGTATAATGTCATTCGGTCTAGTTTCCCATTCATATCTCCTTATTCTCCTTAATTACAGACTTGTCCTATATCATTCACTTTTTATGGATGACATTGACTGGGGATAGCCAACCTGATAGAGTAAATATTTTTTTGTGAGTCATTGAGCCTGATCTCCCCATTTTCCTAGTCCTAGAAATGACTAGGAGCTCTACCTTCTAGTGATCTTAAAAATTGAAGGACCTTAGAGATATATTTTGGCACATCTTGATTCTCTTAATGAGCATTTAGATGATATTGAGGTATTTTTAATCCATCATAATAACCCATTTCCACCACCCATTCTAAATCTATTTTCACTTAACAACTAACCCAATCCATAACCCCATCTTTTACCTTAGCTAACTCAGCCAAACCTCAAGGAGTTGAGTGCACATTGTAATGTGTGTTATTTGCATTCATATAGGTCAATGTTTTATAATCCAAAATAAAAAAGTGTCTACATTCCACCTCTCATCCAATGAGACAATAATACACATGTAATAGCAAATATAACCAAGGTGGTTAGTATGGCCTAACCTTAACCTATCATGTATTTATTACTCTTCATCAATAAGAGACAATCCACACACTATTTCCATATTTTGGCCTTACTAAAAATTACTCACATGCATATAACTCTATAAAAACAAAAAATATAACATCAAATCCAACATGTATCAAGTATGCAAACCAAATATAATCATCTAAAAGAGCATTCAACAAAATTTCATTACTAGCAGACACATGCAATGATAGGCTAAAAACAAAGTTGAAGGAATGACAATGAAATTATAATTCATGATTAAAATAAGAAGGAAGAAAAAAATTACAATAAATAGACCAAACAAGACTATTCATTTCACATTCTCAATGACTCTTCCTATTCATATGGGAGTGGAAAGCTTATTGAATAAGACAAAAAATAATACACCTAGGATTAACAACCAATATGTAAAATATTATTACATCTTCCCATTAATTTTTAGGGGTATTTTTTAGACCAAGCATTCCTCTAAACTTTTTAAAAATTTGTCATCCAAGTACTTTTGATAGGATGTCTGTTGGTTGCTCTACTATCAGGCAATATTGTAACTTGACACTACCATCTTTCTCATAATGCCAAATCAAATGAAATTTGACATTGATGTGCTTAGTTTGGTCATGAAAGACTAGATTATTTTCCATATATATTTTGTAAGTGTTTTCAACCATGAGAGGTGTTGACAAAACTTATTTCTCTTACAAATCTAAAGTGGCCATATATTCTACTTCTACTGATGAAATTTTTACCACTGATTGCTCCTTATATTTCCAAATGATAACTATTATTCCCAAATTCATTAGAAAACCCAAGGTGAACTTTCCATCTTCATAATCACCAACATAATCAGAATTTGAATACCTAATTCGTTTGGATTTCCTACCCTAGAGTATTTAAACCCAAAATGTTGTGTGCCTTTGAGATATTTGAGGACCATTTTTTATGCTACCTAATGACTTTCCCTCAAATTTTTCATGAATTTTGAGAGGACACCAAATACATATGATATATTTGGTTGAGTGGTACTTGCCTAAATTAGACTTCTAATGAGATGTCAGTTTTTAGTGACATCAACCAAATCTATTGAATCTTTATATGTTACTTTGAGACTCTATTCCATGGGCTGATAAAAGGCTTATAACCTTCCATTCTAAACTTTATCATAATGTCACCATCATAATCTACTGAGTGATGAATAAATACTTTGGTTTCTAAATTATTTCAATGCCCAAATAGTAATGAAGATAACTCAAATTAGTAATTTCAAATATTTTCATCAACTCTAAATTGAATTTTCTAGTGTACTATTCGTTATTCTCTATGATGAGAAAATAATCAGCATACACCACCACAAATACAACTATCTTGTCAAATATTTTTATGAAAAGAGTTTTATCTTCAAACTCAACATGTTAGAATTCCATGTTCATGAGGTACTCAACTAGTTTTTTTACCATGCTTGAGGGGCTTATTTCAAACCATACAACAATTTTTCTAATTTGAACACCTTCTGCTTCTATCCCTTTACTACAAAATAATTAGGTTGTGTTATGTACATAGTTTCCTTGAGGTATCCATTAATAAATGTAGTTTTGACATCCATTCAGTGAACTTTCCATCCATTATGAGCTATCAAATCCAACATGGTCTAAATGGTAGGTAGTCCATTTTGTTATAGGTGCAAAGGTTTCATTATAGTCAATTCATTCCTTTTGAGAATATCCTTTTATGACAAGACTTGATTTATATTTGTAAAATGATCCATCTACCTTGTACTTATTAAAATGGACCTACTTACATCTAATTATTTTTTAATCATATGGTGGATCAACCAGATTCCAAGTCCCATTTTTCACCAATGAATTATACTCATCTTTCATTAATTTTATACAAGAGTCAATATTTTTAGCTTGTTTGAAAGTTGTTGGTTCTGAATCAAACACACCATTGAGTTCCTCTTGAGAATCATAAAATTTGAGTTTTCAAATCATTTTCTAAATGTCATCAATATAATTTTTTGGTTGAGATGAGGTTGCATGTACACTTTGAGTGCCAATTTCCACAACTTTATTAGGCCTCACATATTTTGGTGTTTGGTTGGCCCACTTAGGCATATTTTTCTGTGTTGCAAGTGCTTTGTACTCATCCTCTAGATTTCCTTCACTATCTATCCTCTATTTTACTAGCCCCTATTTAATATTTGATGAAGTTTCACTCTCTTCTTTAGGAGGAGTTTCAAGCTCATGTATGGGAGACAATAGAAAATCAATAAATTCCCAACATTGTGTCCCCCACTCATTTTTTGAAACATTCAAATCACTCTCCTTATAGACATCAAACTTTTCATATTTGTGTAGTTAACTCAATTTCTAATCAATATGATATTATTCCTTTGTAATCTCACAAAAGATAACTTTCTTGTGACAAGAAACTTGTTCTCTTTCTCATCATATAGCTTGAATGCCTTTGAGGAATAAAAATATCCCAAATGGATGCATTTTTGACTCATATGGTCTAATTTATTTCTCTTCTCCTTTGTAATTAATGTGTAACAAGTGGATCCAAAAATCTAAAGATGTTACCCTAAAGGGAGATGACCACACCACATCTCATACAGAGTCTATGATTCAAGAAATATTGAAGGTGATCTATTATGAAGGTATACTTCTATTTTATCTTCTTCATCCT
This sequence comes from Torreya grandis, assembly GCA_037957365.1. Taxonomy (NCBI): domain Eukaryota; kingdom Viridiplantae; phylum Streptophyta; class Pinopsida; order Cupressales; family Taxaceae; genus Torreya; species Torreya grandis. The sequence goes on from JARHVA010006040.1 coordinate 629,287, forward strand.
AAAAGTGTAGATTTACCCCTTTGAAATACAATATTCCATGAACCATATTCATCACATTTTGATCATTATTTCAACTACTCCATTTTGTTGTGGAGTGTGAGGAACTATGAGATGGTGTTTGATCTTTTTTTTTTCTCAAGATAGGATTAAAACTTATTTGATGTAAATTCACCACCATTATCTATCTTGAGTGTCTTGATGTGGGTTTGTGCTTCATTTTCAATCATTGTTCTAAATTTTTTGAAAGTGTCAAAGGCTTTTGATTTCTATTTTAGAAAGTATATCCATGTCATCCTGCTATAGTGATCAATGAACAACATGAATTACTTATTGGAAGAGAACACAATTCTGAATGAACAAGTTGTAATTTTCTATCTACATTTCACTATGACTTTGTAAATGGTTCTCTTGTGTGTTTAGCTAAGATGCAAGCTTCACACTTTTCATCTAATTTTATAGGCAATATAGGCATGCCAACAACACCATTATTTTTAAATACATGAATGATTTTATAGTGAGTGTTCCAACATCAAGTATTCCACAACATGTTTGGAGAAATTTTATCTTTCACAAGATGAGCATAATTCCTTGAATTTTATGGCTCACCTTTTGGTTTGAGTAGTTTCCATTCCTCATATCCAGTCAAGATGATTGCATTGCCAATTTTTCTCCAAATTATGATGTCACTATTATCCAATATAATGAAAAGGACTTGTTGCCTTATGAGCACTAGGGACAAAAAGTTTTTTTTTAATTGAGAAAGGTAGAAAACATTCTCAAGTTTGTAATTTAGAAGTCTTGGACACTTGAGTTGAATTATACCTCTTTCATATGGTTTTAGACTTGATCTATTTGTTAGGTATATAGAGCCATTATTTTCTTCAATGTACTCCTCAAATAAGTATTTTCATAACGTTATATGTTGAGTGGTGCTAGCATTAATAACATAAGCATCAAACCATGAGAAACCAAATAAGACATTATTTTCTTCATCATCTATACTAGAAAACACACATTCACTAGTGAATTGGGTTGAGTTTGACTCTTTTGATTATTTATTTGAAATTACATCTTTTTTTTATGGTATGCATAAATTATATCCCATGGATTCATACATTCATGAGTCTCAGGGATACCTTTTTTGTCACACCATTCATAATAAAGGTTTTCTTTATCATTATATTTTTGATTTTGACCACCATGATTTTCATTTTTTATACCTTATCCCTTGTACTTATTATTGTACTTGGTATTGCCTTCATTTTTGGAAGATATGGCCTTGTTTTATGGTTTGGAAGAATTTGTTTTGACATAACACACTTTCTCTTGTTGTGGTTTCTATTTTCCATCCAAAGGACTTTTCTCTTTCCACCATCTTTTTAACCATCTGGTCAAATGTGAGTCTTCAATTAATTACTTACTTGTAGAGACTCTACATAGGTTGAATAATTGGGAAGAAGGTATTTTATGAATTTGGTCATTTATATGTCAATTTTGACACCTATTGATTCAACATCATGTTTGATGTTGATTGTTTGGAAGAATTAGTTTTGACATAGCACAAACTTTCTCCTATTTTTGTTTCTATTTTCCTTCCAAAGGACTTTTCTCTTTCTACCATCTTTTTAACCAATTGGTCAAATGTGAGAGTCTTCAACTGATTACTTACTTGTAGAGACTCCAAATAGGTTGAATAGTTGGGAATAAGGTATTTTATTAATGTAGTCATGTATATGTCAATTTTGACATATGTTTCTTCAACATCATGTTTGATATCATGTATCTCTAAAGCTAATCTTATCACATCACCATCTTTCAACTCTAGGTTGAATAGTTTCTATTACAATTGAATAAATTTTAAATTTAAATGAGATTCATATAGGTCCTTAAGTTTATGGTATAATTCACATGTTGTATTTCACCCATGTATATAATGAAACACATCTCCATCCAATGATACCCTCATCAAGGCCAAAACCTTCTAGTTTTTTTGTTTCCATGTTTGAGTGTTGTTTATATTACCTATTCATTCAACTAGTTGTTTTACCCCATCAATAATATAAAATCATAGATTATTTAAGAAGAGTGTGTTTTCCAATTGACAAGACCATTCTAGCCAACTGTCTTTGCCAATCAAGGTATTGACAATAATGGATTTGATGGAATACATGGTTTTGAGTTTTGTTTGATTATTTAGAGGTTTTAAATTTTTTTTGACCCCAGTTGGTTCCTTATCACTCCAAAATGGTCTCCTTTTATATATACACAAAGGTAGTCAAAAGGATTCACTTTGTCATTAACACCAACTTAAAAATAAAACCTCATACATCAATATACTTGAATTTTCTTGATTTATCTTTTTTGACATACATGAATGGGTAGAAAGAGTAGCTCCCATTATTTCTCCTTGAATTTGAAAAAATTATTTGTTATTTACAAATTTTTCATAAAGTATCTTGCTCAAACTAATTTAAAATTGCCCAAAAGTTTAAATTCTTACACATTTTAAATGTTTTTCAAAATTTGAAATTAAACACTTAAAAGAAAATGAATGTTTACTTTTTAAATGAAAAAGCATAAAAAAATATATACCTCTCTAATTTATTTGTATTGATTTCCAATATTGGAAATATATATACAACCTCTTACTAATGACAAATGTTCACTTTTCAACAAATCTTAAAAAAAAGGCCATGCAACACATGGAGAATGTAAAACACCTTATAAAAAGGAAATAATAAATTTCCAAGACTTTTAATTGCCTCCATGCAAAATTTAGTGTCAATGTACATAGCCACATAATTAGGTAGAAAGTGTTTTGAATTTATATAGATCTAAATGGACATTAACTATAAGTTATGATCAAAATAACCTCTACAAAGTCTATGAGCTGATATACTATGTCTAATAATAAATCCAAAGGAAACCACATCCAATTATGGCATAGGCAAAGTATGAACATAATAATATCATAAACTCCTTATTGGAACACGTCAAATTTTAGTTAAATGCATACCAATGATAAATTATCATTCTATTATGATAAATAAGTCTGTGTGACTTTATGTACAAAATAGAGACTAAAAATTCTAATCTCACTACTAGGGTATTAATAACAACACCTCAACAACATGTTATGTAGTCAAATGCATCCTATAGAATAAAATGACTCCTTGAAGATAAATTATATATAAAAGAACATAGAAAAATAGGAGATTGAGTAAGATCAAAGATTTGTTGGTCATACAGTTGAATTAAAGGAGAGAATGAAATAATTCAAATTTTCCAAGCTTTGATACCAATGAAAGGCCATATAGTTGAAAGGAGAAGGAGGAAAAAAATTACAATAAATAGACCAAACAAGACTATTCATGTCACATTCCCAATGACTCTTCCTATTCCTATGGGAATGGAAAGCTTATTGAATAAGACAAAAAGCAAGACACCTAAGCTGGACACCTAGGATTAGCTACCAATATTACAATATTATTAAATATGATAGATATTATACCCTAATAGGAGACACCTCTAACATAAGTTTAGATGAATTTGGTAAGACTCAAATACATTTTTAAAAATTAGGAAACCTTTGATAAACACCTAAACCTACTTAGAAACACTTAAAAATCAACGAATGTACAAAAATGGTTTTCTAAAAAATACTAAAAATAACTCAAAGGAATGAGATTTTACAAAAATACTAGTCCCAATAGCTACTCAACACACAATGAACTTCTTTTATTATTTTTTAGAATCTCATTTTTAGTTCATAAATAATAAGGTGCCTAGAGTAAAGGGAAAAATATAAATTAATATGGAAAAATGTGTATTTCATCTAATAATTTACATGAGGAGAAGAAATAAACATATCTAAAAATGGATTAAAATAGATTATTTAAGAGATAGAAATGTATGTGGAAGACTGTGATAGTATCATGAATCTAGATTTGGCCTTCATTTTATGATTGGACAATATCACTAAAAGTGGATAGGAGTGGCACCGATGCTATAGTGTACCTCTACTACTATTGTCCTAAGGATCTGAGCTTTTTAGGTTTTGTTCATCAAGTTTGTGTGATCCTATGTACAAAATTTTGGAGGATATAAGTAAATAAGGCTCATTATAGGTCCTTTTCAATATCCAAACCTTGTATATACCTACACACATGTAAAAAAATGCATCAAAAGCAAAAGGGGTAAAAACTAGGTTAGGGGAAGAATGATTGCATTATCTAAAACCCCTACTATATTAATCATTACATACATTAACCCTCAAGCTAGGGTTTCAAATCAAATGTAGTTTTTCCTCAGATAACATCCATAAATAAATGTGCATGGTAGATGTAAGAATGAATTTCAATCAAGAATGCAAGTCTATGTGTGATGTAGAATGCTAACCTATATTATTGATTAATTTTTATTATGTAATGTGGCAAAGTAGTAAGTGTTAGATATAAAATGCGTTGTGAAGTCCTTTATATAGGAGACTGCTTATTTTGAATTTGGGAGCTTTATTCTCATTAGACAACATAAAAAATATAAAATAAAACTTAAGGCAAGGGTTAAGAAGGGTTTAAGACCCATAAGCAATAAAAAATGATCGTTGGACAATATTGCCATAAAGGACAGGAGTGTCAAGTGTTGTAGTCCTATAGAATTTTGTTGTCCAAGATTTATAAAAATAGGCTAGGACTAACACAAACCAAGTTTGGGGTTCGTGGAGGTATAGGTCATTTCACTAAGATAACAGAGATGTGATAAAAGCAATAAGCATAACCAAGATAAGTAAAATAAAGACATGGCTAATGTGAACAAGGATCATATTCTCTAATCAGAGACTCCTATGAAAGCATTCTAAAAGGACATGATATGTGTGGTTGCTTGACCAGTTTAGGGTGTATACAAAACTATTTAATCACTCAAATCACATCAAAATCATCTATCATTATAGTAGCATTTTGACACTTAGATATCAAAATCATAATCAAGAAAAGTTTGAATGAAATATAATAATAAAAAAGGTTAACATATTTATACTCTAATTTATTTTAGTTTAGGATAAAATAATTATTTTTTTATAATTAATCCATTCAAAAAAGTACACATAATATCTTTACACTTATATATCGATTTCTCCCCCTATCAGTTGCATTAGAAAAAATGCAAGACATTCCTTCACATAGTAATATTTTCATGCTCATTTATGATAGTATTTTAAGACAAATATTGTGCACCTACATCTAGGATGCCATCCTTACAATCACTCCTATCCTAATCCTAATTAATTTGAGAAATTTTACGTCTGTATTTTGAGATAATAAATATTTTGTTTGGAAATTATTTACACACATTGACAAATCTATAATTCTAAAATAATTTCTTATCTTAATTTCTTACCCACTAAGGAAACATTTTTAACTATATTCTGAGCTAATAAATATAATTTATGGAAATTAATTCCTTAATCATATAATATAAATTATGAATATTTTAAGAACTCATCATAGTTAATAATTAACAAATTTATAAATACATAATTTCAAATGAGACATTTATCATAAATTCTGGTTACATTACTCACTCACTTAACATGGATTATGTAGTATCACATATTTTTCCAATAGTTGAATTTATCTATGGTCACATCCCCATTCATAAAGTATATGATCTTATATTTAAATATTTTAATATGATCTATTTTTTATCTAATCCCTTATATAAAAGGGGGATATACATTGGTATATCTTTATTCACTCAATTTATTTAGATTATAACATATTTTCACATTTGTGTAGATGTTATAATTGGTATAAATATGCTTATTGGTATAGATATTCACATGGGTACATATATTTATATTAGTTTATTTATTTTAGGTTAGTTCATACTGGGTCATAATATCATATTGCATGATTCAAATAGTTTAGGTTGGACTAGACTATGAGATAAATACATACAGATTACAACATGCCATGATATACATGAAATACATTGATACAAATTATATTATAGATATTTAAAAGCTCATATAGATTAGGTTATGTGTTATGCATATGTCACAAAGGTTATAAAACTCAAGGTTTTATAATATATTATATTTATCAATTGGAAAGAAAAATTATGTCATTCCATATCACATGTTAGATCTGATTGGCTCAGATTGGGGTATGAACATTGTTCATGGGAACACTATTACAATTTATATTTTCAAATGGTACTATAGGTTTAAAAAGGTAGAATTTTGAATATAAAATACATATCTATATGTTTATTAAATATATTAATATTTAAATAGGATTATTATTATGAGGGATCCACATTTACATATTAGCCTTAGTATAAAGACTCTACATTTGCAAATGAACTTGGTATGGTGTTCAAATTATCTAGATAGTTCTTAGATGTTTATTTAATTATTTTTCCAAGAAGATAAAAATACTCAAATTACCTTATCCACATATGTTGGATCATTTTAAAACCAAAAGAATCTAGAATCCTAATAGTATAAGCACACTCCATGAGTGACACAGTACCTCATGCATACAAGTGTAGTTATTATTTGATTATATTTTAATTTAATATTCTAACTATACTTTATTTTTATCTAGAAAGTAATATATTTGACTATATACATTATTTCTTTTAGGTACATGTCGACATTATGAATCATTATGGAAATGGAAATCCTAAGTTCAAAAATTTCCAACACAAACTCACATTTTATTTATCCCTTTAAACTAGTATTTGTAATTGTCATAAGATATTAGGTTAAAGTGGGGAATTTGTAGATACATGAATTTGGTTAAATCATTGTTTATATAGTTATATTTCATAAAAATTTACATATAAAGATACTCGTATGAGAAAAAGAGGAAATTATTGGTGTATTTGTCTTAATCTTTTCTCTTCTTCCTTGCTTTGCATGACTGTGCAATCTACTATTTGATGTTTTTTAGATTTATTTTCATGTGCATAGTTATACCTTGTATTTTTTTTACATATTAATTTTCCATAGTTTTAGGATGGTTTGGGTATTTATTGATGAATTTGATTAATGAAAATGTCTCCAAATTTCAAAAACATCCCAAATTATCTTTTGGGTCTTCTTTCAATCATGTTAACATTTTGGGCATTTTATTTTACACATTTGGATATTATTTTTTCACCTTTAACATGCCATTAGTTCCCAAATTTAAAATGGATAACCCTATATATAAAAATCTATTAGAAGCATTTGAAAATAAGCATTCATTATCTTAAAAGTACATACAAAATACACTTTACACCTAGCTTGTTATTTATTAAAAATATGAATTTTTAAAATGTTATATCTATTTGAATGATTATATTAAAGGAGGACCCAAGTGAAATATAATTATAATTACATCAATGTGATTTTTTAGACAATCACATTAGTGGTAAAACTACATGTGATTTAAGCCCTCTTTAGAGAATTTGCATTGCAAACAACACTCAACTAGTTACTAGGTATTACCTTAGGTTAATCTAAATCAACCCATTAACCCATTTTTATAAGTATTCTTTATCACAAGAGTGAAAATCTAGGGTCTAAGCAAAACAAAGGGAAGACATGATTATTCATGTAGGACTAAAAGTGATTCAATGGGGAAAATACATCTATAGGTGTAGGTGCATAATTATGAATAAAAACATTCTAGATTATTCATATCAAATGAGTCCAACACATAATAGATAACCTAAATATGCATAGGTGTCTATCCATCACATGAAACATATTATGGAATTTCTATAGTCTCTTCTAGAGATAAATAAACATAGGGACATTGCATAGGGTATTTGATAACTATAACAAGATATAATAAACATAACATTTTTATATCTAGTTAAATGATTGTTATCTCTTAATTTGTTGATCATTTCTATTTTTAACATGTGAAATAAATCTAGACAATACCCAGTTTTTATGTGATTATTGATATGAATTGTGTGATTTGAATATTCAAAAGTTCTATGATTTTTTTATATACATTAATATAAAATAAATTAAAAAAACACACATATAAGTGTGATAATTATGTGAATTTGAGCCCTCTTATAAGTATTGTAATGTAGGCAACACACAACCATTCAATCAAGAGTAGGTAGAGTTATCTAACCCAAAATACTGGCCCCATTTTAAAATAATCTTATGGTCAAAATTAAAATCATGGTTTTGGATAGAAGAGACATAATATAGTAATTATTGTATAGGACCTAAGGTGTGTGCATACACAATAAGTAATTTTAGGTGTAGGCATAGGGGTTTTAGGAGAAAGGTACCCACATAGTGCATTGTGTTATTGATGATAATCTATATACATTTTAGCTACCATAGGGGAAGACATTGACAATAGTGTCCATAGAGTTCTTGATCTTCTATTTGAGGTCTAAGTAGTTGATAAATAAGTTTCAAAGCATTTATAAGTAGAATGACACATTTTATGATTTACAAACAATCAAAAATAGATAAGTACATTATCCACAACATGATTTGTTAATTATAAATCAAAATAGTTTAATATTTATTTTTAAATTTTAAATTAGACTAGTAAATATTATTTTTATATTTTACATAATCTGAATTAGTGCATAGTTTCCATATTTTATATCTCATAGGTGTAAAATAGGTAAAATATCCCCTTGAGGTAAGGGAATTGTAAAATAAATTCATAAAATTTATGCATATTAAAATTAAGATTTAAACACATAATCTATCATTACAAAATATATCAAAATCATGTTAAAATCCTTGGAAATATCTTTAAAATCACATGTATGTAATTGTTGTAAAATATCATCATGTATGATTAATAGTAAGATAATCAAAAGTGAGGGAAAACCATATTACATACTATGTAAGTAAGAGAGATAAGGTAAATAATATTTCCATGTGAAACCATAAATAATATATAATATTATGAACAATTTGATAAATGTGTGCATCCTCATACGAAGATGAGATATCATGGAAAAAAATAAGCCACAATATAGTTAATTAAAGGGGGAAAAAATTTATGCTACATTTAAATTATATTCCACAACATAAAAAGATATAGTAATATATGTATAATTTTTTGAAAGTAATCATGTGAATAAGCATATATATGATAATGGAATGTCTTTATTTATAAGTAGTTCAAGATCACCAGATAGAAAGTTGTGAGAATATTTGTAGAAAATTTGTATACATAAATATCAAGGAGAAACATTGTGGCTACCATGACCTTAAAAATAATGGATCAATGAAAAAAATCCATGGAGATGTGATTTTAATACCAGAAAGTATAAAATTAATTATACATTTGATCAATCAATCTCATAAGATATGTGCCGGTATAATCTACTCAAATATAATATGCATATGTATATTATGGAGAGAATAGTGTTGTTAATGTGGGTTTTATTAACACCTTAGAGAGTTTTAAATTAGGTAACCTATAAATTTATAACATCTCTATGGAACTATGTTTCACTCTAGGGCATTATTTTTAGGTATATGGTTGGAATATTTGAGTTGTAGAATAGCAGGTTGAGCCTATGGGTTGTTCAACCAAGTTTGTGGGTAGATTTATAATAAAAGTATAAATCACTAGGTGAGTTGGATAGGTGGAAGACTAATATATGATGGGTATATCTCAAAGAAACTTCAAAAAGAGGGAAGGGTAAGGTAGAAAATAAGTATTCTTTTTTTCTAAATAGGAGCTTCTCAACCTATCTCTTTAGCTGACAAGTATCTCAAAGACCAATGTTTGTTTTCTACAATTGTTGCTCACTCATGAAAAAACTTGACTTGGAGTATAGGTATTCAAATATAGGGTGATTATTATTCTCAACTCAAGATTGCTCCTTTCAAGACTACTATTACATACCTTTATACAAAAGATTACAGCTTAGACCAAGAAGTTATCCAAGGAGATTATTGCTCACTCCTAGAATACTATATCAAGGGAAACACTTCTACACACTTTGGATTATTTATTTAACTTATACTAACTATAAAAATTAGTGAAACATATTTATATTCAATAGCTATAACACATATAAGATTAGCATTAATTCACATATAATAGTCAGATTCATCTTTAGTATTAACACACATCAAAATTATTTAATTAATTTACAAAATAAATAAACTCCAAATTCATTGACATAAAGAGGGAAGAAGAAATAAAAAACACAGTTTCATGATCATCAAAATCCTTGATTTCTTCCTATATTTCATTCAAAAACATTGTCCCTTTAAAATAGGGTTAGAACTTGTATATATATATATATATATATATATATATATATATATATATATATATATATATATATATATATATATATATATATATATATATATATATATATATATATATATATATATCGAGGAAGGGGTCCCATCATCCTCAAATATTATAATTCTTAATTTACACATTGATAGACTATAAGATAAGTATAAGTTACATGTCGATGCATTTAAAAATATACCAACCATGAAATCTATGCATAATACTCAAAATTTATTTAATTAATACACACACACACACACACACACACACACACACACACACATACATATGTATGTATGTATGTATGTATGTATGCATATATATATATATATATAATGTGTGTGTAACTAAGACAATAACTTATTTTGTTATGTCAGTTACATGCAAAATGTGAAAAATTACCCATTATCTATATTTTATCTTGTTTGACTTATCTCACAACTAATGTGGGAACTATAGTAGTAGATGTTGATTTCACCATAACTATAATTTCACTTGAAGATTCACCGATGGTGTGAACTATAGTCATCATGGGAAAAATATCATGAAGTGGAGCTAATATAGAAATCATTGTCATTGTTGGTAGAATAGGTGGAATTATCATAGTGAAACTATTAGGTGGAATTTATTAAGCATATTTCTTCTTTGCATCTGAGTCCTAGTAATGTTTTTATGCATTAGTGTGTTATTCTTTGAATACACATATATTTAGGAGAGATTGCCTCATTACCATTCTTATCTCACCCATTAGTTTGTTATGTTCTACCTTGGTTATTCTGAATCCAATGCTGAATTCTTCCACCTCTATAGATTTCTTCCTTACCATGCTTAATTTAGCCTCTATGTCTTTGAGGCTAAGACCTTATAGAATCTTCTTAAATCTATCAGATGATTATTTGATCATTTGGTGAAATACTAGTCTAGTCACTAGCCTACCTTAGTTATATCATATGGTAGCCAACTCAAATCCTAACAAAATCTACTTGGACTCCTCTTATTAGGCCAAATTATTGACTAATGCCCTAAATTTGGTACTCAATCTTGGTTATCTTGTGTTCTTATCAATTCTATGTTTAGATCATTAGATGCCTCTAATGAGGTCTTAAAATCTAGATGGCTAAATGCCTAATTGCGGAAATAAAGTAATAGAAAATTTAGCCTATTGTCATCTTCCTTGTTGTTTCGAAATAATTGGTTCATCTTATTGACATTTGCAGCCAAGCTGACTCTCAAAGATTTAATGGAATCAATAATTTCATATAGTATAAATGAAACATCATATACATCCTAATCAATGATATGAGGAACCCAAATTAGTTGTTGTTACTCCATGAGTGTCTCCAACTCTTCATCGAGATCTTGCCTGGCCATTTCAATTCCTTAATATATGGAAATGATGGCTTTTGTGTGGTTTTCCATATATGAATTCAAGTCCTCAATATAAATGTATTGACCATTTTGCCTATTTTTCCTTTTACTTAGGAAATATACTTCTTCCCTCTCCTCCATGAATATGGTTCTATCTAAAGTGTCTTTTATTTTCCTCTTTCTCACCCTCTATACTGATGTAGTGGATTTATCAAATAAGGAGCTCACTATTGGAAACTTTATTATCTTCATATTGGGCCTCTTAGAATCTAAGGCTCTTAGATGATTAGCCTAATATATAAGAGTGATATTTTAGGTATCATAGGGTTGTTTTTCTAATTGAGCATATTCTTCAATTTCTTTCTTAGTTTGTGTTGGAAGATTGGGCATTGCAAGAAAAATAATCTTCGACCAGTCTATGTTTCCATATTGTGGCATTGGATGGATCACAAAGATTGGATACCTCCTAGGTGCCCTTTTAGTTTTCACCACTATGGTTACTATGGTATTAGTGGAAGAAGGCAAGGATGAACCCAACTAGGTATAATGGGATGTATTTGGAGTGATAGACTGAGCAATGGATGTAATAGAAAGAGCAAGTGTTGATGGGATGGATGTTAATGGAATGGAAACTGAAGCGATAGAAGATATATGGATAAAAACTATAATAGTGGATGGTAGATTAGGTGATGTGTTAGTGGTTATACTCATAGATGGGTGTAGAAAAAGTAAAATGTGGAGACTATTCATTTGAGAATGAATGTGGAAATCAATGGCCCAGGGGTGATAGAAATTAAAGGTAAAGACATTAAATGGAAAAAACTCAAAGTTTATATGAGTAGGGGACCCTTAATAGATGATTCATCTATGATAGGTGATTTAGAATTGAGTGCCTACAAGATTTGAACCTTTGCATATTGTATATCCTAGTCATCTACCTCCTAGTTTAGAGGTGTATGTGGTCTATCCATTTGATTTATTTGATAAGTCTTCATTGTTCTACCTGCCTGTGGGTTTGATGCTTGTGATGGAAGAGAAGAGGTATTAGTGCTTAGAATTATGGATGTAGTAGATGTTATTGACTCTTCATTGGAGGAATCCAATCATATAATCCTAACTTCTATCTATGCAATGCCTCTATAGTTATTTCCTCAACTAATTCTTGCTTGACCTTGATCAATTTTACTATTGAAGTTTGAACTAAGATCACTTGTGTTTACTCTTGTGTTGAGGTAGGAAGTTATTCCTTAACTTTTTCATCTTCATATCTAATGAGTGGTTCATCAAATACCAACTACTATTGGTCTTGAGGCTAGTTTTGAGCTTATTGGGGATGTGGCCCCTCTCCTTTTAATTATTGTGATTGCCTACCACTCCAAAAATTTGAGGATATCTATCCTCCAAAAGTTGTAATTATAAACATGTATTAATTGAGTGTTAGAGATGTTTCTACTTGAATCACTATTAGTAAGTCCTAGTTTAGTCCTCTAATTATAGACCTTTAATTGGACTCCTTGTCATCCTTATAATTCAAGAAGATAAATTCATGATCCATTTACTCATGCCTTTATTCAATACCAAGGGTATGAATTTTCTTTTAAACCTTGACATGATGGTCAAAGTATCTATGAGGAAGGGTGGGTAATGTATAAGCTTTCATAGAATTACCAACCTCCCCAAACTATCTATGAATTATGTATTGCATTCACCCAATGGTGACATGAGATCCATGGAAGGTGGCCTTATTATTTTTTGTTATATACTCGTCAATGTTTTTCCAAATTTTATAAGAAATTTCTTTCTCATCTACCTTATTCAAAATTAACTTTTAGAGCTGGAGAGGATCTATCTTGTGCCCCACCACCATGATCACTATGTAATCCAAATATACCCATTAGTCTCCTATATTATTGGTCAGTGTCTAGGATATGCTTGTGCAATGTTTTGGAAATGCATCATCATGGACAACCATCCATACCTAAAGGTATAGGTCCTAAATTTGTTGGCTATGTTTCTCCCATATGAATATATGTGCACAAAGTTATAATAATCACAAATCCTACTTTTAATGACTTTGGTATTAGGCTCCCATAGGAATTCATTGTTTATATATATAATTCCCATGAATACATCTAATAAGTAAGACATCATGTAGAAGTTACCTCATAATTGACACTTATCCTTCTATAGATTATGCTCTTGGAGGCATACACTGATGATTTCCCCCAAAATATAGGTACACTTAGATGTAGTTAGAAGATCCAAAAGGGGAACCCATTTTAAGTGCATTAAGTAGATACTAGCATGGCCAAATATCATATTTACCAGTGCCATCTCTATGTAAATTCCCATTATAAAATTAGTAATGGGGATAGGTCTCTTGCATGCTCTTTTAAAGTGAAAATTTCCTAAAGTAGCAATCATCTTGCTAGAGCTCACTATGGATGGTGGGACTGTTTCCATGTGAGGAAAATATGTAATATTATAAGTCACATTTATAATAGGCAAGCTTAAATACCTATTGAATGATTCTACTAATATACACATTAAAATAGTGTCATTGTCTAAAAAATGAAGATATCCTCCATTCATGATTATCCCTTCGAATAATAGGCCCCATAGTAAATTAATATAAGACATCACCTTTGGTTTTATGGATATGTAGTGTATGGATTTTTTTTGGAAGGGAGTAAGTCCTTTATTATTTATTTATCTTTAGCTGTTATGTCTTCCTTGAGTGCAAATGAATCCACATTCTCCACTACTTCCCAAAATGATGAATAATTCAAATAAAATCCATCAAATGTAGTAAACTCAAACATAATATCTAAGTATTACGTATAATCCTTGATCAAAAACCCAGATGGTGTCGGTAATCCCTTATAGGACCTAGATGATGATGCCATGGTAACTCTTCTAAGTAATAGTATACTCCAAGATTTTGATAATGGTGTCTCTTCACTTAGCTGAATTTCTCATATTTCAAATCACTGTGATAGTAATTATGGATTTTGGGATTGCTTGAAGATAAATTATACTCGATATGAAATATTTAATGACATGAATTCAACAAGGGGATCAATATAAATATATCTCCTACATTGATTTCCAATTTGTGCATCATTACTTGTTAATGTCTATGAGCTTATCACCTTCATTCATTTCAATTTTGACCACCCTATCCTAGTGTGCACACCATGTAGGAAGCCTTGCCATCTGGGGTGTTATGGTGTAACCTTCCATCCTTTACCATGTGTCATTACATAACCTATATAATACAAGTCAAATTTTGATTTTAGGCTAAAAGACATTGAAGCATACAATGCATTTCAAAAATATTTTCTCCCAAAGTTTCTAAAACAAAAGTTTACAAAAAAAATTCAATGACCAAACTTGCCAAAGGAATCCTTTCAATGAAAAAATATCTAAAATGAAAGATTTTCATACAAATTCTCTAAAATGAATTATTTTGATATAAAGTTATAGGATGAAAATGCCTAACATAGAAACCTCTTATAAGAGTATTCCTGTAGAGTTTTTTTCTAAAACCAAAGTTATTAATGAGAATCTTTTTCAATAGATCCTTTTGAAATGAAAGTTCTCAATAAATAAGATTCTAAAGCAAAAGACTTTAAAGAAGGTTTCTGAAGTGAAATTGTGTTAAAGTAATTATCATCGACATAAAGTTATCGAAGTGAAACTTCTTGAAATGAAACTTCCCAAAAAGGAAGTTCCCAAAATAAAGTCACCAATAAGAAACCTTCCGTAGATAATCTTTTCAAAAAAAAATTCCCAAAATTAATGTTTCTAATGATAATCTTTCCAAAGAGAAAATTTTGACTAAAATTTTTTGAACTAGATTTTTTCCAAAAAATACTCCATAACAAAACAATCTTCCTACCTATAATGTAAAGCCACTCTTTTCATCCTTATTATTAATAGGTTAGTCTAAGAAAGTGCATCCAAAAAGTACACCAAAACATGATTTGACCTTAGAAACACTAATTTTTTACATGTATCATAACCCTCAAATATCATAAGTGTCCCTTAAAGATATTCTTTTTTTTTTTAAAACAAAGGGGGTCCCTAGTTTTCAAAGAAAAGTACTAAGTGGGGTGTATTGAATAAAATAAATGATGACTCATAGGGATGAATATTATAGAGTTTAAAGAACACATAATCCATGGTTCTTCAATCTTCATATCGACCATAAATTTATCCCAAAATAAATTACTAAACCAGAAATGGAAAGAGACTCTTAATAATCCTATGCAACATACTAGCTCTACTTACATGTTGAATCTGTGTGTGAAAAGTGTTATTTACCTATTATTTCAGTTTTTTACACAAATACATAAGGATTATATGTAGGTTTCACTTTGATTTGGTGTTAGGTATATATATGGGGTGCTTGAGCATTGCTCTACTGCTAGCCAGGTGTCCATAGCCCTGCTAGAGATACCTTTGATCACCTATTCCTCCCTACTTCATATTTTTCATGATGCATGATCTATTGATATTATTCATCATGTTTGATTAAATCCTTTTTTATTTTATTTTTGAATTTTTGGATTATACATTTTGATTTTTATTCTTTTCTTTTCTAGAAAGAGGGAAAAGGGGGCCATAATGAGTTGTTCTTAGTTAAAATTTGTTTTTAATCAAAATGTCCATTTTAACTCTTGCGTATTTCCATGATTATTACTTGAACAACTGTTAATTTTTATGTGCATTTATCCCAAGGGAATAAGGAAGGTTTTATAAATTTTCATAGAATTATGGGAGAAACTATCACATACATGATGAAATCATTAGTTTTGAGACATATTCATGGCTAACTCTCTCATTGCTCAACTGGATTATAAGTTATAAACTGTATTATGAATCATCCCCTTAATTTGGGTTGGATTCAAAATACCTTAAACTATGTTTCACTATAATATGATTGACCAAAATTTGATTGTCATGAAATCAAGAAGAAACTATTTTAGAAAGGAAAAAACTACTAAAAGTGAAAAGTTACTCTAAAAATGCAAACTAATATAATAAAATAAAATAATAAAAAGCATGGAACTAACTAATACATCAAGTATAATCTACTCCTACCTCTAACAAAACCTTTATATTTAATTATAGTCCTCTCTAGATGGGGCAACCATGAACTAATGTTTCAAAAACTGTACATTTACTAGATATGTTAGATTGTTACCTTGAAAAATGGAAAGCATTATTACCCAAATTTTTTAAAATATGATATGGTCCTATACATAGTGGGATAAACTTATCATGCATTCATTTCTTCTCATGGTATTTATCCCATAACAATTTCAAGTCAAAGATATTGAGAGCTTTGAATTTTTATCTTTTGTTAAACCATATCTTGACCATGTCATGATGCTTTTTGAAGCCCTATAATTATTTATCCTTGGAGTCTTCCATTTTTATGATGTCTAATAATATTGAATTTAGTTTTTCATTGGGATCCATGTATTCTTATATACATTAATATGTTGGTAATTTTAACATGATTGGGAACATAAGCTATTTACCATATACTAGTATGACAAAGATTTGATGGCCTACTTATACCTCATCTTATCTACCTAGATTGCATACTTTAGTAGAAGATTCGAATCCCTTGGTTTATCTAAAATTGACCTTTTGATGGCATATATAAGGTTATTATTGGTTGACTTGACCAATCCATTCCCTTTTAGGTAATGATTCGAGGATGATCTAATTATAATTTGATTATCATCAACCCACTCGGTGAAAAAAGATGATTAAAATGCCAAACCATTTTCACAAACCAAAGAGATGGGAGTGACAAACTTGGTTTTGATATATACTTACAGAAAACATATCACATCTTAGGTTTTAGAGTTCTTGGTGGTGACTACCTTTATCCATCTAGTGTAGTATTCCATAGTAGTAAGCATTAACTTATGTCTAGCTAAAGAATTTGGATTTATTACACCAATAAAGTCAAATACCCATTAGTTGAATGACCTACCTTAAATTATAGGTTGTAGATGCATGCATGCATGTACCTATATTTTGGATAAAAATTGACATTTATGTCACATCCTCACATGTAAATGAGCATCCTTAAAAAACATCGACCAATAGTAGCCCATTCTAAGTATTTTATGTGTTGTAGTATTGTCAAATAGATGGCTTATACCTAAATTTTGATTAATATTTTTTAATATTTCATTAACTTACTCATGTGAAACACACCTTAGATAAATTCCTTCACAATTATTTCTATAGAGGACTCCCTTTATAATCATATAGTGAGTATCCTTGAGATGTAAATCTCTCTTTTACTCTCTTTTAAGTTCTTAGGGGAATTTTATAGTGAGTAATAAATGAATAACACCTTAATACCAATATTCTTAGGAGACCTATGTTTGGGAAAGATTTTCAATAGTGATACCTGGGATTGGTTTACTTATCAATTGAACTATATCATGTCCTCTTAAGATCCTGGCTGGTTTGGTTTCAATATCAAATTCTTATAACTTAGTCATGCATTTACCTCTACACTCTCCCAATTTGTTCTATCCAAGTTTGAGTTTGACAAAAGGATCTAGTACTATGGTGATGGTTTTATTCCTTAGGATGTAGTGCCTAAAATTTTTGACTACCTTGAAGAGATTGAATATTTACTTATCAATTAGGGAATACTTGAGATCTACACCTTTCAAATTAGTAATCATAAATGTAATTGGATGTTTATTTTCTTCACTGTTTTTCATAAGCAAGGTAGTTATGGTATGTTCTAAGGAAAATGAATATAAGTAGAATTCCTTGGTGAAATTGGTGTTTACTAATATTGGGACCTATGAAATGGCCTTCTTTAAGTCTTGGAAGGATTTCCTATCTTTGAGCATCCATTCCACTTTAGTGTTTCATTTTATCATTGCATTCAAGGGTTTAACAATTTTTATGAATCCTGATATAAATTTTCTTAGGAAATTTATCTTTATAAAGAAGGATTTGAGCTCTTTACTGATCTTTGGAAATGTTATCTCTGATATCCCCTAAATCTTGTCTGGGTCAAAGGTGATCCTATCTTTGGTTATCATGTGGCCCAGTAATTTGCCTTCAATAATGTTAAATGTGATCTTCTAGGGGTTAAGTGACACCCAAAACTTTTTGTACCTCTGAAAGATATGTTGAAGGTGGTCTATATGATTAGTTCATATTTTTAGAGAAAATGTTGAGATAATCCATATATATAATTATACACTTTCCTATCAGTACTTGGAATTGATGATCCATCATATTTTGAAAATTCACTCCAGCATTGATCAATCCAAATGGAATTTACTTGTATGCATATGTTCATCACTTCATTTTTAATGTTATTTTCATCTTATCTTCAAATTTGACCAGTACCTTGTTGTAACCTAAAAATACATCTTAAAAAGACATCATATAAAAGCCAATTACCATTTTTATTACCTCATCTAAGGAGGGTAAAGGGTAATTTTTTTAATCCAAAGCTTTATTCAAATTTTTGAAGTCAGCATAGAGTCTGATCTCACAAGTATTTTTCCTGACTGGAACTATATTGGCCACCCAAGTTCAATGTTCAATATGGAAAACAATCCTAACACTTAATATATTTTGCACTTCCTTCTAAATTAGTGGTTCTAAGATAGTATTAACTAAACTTTGTCTTTTCCTAAATGGTTTATGATCAAGCTTAAGTGGAATTGTATGGGTTGTAATTCTTGGATTGAAAACACTTAAGTCCTCATATGTCCATGAAATTACATATTTGTACTTGATAATCTATTATTTGACTATTTACCTT
This sequence comes from Torreya grandis, assembly GCA_037957365.1. Lineage (NCBI taxonomy): Eukaryota > Viridiplantae > Streptophyta > Pinopsida > Cupressales > Taxaceae > Torreya > Torreya grandis. Next base: position 648,775 of record JARHVA010006040.1, read on the forward strand.
TCTTCAAGTGTGTAGCTCTAGCTAATATTGATGAAGTGTATGTTATTTTCATTACCAATATTTTCTAAATTAAATTTCAATTCATTTACCTTCATCTTCCTCTATGATTAAGCATGCAAATCTATGTTGAAGGTCCTTTTTAGGGAAACCATTCCCAATGAAAGGAAATTGTCCTTTAGTTGGATAATGCCTTATTCATTCAATTCTTCATGGCTCTTATGGTTTCTTTCCTCATCATATATTATATGAGATTTGAATTGTCCTAAATTTTTCAAAAATTAGATAATTTATTGGTCATCATCAAACACTCAAAAATTTTCAACATTATTTGGTACTGAGGGACATGGTACCAATTCAATGGATAACTTTTAGATCTCCTATAAGGGTGCCAAATTTGATGCTGAAGTAGCTAATGAATTGGTAGATCCATTTTGTTCTTTTAGGATAGACACAATGATGAAAGCTTCAAAGGATTATATTAAGTCCCAATATCTATGATTGTATTTCTTTAGATATGATAATCTACATTGATAGTTATTCCTTACCTAGTTTGCCATGAGTTTAAAATATTTGTATACTAGCAAATATTTTACATTATTCTTGAGGGTGAAATGTAATCCCAATATTAGGGCCTCATATTATACTTTATTATTGGTGTATGGGAATTAGATTTTGTATGCTACCAGTAGTTACTCTCCCTTTGGATTGATCAACTCAATACCAACAACTAATCCTTGTTTAAATATAGGTCTATAAAAATGGATGGTCTATAATTGTGAAGGGTTAATGCTTTATGGAAAATGTATAAATTCCAAGACTAGGAGATTTATGACTTACCTCATCATTAGAAGAATTATATTACGTAATAGGGTGTTTCATTTTTGGTTCTTAATCAATTTTGATCTAATTGGCTATGCACTTCCATGATAACCAAATATGTGAAAAGTCCATCAAAAGATATCCATTTAGCATTTTTTACCAATGTCTATTAAATAATAGCCCATAAAATTTAATAACATCCACTATTAAGATGTTTATAGTCATTTCCACTCTAAGATATGGTCCAATCTGAATTCTCACATAATTTGGATCTCCTAACATGGGTACCACTATTTTGTCTAGCTATGAAATAGTCTTACTGGATGACTTTGGTGTTAAACCAAGCTTCTGACAAATAGAATTTGGCATCACAGTTGCTAAATATCTTGAATATATTATGAAGTTATGTATATTCTTTCCAAATGCTTAAATATTCAGCAAGAAAGGGGCAACTTCTATCTTGTTTTTGTAGATGACATTAGTGTTGGCTATCTTAGACTAGTCTACAACAAACTTGCTGCTGATGGACTTCTATAAGAGCCCTTTTTGATCTATAATTTGTGTTAGTTTGTGAAGACTATATTGTCCTTGATTTTATTCATATACTCAATAACATTATATCCCCCTTTAGTTTGTCCCTCTTTATACTGAGGCTAATCATTCCCTTTAGGGGGAGGAGGATTATTATTAGCGTTAGTATTTAGAGGGATAAATATATTACTAAGAGCATTATAAGTAATAAATGGCTACCTATTCCTCAAATTGTATTTTTTCCTATTAAAGTATTTTAATGATGCACTGCATCATAATTATCTTTTAGGACATTGTAATATTCATTAGGGAAGGGAGACTCAAAAGTCTCAAAGACCATAACTAACCTAAAAGGGCCATATTCAAGAGGGAGATATGGAGGATTCATCATTTGATATTGTCTGATCATCTCTCTTTAGAAGATTTCAAAGGCTACATATAACTCTATGAAATCCAAATATCCATGCTAAGATGTGTTATAGACCCTACACTAGTTGGGCAAAGTTATTTCCATGATGTTGATCTCTGGTATCTTATTAGATTGTTATTGTTCTACATTGTTAGTAGGCTTGTTGAAAGGATCATTGTATCATGGAAAGGTAGAATTCTGATTTTAATTTTGATTATTTATATTACCCATCAAATTCTACATATTTTAAAAATCATTGCTTATCTTCTAAACCATTCTTTGTACATAATCTAATTTGGCTTTATTAGAATCTGAACCTTAAGTGACTATTGCATTGATATGAGCTTGATATTGATTATGATGATGATTATTTATTTGTGCATGATTATTCAATAAATCATAGTTTTTATTCATTATTTATTTCATCATGGGTATTAGAGTGTATATCTGGTTATGATTGAATATGGGAGAGTTCTAGTTTTCATGGGGAATTGTATTCAAAGATAGTAATCCATTTTAGAATGCTTGACCTCCTAGACTATGCAAAATAAGATATGGGTTGAGTTGATTATAGATGTTGATAGCATATTAGAATGCCAAAGCTAGCATAGTGTCAACTAAAACTCTTGATGATAACATGATAGTAATAGGATCTATGGTGTTATTATATATTTTTAGCATTAGATTCTCATCTAGATTATATGTGGCATTCAATTAGGTGTGTATCTTATGGAATCTTAAATTAAAGGCTCAAATGGACTCATTGGGTTCCCTTTTCATGCTGATAAATACTTGATATACCAGACTTGGATTAGTTACCTATCTAAATTACACAAGGAAGGTACCTTAATATTCCTCCCATGAGGTGACGTAATTTTACTACAAATTAATATACCAATCATATGAAGAATATTTCAAAGTAAATGGGAAAAGTTAGCATGAAACATCCTCATGGATAACATTCATTAATATCAAGGTGGCCTTGAAATATTTGATATGCTCTTCAACCATTATCCCATTTGAAAGGGAGAAAGCAAGAAGATACTTCTTTGGGTTCCTTGGTAGGTCATGTTGGTCCCTAGGGATAGAAAGGGTTATTTTGATTAACCAAGGTTAGACATAGTAATATTGATAAGTGGAATATTATTTATAGAAGAAGTTGTTCAAAATATATGTACCTTAGGGATGGAAAGTATAGGTATAGGCCTTCTAGAGTTTAACAAAGTTGAAACCAAAATATTGTCTTGGGTTGTATACCTTGTTAATATTTTAGGTGTCTCCATAATAATGGGTTCCCTATTTATTAGGAAAGAACACAAGTGGCACTCCTTTTATCACAAAATTTTTCTCTCTTATTGATGTGGGTTTTATGCACACCTTAAAGAGTTTTAAATGTGGTAACCTCTAACATTTTGGGATCTCTATGGAATTAGGTTCCACTCTAGGGCATCAGTGGTAGCTATGTGATTGGAACAACTAAGTGGTGGAATAACAAGTTGAATGTGTCGGTTATTCAACCATGTTTGTGGGTAGATGCATGAATTATAATAAAATGATAAATAACTGGGTGATTTAGATGGGTAAAAGACTAATGTATGGTGGGTATATTTCAAATAAATTTCAAAAAGAGGGAAGGGTAAGGCATAAAATAAGGATTCTATTTTTTGTAATAGGATATTCTTAGTTTATATTTTTAGTGGACAAGTATTTCTAGGACTAGTGTTTGTTGTCTATAGATAATTCTCACTCACAAATAAACTTGGTTAGTAGTATAGGTATTAGGATATAGGGTGATTATTGGTATCAAATGAATGTTGTTCCTTTAAGTGTTGCTATTGTATACCTTTATATAAGAGATTACAACTCAGACCAAGAATTTATCTAGTGAATCTATTACTCACTCCTAGAATTATATATCAAAGGAGACACTTCTACACACTTTAGATTATTTATTCAACATATACTAACTATCTAAATAAATGAAACATATAGATATTCAATAGATAAATCACATATAGGATTAACATTCATTCACATATAACAATCAATTTCATCCATAGTATTGGCACACATTAAAATTATTGGATCAATTTACAAACTAAATAAACTTCAAATTCATTGACATAAAGAGGGAACAAGAAAAAAACACAATTGCATGATAATCAAAATCTTTTATTTTTTCTTATATTTCATTCAAAAACATTTACCATTTGAAAGAGGGTTACAAATTATATATATAGATCTTGGGGAAGGGGTTGCTTCATTCTCCAAGATTACAATGCATCATTTACAGATTGATAAACTATAAGATAAGTCTGAGTTACATATCGATGCATTTACAAATATACCAGCCATAGAATGTACGCATGTTACTCAAGATTTAGTTTATATACATATATATATATATATGTATATGTATATATATATATATATATATATATATATATATAAGAATTTAACTTGTTTATTTATGTCCATTACATGTAAAATGTATAAAATTATCCATTATCTAAATTGGCTCTTATTCAAATTATCTCAAAACTATTATGGGAACTATAGTAGTAATTAATGCCATAATAACTAGAATTGCACTTGAAGATGAACTGATGATATGAACTATAATAATCATAGTAACAATATCATGAAGTGGATCGAGAATAGTTATAGTTGTCATTTTTGGTAGAGTAGGTGGCATTGGCATAATGGAACTAGCAAGTGGTATTTATTAGGTATATTTTTTATTCACATCTAAGTCTTGGTAATGTTTGTACACCTTAACATGTTGTGCTCTGATTAGAATCATATCTAGGAGATATGGCCTTGTTACCCTACTTATCTCACCCTTTAGCTTATTATGATCTTCCTTGGTTGGTCTAAATCCAACCTTGAATACTTCCACCTCTATGAATTTTTTCCTTACCACACATAATTTAACCTCTATGTCTTTGAGGATTAGACCTTGAAGAATCTACTTAAATTTATCAAAGGGTTGTTTGATCATCTAGTCAAATATTTATCTAGTCACTATTCTAGCTAAATTATCTCAAATGGTAGCCAGCTTTGATCTTGAAAAAATCTATATACCCTCTTTCTCTTGATCAAAAAAATTATTAACTAATGCCTTTAAAGATAATACCTAGTCTTAGGCCTCTTTTGTTCTTATCAATACTAAGTTTATACTAATAGATGACTATAATGGGGTCATCAAATCTAGATGGTTGAATGCCTTTTTGGGGGCTGAAATCACTAGGAAATTTAGCTTAATTTTATCTTCATTATGAAATTAAAATAATTAGGTTATATTATTGACATGTTGAGCCAAGCTTACTCTCAAAGAATGAATGGAATTGATAATTTAATATAATATAAGGGAAACATCCTGTACATCCTACTTAATGCCATGAGGAACCTGAATCACTTGCTTTTACTCTTTGAGTGTCTCCAATTCTTCCTCAAGCTCCTGTCTAGCCATTTTGATTCCTTGATCTATGATAATGATGGATTTCATGTGGGTCACCATATATGAGTTCAAGTCCTCAATATAAAGGGACTAACCCTTCTACCTATTTTTCCTTTTAATTAGGGAATACAATTTCTCCCTCTCTATGATCAGGGTTCTACCTAAGCTATCTTCTATTTTCCTCTTTCTCACCCTCTATATTAATGTAATGGCTTTTTCCAATAAGGAGATGATTGTTGGAATTTTTTTTTATCTTTAGATTGGGCCTCTTAGAGGCTGAGACTCCTAGTTCCTTAGCATAATCTAGAAGAGTGAGACTTGAGGGATAAGAGGGATGTGTTTACACTTGTTCATGTTATTAAGTTCTTGATTTTTTTTGTAGGAAGATTGGTCATTATAGGATAAATAATATTTGACCATTCCATGTTTCCATAATATGGCCTTGGATTAACCACAAAAACTAAATACCTCTTTGGTGATATTTTAGTTGTTACCAGTATGGTTTTAGTGGTGGGAGTGGAAGAAGGCACAGATGAACCCAATTAGGTAGAAGGGGATGTAGTTGGAGTGTTGGATTGAGAAATGGATGGAATAGATAGAGAAAGTGTTAATCAAGTGGATTTGAATGGAATAAAAACTAAAGGGATGGAAACCATAGGGATAGAAATTACATTAGTGGAGGGTAGAATAGGTGTTGTGGTAAGGGGTACACTCATAGATGGGTCTAGAAAAAGTAAACCTATAGATATTATCCACTAGGGAATGAAACTATAAATCAATAGCTCAGGGTTGACAAAAATTACAGGTAAATACATTAAAGGGAAAAAATAAAAATAGATATGAGTAGGGGACCCTTACCAAATCATTCACTTGTGATACATGATTTGTCTTTGAATGTTGATAAGCATAGAACCTTTACCTGATGTAATTATTCCTCATCTACCTCCTAGGTTGGAGGGGTATGTGGTCTATCCCTTATATTTTTTTTATAATTATTTGTTGATCTACCTACCTATAGGATTGATGTTTGTGATAGAAGAGAAGGTGGAGTAGTACTTATTATTTCATCTGTAGTAGTTGATGTTTCCTTTTCATCATAGGAATCCAAGCATATAATCTTGATTTTTATTTGTGTATTACCTCCTACTACAGTTAGATCCTTAGATAACTCTTTATTGACCTTGATCAATTTAAGTATTGAATATTAAACTGGTAAAATTTGTGCATCCTCTTGTGTTGACGTAGGTAGTTTTTCTTCCTCAACTTGTTCCTCTTCATCTCTAATGTGTGGTGCCTTAGATACTAACTAGTATTAGTCCTAAGGTTGACTTTCAGTTTATTATGGATATGGCCCATATCCTTTTGGTTGTTACAATCACCTACCACCTCAAAAATATGAGTATCTACATCCCCTAGGAGGTGTAATTTTGAACATTGCTTCATCGAGTGTTAGAGATGGTTTTGCTTGAATCACTCTAAAAAATTCCTCACTTATTCTTATAGTTATGGCCCTTTCCTTGACCTGCTTTGCATCCTTGACATTTAGGAATAGAAAGTCATGATCCATTGGCTCATGTGTATAATCAAGACCAAGGTTATGAATTTTATTTTGGACCTTTCTATGAGGATTCCAGTCTCTTTGAGGAAAGGTGGATAATTCATAAGCATTCTTAGCATTTCCATCCTCTTCTAATTATCTATAATTATGTATAATAATCTCTTGATGGTGACATGAGATCTATATAAGGTGTTCTTTTTTTCATCAACTTCTCATCAATTTTGTTCCAAATTTGATAGGTGATTTCCTTCTTAGCTACCTTGTCCAAAATGAACTTCAATAGTTGGAGGTGATCTATCTTATGCCCTTCCACCATGATCACTATGTAATCTAGATATAACTAGTAGTCTCCTACTTTATTATCTAATGTCTAGTATATGCTTGTGGAAATTATTGGAAATGGTTCATTTTGTATGGCCATCCATACCTAAGGGTAAATTTAATCAATAATTTTGTCTATGTTTCTTACATATGAATATATGTGGATGAAGCTATAATAGTCACAAATATTTTTTTGATAATTTAGTGTTGGGATCCCATAGGACTCTATTGTATCTATATATAGTACCCATGACTATGTCTAATAAGTAGGACATCATGTAGAATTTACCTCCCAATGACCATTTATCCTTAAATAGAATATTTTTTTAGAGGCATGCACTAATGAATTAACCTAAAGCATAAGTGCACTCCAAGGTAGTCAGAAGGTCTAGAATTTGAACCCCTTCTAGGTGTGCAAAGTATATACTATCTTGGTTGAAGATCCTATTCATTAGTGCCATACCTACATGGATTCCCATTCTAAAATTGGTAATGGGGATAGGGCTCTTAGAATGCTCTTTCAAAATAAAACTCTCTCTAGGTAACGACCATCTTATTAGAGCTCTTTCTAAATGGTGGGCCTTTTTCCATGTGATGATAGTATGTAAATCATAAGTATCATCTACAATAGGTAAGCTTTAATACTTGTTAAATTCTTATCCTGATATACACATGATAATAATGTCATTATCTACATAATGAATATATCCTCCATCCATGATTTTACCTTCAAATAATAGGCCATGTAGTAAATTGATGCATGCATCACCTCTAGTTTTGTGGTTACTTTTTTTAGGTATTTTATTTTGAAAGGGAACAACTCCTTTATTAGTTTCTTATATTCAATTTCTATGTCTTCAACAAATGAAAATGAATTCATGTTCTCTACTTATTCTCATACTATTGAAAATTTTGAATAACAACCATCAAACTTAGTAACCTCAAAAATAGTATTTAAGTATTCTATAGAATCCTTGATCAAGAACCTAGATGATGTTGGTGCTCCCTTGTAAAACTTAGATGATGATGCCATGGTAACATTGTTGAGTACTAGTATGTTTCAATCTTTGGATAATAACATCTCTTCACATAGTTGAATTTATCAAATCAAAAATTACTATGATTGTAGATAGGGATTTTGGGATCACTTGAAGATAAATTTTACTCAAAATCAAAGATTGAATGACATGAATTCATCTAGAGGATCAATGTAAATATATCTTTTATATTGATTTCTATTTCATACACCATTACTCATTAACAGCTATGATCTCTTCACCTTCATTAAATTCAAATTCAAAAAATCTATCTTAGAATGTATGCCATGTAGGATGCCTTATCATCTAGGGTGCCATGGTGTAACCTTTTATCCTTTTCCATGTGTCATTATATAAACTAATCAATAAAAGTCTAATTTTAATTTTGGGCCCAAATAATCTAAAACATAAGATGCATTTTAGAAAGATTTACTCCCAAACTTTTTGAAACAAAAGTTTTCAAAACAAAATTATAAATGACCAAACCTACCAAAGGAATCATTTCAATGAAAAAGTCTCTAAAATGAAATATTCTGATACAAAGTTTCTAAAATTAAAATTCCTAACATAAAATTTTAAAACAAGGATATTATTGAAGATATTATTTCTTAAATAAAATTTATTGATGAGAATATTTTCAAAGAGATCCTTATAATATGAAAGTTCTTGATAAATAAGCTCCCAAATTCCAAGACCATGAAGAAAGCTGTAGAAGCAAAATCATGTCAAAATAATTGTCACCAACATAATTTTTTTAAATTGAAGCCTCCTAAAAAGGAAGTTCCCAAAATAAAGTCACTGATGAGAAACATTCCATAGAGAATCTTTCTGAAATAATGTTTCCAAAACTAATGTTTCTGATCAGAATCTTTTCAAAGAGAAATTGTTTTGAAAGCTTCCAAACTAGGATTTTATCAAAGAATAATCCATAACAAAAAATATTCCTACCTATCATGTAAATCAACTCTTTCTATCCTTTTCATTAATAGGTTAATTTGAGTATGTGCATCCAAAAAGCATACCACAACATGATTTAACCTTAGAAACACCAGTTTTGTACAAGTATCAAAAGTATCATAACCCTCCAATCTCATAAGTGTCCCCTTAACTATATTCATTTTTTTTCAAAAAAAATAAAGGGGTCCTTAGTTTTGTAATAAAAATATAGAGTGGGGTGTGTTGAATATAAAAAGTGGGAATAAGATGTCTTATTAAACATAAGAAATAAAAATGATAAATCATGAGGAACATGTGGGTATCATGCCCTCAATGGCACATATAAATTGTTAAAATCAATAATGACATGTCTCAATATATAACCATGTATATAACAAGTATTATATCCATGATGTGACAAGATGTAAAAAATATGCATAACATGTGGGCCCATTAATGCAGTATTTTAAGATACATATGTAGTGAAGCTCAATATAAATATGATAAAATAAATGAGGCCCAAAGATATTACATTGGTGTGATTCTCTCAAAGGAAACAATATATACATATAATAAATTCATATAATTCACATCTCAATAATGTCTAGTGGGAAAGACAATCAAATGGGCAATCCAAATGAAAAGGTATAAATAATATTCTAAATGATGAGAGGGACAAATAATATGCTAAATAGTGAGAGAGACAAATAATATGCTTTGATGTAAGCTCCATGTGTGTTTAAGATAACGATAAAATCAGGTTTTGAAGGGACCCTAAAACCCTTTAACGGAATCAAAAAAGATAAAGCATTAACAACCACTAGGAAAAATAGTCCTGAAACCTATTGAAGAGTAGCATCAAAATTAGGTTTTACAGGGACAACATCAATATCTAGTTTATGAATAATATTCAGCCCCTTAATATTCTAAGTAATGATTTTCATATCTAATTTTAGGGGTAAAATCCAGAATAGTTGCCTACCTACCATCAACAATATTCTGCATACTTTCTAACTCTCTGGTTTTCTTAGTGGATCTTCTTCCAGGTTTGTCTAGGGAACTAACATCCGGTTTCACCTTAGAATGTTGTTCATCTCTTTTTCCATATTTATTCAACATAGAAGCAAGAGGTTTCACCTTAGTTTGATGATCTATTTTGTTGCTTCTAGTTTCTACCCCCTTAGTATTGATCTCTTTTTCAGCCCGTTTTCTTTGGTTTAGTTTATGCTTTTATTTTTCTCCATTATATTTCACAACTTATAGGGGAGGAGTCTCATCCAAAGGAAAGTCATTATCATCCTGAGATAACACCTAGATCTCCCTGGACTGAGAAAAAAGAAGATCTCCCTCCTCTGATTTATTTCTGGCTTCAGCCAAGAATTCACCTTCCTCTAGCACAATTTTGTCATCTACATCTCTCCATTGATCTTCTATCCTTTGATAGATGATGATTTGTTCTGATAGATCTATCAAATCATCTATTCTTTGTTCAGGTATTATGGTATCTGATTACAAACCATGTCCTTCTTTCTCAGATTTTACTTTCTCAAAAGAAGGCTCTTTATCTACCTCATCATGTGGAGCATTAAAATCTTCAAAAGAAGGCTCTTTATCTACCTCAACATGTGGAGCTTTAGAATCTTCAGTATTCTTTTGTTCTTGGCAATGATCTTCTTTGGGTTTCCATACTGTATATTACTGGACCTTGGTCTTTTTCCCATTTGAAACACTACTAGGATGATTTTTACTTTTAGAGGGACAATTTTTAACCAGATGCCCCTATTTCTTACAAGCATAGCAAGATTTGGGAACATCTTCAAAAAAAATTTCTTGAGTTTTCTTACCAAGCTTGGATATTAGTTCCACCTTTTCTAGGAGATGATTCAAGTTTTCCACTTAAACATAAAGTCTAGCACTTTAAAGTTTGGTTCTAGAAGCCGTAGCATTATCCAATGCCACAAGTTCACTAAAATAACTAGCAATACCTTTAAAAATGTCCTCATGCCAAAATTCTAAAGGGAGACCAGGAAGTCTAGCCCAAATGGGAGTGGTTAAGAAAAAAGAATTTGAGAGATCCATGTTAGGCTCCCATTTTTTAATAGTGAGAGAGCATTTACCAAAAGACCACGGTCCTCAACAAAGAACCATATTCATGTCTTCGTTATAGTTGAAGACAAATGAGAAGAAACCATTCGACATTGGTGTAATATCTAACTCTCCTCAAACAACCCATTTCCTTTTAACCATTTTTATAAGAGCTTCTAGATCTGTTCTTGCTCCTAAAATTTTCCCACTAGGGTGAAATCCATGGAGGACATAGAAAAAATTGACTAAAGGATCTAGAATAAAAACTTAAAACTCACCTTTCTCCTAGTAAGACTTAGCAGTCACCAGCAGGAAAAGAGATTTTCTAGTAGGTTTCTTGCCAAACAGAGATGACCAAGTCCTTCATTCTAAGAACCCTGCCTTCAGCCCTTCTGAGGACTTTTCCTTGTAAGAATCAACATTATCTTTCTCCTTTTCAAGATCCTTCCCCAACACATGAAACGTAGGTAAGCTCCATGTGTGTTACATACATACATACATACATATATATATATATATATATATATATATATATATATAGAGAGAGAGAGAGAGAGAGAGTAAAGAGTGTCCTAAAAATAGCCAATACGCACAAGTGGACAAAGTGTCCAAAAATTGTTAAAATATGTTATAGAAAAGGGACTTGTAACAAAAGTTTATGTTTATATATGTCTCACTTATTTTATTATGTAATTTATGATTTTTACATGCCTATATATATATATATATTACATTTCAGGAGATATTCAAGGTTATAATCTCCACTAGTGGAAAATCAAAGCATGGACAAATGATATGTCTCATTGTAGGAATGTGGCCATAGTAAGGATAGGTATAACAATGAATCATACAAACAGTAGTCATAAATTCATGGATGGGATGGTACAAATAATAATAGATAGGAATGTAAAAATCATATAGTACATAATAAAATAGGTGAGACATATATAAACATTAACTTTTGTTACAAATCCCTTTTCTATAGCATATTTTACTGATTTTTGGACACTTTGTCCACTTGTGCATATTATCAATTTTTAGGGCACTCTTTACTATAAAATATCAATTATAAAAACATGTATTGTTATAGTGGATAATATTTTGTTAATATTTTTTCAACATTTAGTTTTTGATGTAGCAATACCCTTAGTTATAAAGGTTAGGTTCATGGACAACCATTGGGTCTTGTCTATCACATATCATATTGTATGTTAGGGTAGAGGTTGTATACAAAATATTATTTAAATTTTATCATTTAATAACTCTTTCTCTTTGATAATATCTTGTAAAATTTTAATCTCCCCAAGTATATGCCTTAAAGGGTACACTAAGAAAGTGGTGGGTAGGTCATTATTGCTCTGTGAGACATAATATTACTTATTTATTAGTCCTACATCAATTTGTATCTTCCTCAAAAATTGGTTCCATAAATCATCTCCTTATGTATTAAATATTCTAACTATAATGTGACAATTATTTCCTTTTATATTAACTCATTCATTTTAGCCTTATCTATCATCCATACCTTCCTAGCTACATTGATTCATATTGATGCAATTCTCAATGTTATGATGTAGTCCTTCAACTAAATTAATGTAGCTAACTTATTTTAGGGTTATTCAACTCATTTATAACTAAATAAATATAGTTGGTAGTTTTGGCTTAATATTTGGAAAATATTAATATCATTCACCACTATAAATACAAGCTACAATTTCACTCCAATATATAAAAACATTATTTTTTGCATTATCATTAATCACACTTATATCCTAAGTGTATATTTAGAGGAGTTATTATTTACATATTTTATTGAATTAAACATATCTTGTGGAGTCTTAGATGAAATAAAAGGAGTCCTTTTATCCTATATCTTGAATTAGACTTTGATATCCTTAGAATAAATTTAAAAAAATTGTAAAGCACCATTGGCCAAGGGGGATATTGATGCTTGACAAATATTGTTGAAGGTAAGTGTATTCTAACCCTATATCTTTCATTTGATAAATAGAAATTGAATATTTTATTAGTTCATGAATGCATATATCATTATTTAAACTTCATATACACTTATAATTACTATGGTAATAATATTTTTTGACCTTGACATTTATCAACCTTAGGTAACCTAGCCCCATTTGCTGACAATGGTTCATTATCTATTTTTATATGTTTCTAACCCTTTCACTTACTGACATTGATTAATTTTGATATTTATTACTTATAAAATATATACTTATTTATAGTTATTTCAAAATGTTTATTACATAGAGGCTTTGAAACTCTTTCTATTGACATTTTGTTATAGGTGTTCCTCTTGTTAGGATTGTAGATATATTTGGTTATATATTAATTAATTATCAATGGGATATATTTAATTTATATTATCAAAGTTTTAATATTTAGATAGGATAGTTTTAGGTCAATACTATCTCATTTCATACATTTTTGTGAACCCGATGCGAAGCTAACCATTATCTTCACTTCTTTAGCAAACTGTATCAAACAAATCAATCTATTTATGATTATATATCTTTAAAAAAATGTATTAGATAACACCATATAATTTAGTATTTAGGTATATTTATATAATATTTTATTAAACATATTGATATATTTCTATCTCAAACATTCTACAAAATTTATCTCTAGTGACCTATATCGGACATGTCAATATAGTTCTATTTGGCATCTTTTCAACTAACTATTTTGGAAAGAATGATATAGTTTAAACCAAATATCTCATAATTTATCTCATAAATTATATCTAACACACTAATATATTTTTTTTCAAACCTTATTTCCAATTAACTATATCAATCAACTCAATATAGCTAAGTACTTACACTTTTTTGTTTCCTTCTAAGCTTCTTTTAACCATCTACATCGATTTGTTTAATTTAGTTATGCATTACATTTATTTTAAATAAATTAAATTAATCAAGTTAATTTAGTGATTTTATATGTATAAATATTATTTTAAATAAATTGTATCAATATACTTGAAAAAAAATTGTATTGTGTGTATAATTACATCATCTAGTGTTGATACCATTCTATTTTTTTAAATTTTTAAGCATAAGTAAGGTAAGTTAAATTTTAAATCAGAATTTAACCACACATTTAATTTAAAGTTGGATGCCTACTTATTTAAATTCATTGAATGATGAAAATTGTTTTTTGATATTGATTTTCAAACTTTATTTTATACTTATTTGGCCTTCCCTAGAAACTATGTTCCAAAAGTTTTCAAACTACTTAGCTACTATTGTGAATGGATATGCAGTGTTATATTTACAATACTAGTATATTATTTACATACATCATGGCATTATGGGCTTTAAAAAATAATCATATCCATAATATAGGGATAAAATTAGAATTTAGTTTCCATGTGCCTTATTGTGTATTGAAAATTCCTAGGATTCCCTTTTTATCAAACACTAGGAATCCATTCATCCATCTAATTCTATAATGCATAAGTTAGCATTTAGTGTTGGAAAATTATCCTTAGCATACCCTAATATTTTATTTTAGTGGGATATGGGTGTGTTAATTTCTCCATGGTAATTTCTATGAAACATTGGGTTGACACTATCTAATACATGAGTCAATATTAATGGGATTTGGCAAATCACTTGAATCCTTTAGTACATCTACCTAATATTATTTATAGAAATAATAGTTAGAAAAAAAATTAGTTTTAAATTTGATAATGTTATTATATATTTTATGCAAAATATATTGGAAACCATCAATATATTTATGTTACATGCTTTTTAAATACATCAGCTGATGTGTTTATAGTTAATGTATGCATGTGGATAACACATTATAAATTTTTCACTCAATTTATTGAGTTTAGGATGAGATTGATGATGTAATTTATGGATGATGGGTAGAAATATATATTGGGTTGATTATTAGGTGGAATGGGATTTGAGATTATGAGTATCAAGGGATGCTCATGATGGAGCCAAAATAATTATGTTATGTTATGGAACTAATATGTTCACCCCTTTGAGGTGAGGGAAAAATAGTACCTAGGAGTTGTCTTACCTCAAAAGGGAAAAAAAAATATAAAATATATGAATGTAAACATGTATCATATATAACGAAACATGTCTAGGTAAATGTATCATTCAATCACATAAAACCAATGTGATCACATGTAGGCCTAATATGTATGATAAATATCATGGAAACATCTATATAATAATAGTACAAGCTTAATAAGAAACAAGCACACATGAGATCACTCAAAATTTAGACAAAAAATAATGGTCCAAGGAGATTGAAAATAAGGGGCATATTTGAATGTTGTAAAAGAAAATGGACATGAATTATTCAAGTGTCTACAAAGGAAGGAATGATATATTAAAATGTCCATACAATAAGAAATTAAATATTCAAATGTACAAGAAGGAAAACATAGGAACAAGGGTTACATAAAATTTCACATATTCAAATGCTCAAATAATCAAGGAAATAATAATTCAAAACACTCAAACAAGTGTATAAAATAAAATCATAAGCAATTGGCATAAATATATCACAGTATTTCATAGACCAAATGTGTTAGAAAAAAAATCAAGTGCATAACATATCAAGTACCATGTGTAATACTTAAAAATGTATAATAAGCATGTGTAAGTACACATGTAAGCTTAATCATGATAGTATAGAGTGATCATCAAATAATATAACATATGTGTATAAAGATCATATAAAATGGATGTCCCCAACATCCTGATAATGTGAGTAAAGGGAAATCCCAACACCCATAAGTGTATAGAATCATGTATTGGTATATGCTTGTAAATGCATATGTATGATTAAATGATATTCAAGCCCTCAACATGGAACTAACACATAGATGACAAGGATCCAATAGAAAATGTAGGTGCCAAAATTTATTTTGTATTTTTCTGAATGTTTTTAATAGTTTTCATATATTTTGGTAGAGACAAGATAATCTTATGATCTCATCTTAAGGATGATTTTAGGTATCTTCCACTCAGAACCTAGTGAAATAATCTAGTGATATTACCAAGGAGAATGTATAAGTGAAATATTTATCCCTATAGTATCTATGATGTTCGATGTATGTATAATAGAACTCTAAGGTCATGAAGTACCAATAGTAGGAGTAGGGGTTTGTGTAACCCATATCTATGTACTTGATGGTTTATTTGGAATAATAATAGTAGGAACATGTTTAGGTGCTTCAAACATTTGAATATGGTGTATGGAAGATGAGTATTTTCTGAAACCCACCATCTATCTTTGATGTAAAGGTCTCTTTAGTAATGGCCACCTAGTAAAGGGGATTTCTTATTGTTTACCATTTTTTAGTGTATTATACTTAACAGGCTTGATAATTAATTACCTGGGTATGAATTTATCTTGTTCAAGAGGATGTTCATATGGAACACCAGAAATTATAATTACTTGATTAGCATGAATGTACTTAACACACACATGCACTATAAAAGGTATTTCTCAAAGTATATGTATCCAAGGTCATCCCATCAACATGTCAAAGATACCCATAGAATGTATAAATGATAAATTAGTAACCACATGTTTAAGACCAACCTATAAAGGTATATAAACATCTACAATAACCCTATGGGAGGTCCCATCTAATAATCTAACTAATTCCCATCCAATAATCTAACTAATTGAATAGAGGTGTATCGATCATGATGATTATAACCCAAATGTGTAACTAATGTCATTGTGAATTTTTTTCTAGTTTCACCATAATTAATCATAACACTGAATATGGAGTGTTTATCAAGGTATGTTTGAATGAATAGAAAATAAGGATTAGATTCATCATCCTTCATTTCAATCTCATGAAATGAAATGGTAGGTTTTTTAAATGTAGGAGGTATATGTCATGTGTAAGTTTCAATAACCCCATGTAGTGGGTGTAAATTATATGATGGAAGATGATGTACATTATATTCATTTTGGTTCCTAGATATTATGATTTAACATAAAACATTTGTTCATAGAACTCCCAAGGACTTGGCGGTAGTCACAATAATCATTTGAATAATATCCTTTGAGTATATGTCTATTTATATCAACTTATATAAGAAGAGGGAGATATATAAGATGAAACTCTAAGAACAATGAGAGTAATGAAGCAGGATGCTCAAGTAAATATACAAACTATCTCCTTAGTGCTTTAGATAGGACAATATGGCTAGGCTATTGTGCAACTATCTTAACCATGGTGGTTTTTTAATTTTTAGGCTCATAGGGTTTTAACTTATAACTTGTTTTGATCATAATTTTTTTACTAGATGTAGATGTAGATGTAGATGTAGCTAGTGTGTTTGCCACATATTTGACCTTATTCAATGAAATAGGCTTCATTTCACAGTCTCATACAACATGTCATAAGTCATCAAAATATTAACAATTCTTTAAAATAATGGACTCATGTAATGTAGAAATAAAAATTTGCTTGAATATATCTTTAAAATATTTGTTTGCCATAGGATTGGTGATTTTTGTTAGCATTGTATAATATATCAAGACATATTCATTGATAGGTTCATTGGTTCCTTGTTTGATCTTTGCAATTTGAGCATAGGAAAAAAAATTAGTAATGTTAATAAAAAAATTATACTAAAAATCAACATAAAAGAGGTTTGAATGATTTCATGGATTAGAGAGGAAAGTCATAAAATCACCTCAAACCAAAGTCCTTAAGGATCCTTGGAAATAATTTGGTCAAAAATTAATGATTTGAAGCATAGTCAAGGCATGCCACATAGAAGTTTTAAAGATCTTTTTCAAGATCACCTTTTCCATCATAAAATGTGAAATTAGGTGAAATAAATATATTTGGAAAAGGGTTCAAATATATTTTATTTTCAAGAGGGTTATGGAACACATCTTGTGAATCTATGGCATGTGAAGAATTTGAATCTTTTGTTTAATGTTTATAACATTGTCATCTAAGGTCTTTATGAATAGGAGTGATTAAAATTTTGACCCATTGATATTTAAATTATCCAATTAAGTTTTCACAAAATGGGATGAAAACATGTATTTCATAGTAATAAGCATTAAAACTAGTATTTGAGTTCATACAATGAGTAATTCCATAATAGATGTATTGATAGTAGTTTCAAGGAATAAATGTTTAAACACATAATCTATGACCACATTAATTATATTTATGCATACTAAATCCTAAAACCTTCATTTATCATCATTTTCATAATTCCAATATCTATCTTGAATGTCTCTAATAATTTCATCCACATCTTTAAGCCCTTCATTCCTGGATTTTGATTGAATCTTATTAATTCTTTAAGATAGATATATAGATTAAAATATTAATACCTACTTATAATTATTCTATTTGAGGTTAAAATGAACATAAATATTATCATTTACATCTCCTTTAACCATCCAATCATAATGTTTAATTTCCAACATGCATTCTCTATCAATCTTCACTTTCCTTCTTGTTACCTAGTTATTTATAGCCCTTTTAACACATAAAGATAGTAAGCTAGAATAATCCACAACACTTCAAGAAAATATAAGACAAATTTAAAGTACCCATTATATTCCTCCTACTTCACCTCAAGTTTCATACTTTAACTCCTTAAGATCACCCTTTTTCTCTAGCTCCCTTTTACCAATTATGCCTTTGATAGTAACCCTATTTTACGACAAACATAGCTATTGTGAGAAATGTGAAGGAATAATATAAAAAACTATGGGAGGTTATATATACCCATTATCCCTATTCTGATTCATAAAAAAAAATTATTTCTCTAATTTTAATGTAAAACTCTAATATCAACACTTATTATCTCTTATAGGTCTCTTTAAACCTATTTAGCTCACCCAATCCTAAATTATGTACGAGTCCATACTATACAAACTTGAAACCACCTAAATATTGAAGAGAACATTAAATAATTTCATATTGCCAATTTTTATAAATTTACAAGGGTTAAAAAAATAGTGATTATAGTTTATATTTCTAAAACCTTAGTTATACTTGACAAGGGTATGTGTAGGTTGAGAGGCTATTAGGAGGGATAAAATGAATCTAAGAAAACTTGAACCTATTATAATGCCTAGATAATATATTTACCAAATTTTAATATCTTATAAAACACTTTAATTACCTTGAACATTCTACAAAATACTTCCATATGCAAAATTACAAAATTTTATACTCTTCTATAGTATTGTGCCATGACAAAATGAAATCTACTGCCATACTTACCTTAAATAATGTATGAAGGACCATTATGAGAGTTAAATGTTACTTTTCATGAGCTGAATTTTATAAAAAACAATCAAACACTAAGCAAATATACTAGAACTTCTTAACCTTTGCCTTTTAGATTGTGTAAAATTAACATTATGTTTATCATAACTGTCTATACTGATATTGGAAACTAGAATTTAAACCCTTCTCTTTGATTATATGTCTAAGAATAAAGTAAGTTATTCAAGTATCATATATACTCCATGCCATCCTTTCTCAAACACTTTGTGTGATTCTCAGAAAACATCTTTACTCACTTTGATTGATTGATTCAAAATAGGGTCCTTTAAGATAACTATAGATGAGGGTATTCCAATTGCCTCTTGAAATATTAAAATGATATCCAAGTCTTAAAAATTATTTATTATACTCAAACACTATATTATAAAAAAAATTATACCTAAAATAAATAAATTAATTAATAAGCAAATCAACAAGAATTTACACTTATCTTTCTTAGAATTACACTCGTAGGACTATGTGCACTTCTCTTGCAATTATAAAACATTATTGATATATGAGACTATTATAAAAATTAAAATGGGTTAACAACATCAATTTTATTACCTCAAATATTTTTCCTTCTACCAAAATACTTTAATGAAAACACCAAAGGGAAATTTCTATACTTTTCCTTCTTAACTATAACTAATACAATGTTCTTACAATTTATGAAAGACAATCTTGAACCTATAGATCAACAAAAATAATAATATATCCAAATAATAAAAATAATTAAGTGGATTATAAAATAATATAACTCTATGTAAATATGAAAAAACTAAAAAATAATTACTTTATTTATACAAATCACTTACATATATCTTTCATGTACAGAATTGATCAAAAGGCAAAGTTCTTGCACTAGTTTTGATCTTTATTAAAATCTCCACCTTATTATTTGAATTTTTACTTAATATAATCCCTCTACCATTACATAAATATAATATCATCATTAATTTATACTCTTCAAACATGCTAATCATGTAAGACTCTTTCTATTATTGGCCATTGCATGTTGCATGGTAGTTACACCTTTTCTTGAATCTTGATTTACATTTATATTTTCATGTTAAGTAATTTAAACACCTATAAAAACCTCTTTAGACATTATAAGAACCATTTAAAAACATTAAACACCCTTTTAAACCCAAAATAACACCCTAAAGTATATTACATTATTTAAATTTTCAAATTTTAATTTTGGAGGGAAACTTCAAAAGGGATAGAAACACTCACTCGTAAGACTCATAATGAGTAAAAACACCCATAAGGATAATATTGACTCCCTTAACACTGAACAAGACAAAAAATGTCAAAATAAACATCAAAATGATAATTACCTACTTTGTTCCTCATTATGCTCTACATCATACTCCTCATGTGGGGAAACATTTGAGCTCTTGCTCAAATGTACCTTGTCCAACTTTCTTGACGACTAAAAAATTATTCATCTTATGATTCTATAAGATCATCTTTATAGTTTTGTTATTTTACTTTTCATTTTTCTTTAATTTATGCATTTATCTCTTTCTCCTTGTCTTGACTTGATTATTTATCAACTCATCTTATAACTCTATGAGGTGTAGAAACTACAACAACTCCTTGTCTAATGGATTTTATATCTCCTCCATATTTTAATTTTATTAATCATGTTATATCTCCAAGGATTTATTCTCATTCTTCCATCTTTCTCTTACTCCATATATTTATTTTTCACTTGCCATATTTGTTTCTTGCACTTTTGGCTGATCTTGTTTTTTGACCATGTATTCTTATTCATTCTTATGCTATAACAATTGTTAATGCATCAGTTTTTACTTAATTATCCTCATTATATCATTAATATATTATATTACTTACTTCTCATGACATTTCACAATCTCTTAGTGAGTCTTCACATAATCTTACTTATCTTATAATAAAAACTTATTATGATACCATAACACTACTTGGAAATTTCCTATCTTACCAACATCATGCATACCTTCAACTAATTTAGATGAAACATTTCCCATGGAGTATAAAACTTAATACTTTTAATTGATTCCATTGTTATATCTCTTTCTCATTTGATTGTAACTTTTCTCCCATAAGTCTTTACTCTTCATATTTAGGTATGCTTCTTGGAATGGTAATTGAGATAAGGATACTATCTTATTTCTATTTCATTTCCAACTTATTTTCATTCCTTCCATGAATTATTTAGGGACGAAATTTTACTATTTGAAACATCCATTATCCATCCATTCAACTTATTTATTAGAATTATGGATACCCTCATTTTGCATTAGCTCAATCATAAGCTCTTGTAATTCCTTATTTATTTCATCCATGTGATCATGGAGTAAATATTCCTCTCTCATATTCAATATATGCACCTTAATTCTTAAATATTATCAAATTATACTCATGAGACTTGATAATCTCTTCTGGGACCTCCTTGTCCTTGTTATCATTTCTTGCTTTGACATTATTCTTCCAAGCCTCTCTAGGATTCTTTTCCATATTATTAGGTTTTCTATCACGTTATTTTATACTTTGTTCTTTATTTTTATAATTGGATACCATTAATTATTTCTTGAGAAATACACATGCTCAATGACCTTGCTTACCTTGGTTGCTTAATTTTCTTAAATCATTTTGCTTATCTTTTTGGCTAAAATTCTTTGGTTGATTCTAATTTTTTGCCTTTATCTTATTTATGACAGCTCCATCCTTATCTTTATCTTCAATAAGTAAATTTAATATATTATCATCTACCTCTTCAATAAATCTTATACACACCCAATCTTTTTCTTCATGATTTTATTTAAAAACATGTACCTTATCTTTAACGTGGACTCCATCTCCTTCATGTATCAATCTAGACACTTTTTTCTATTGTGTATTAGTGTATATATGTATTCATATCTCATTATCTTAAGAATCCATAGTTACATTCACATTAATAATATATTCACTTGATATTATATGATAGATGTTGTCCTTTATTTCATAATTTATGGCACGTTATAATGCTATAAATTTTTCTTGCAAATGTTTAAAATCCCTGTAGAAAAATTATTGGTCTTGTTGCTCACCAAACAAGTCATCATCAACTATTATTTATTTTTTAAACTCTCTAATTTATTCAAGAATTGTAAATTTAGAATTTTTTTCTAAATACCTCTTAATCCCATCTTGTTGATTCAATTATCTCTTTGTTGTGCCTTCCATGGGACATTCTTCTTCTTGAATTACCTCTTATCCAAGCAATTCTTCTTCTTCAAGATACCAGGTCATTGTAACTATATATGTTACTTCACAATCAACTCCATCATAATTATAATGTTTTATTTTATATATATTTTCAAGCTTTTAGTCTTCAAAATGGATTACTTCATCCTTCACTCTTGTAACTGCATACACACATGATAAGAAATTCTAGTTTCAAAAACTTGAGGTTTGTTTGCCTCCATCTCTTCCTTCTTAGGTTGCTTTGCATCCATGTCTATCTCATTATTATTCTTAAATGTGCTTCTCACCTTGCTCTTTTATACTATTTTATTCACTCAACATGAAACCCTTCTTGAGAAAATTCTTTTGCCTCTCATAGCCTCTCATGTCCATCTATCTTCTTCTCATCATGGTAGCCTTATAGGCAACTTGAATCTCTTTTTAATAACCCATAAGTACCATTATATATCCTCTTCTTACATGTAATTCAATGTGAGCAATATCCTTTCTAAGCCTTACCTTAGATCTTAACTTAACTCTTTCACTTATTCTTATATCTCTATATCTTTTTTGTTCTTTATCATAGCTATGCCTTGCCTTTTATTTTCCTTTTATATGTTTATCTTCTTTTGATCTCACTCTTTATGCCTCATTCAAACCTATCTCTCTTAGAAGTTTTTCCTACTTTCCCCTTAGGACCTCACTTGGGTCTCCTTTAGTCTCTTTTCCCTTATTCTCTTCACTCTCACTTAGAGTCTCTCTCTTCTTGAACTTGTTCTTAAGATTCTAGAAACTCTATTATTAAGGATGAACATATACCAAAAACTATTTCTTACCTTTTTCTCTTTCCCCTGCAACATAGGTTTATGCAATCTCCATAGCAATCAATCTCAAATAATAATCTAAACTCAATAAATAACTCTAATAAATTCAAAGCCACAAATCATTCCAAGAGCTTACTTGCTTTAATACCACTTGATGAAAAATCAAGCCTACAACCTTAATTTCTCATCATCATCATAATTAAAATATCTATACTTAAATGTCTCCAATCATTTCATCGACATCTTTCAACCCTTCATTCCTGGATTTTGCTTGAATCTTGCTCAGCACTTAAGATAGATACATAGACTAAAAGATTAATACCTAGTTACAATGACTATATTAAAGGTTAAATGATAATAAATATGATAATTTACATATCATTTACCCATATAATAATCATTGTTAATTTATAACTTGCATTCTTTATCAATCTTTACTTTCCTTATTGTTGCCTACTATAGAGTAAAAAACTCTACATTTTTATTTTTTGAGTTTCAGTTGTGCACTCCAAGTTTTGTCCCTACGCATTTCAATTTTGAGGCAGTGAAGTTTTTTGACACAGAGCATGGGCAAGAGTTTCATTTTTGCCTAAAATTTGGCTAAGTATCAAAATCAAGTAGAAGCTGACAAGTGTCATCAGCTAGGACACAATTTATAATTTCTATAAGTTGTGCGAAACATGCCACATGTCCCATTATAATCCAGCAGAATGCGATAAGTGTTGACATCCACATTTCAAATTTCTTATGAGTTTCAAAAGATTATTTCAATAAGATTCTCTTAGGGTCAAGTGAAAGGTGCCAAGTGGAAATTTTGGAAGGTTTCAATATGTTTTTATAAAAATAGAGGAAGCTACCCTATGCCCCTAGCTAAAAGCAGTGAAAGCTGGCAAGTGTCAACATCTGTAGTTTCTTCATTTTGTTTCATTGATTAAGTAAAGATTGTGGTGGGCCCCAAGTTTTATTTCTAAATTCAGGATAAGCTACCAAGTGTCACCATCCATATGAATCTAAAATGAGTCTTGAAATTTTTTGTAGTATAGCTAAAGCTAGAGGAGACTGCCACATGTCACCTTCCACAAGATTTTCAAAAAGTGTCTAAAAGCTTCTAAAGAAAGTGGAAACTGCCACGTGTCACTTGTTAAAGATACATAAAAAACATCACCTATTCCCATTCCATTTTTGAAATTGCTCATGCAAGAAGTGTTGTGGGTCCCATTTTCTATAAGTTGTTAAAGTTTCGAAGCAGTGGATTGTGATAGATATCAAAGATGGAGCACTCCTGAGCAAAGACATAGTAAAGAGTAAAAGTTACGTGAAAAGTGTCGTGTGTCTTCTGTAAGTGCTATAAAGGCTTTGAAGTTTCATTTTATGATTCCTCCTAAATAATGAGATAGTTTTCAAGAAGAGTAAGCAGAGCACGTCAAGTGTCCTTGCCTGTTTCATAGTGGGAAAGCATCACGTGTGTCTATTTCAGCCAATGAACTTACAAGAAGATTGAACATTTTATATCCGAGAAATATCTTTTGATAGACACTTCCAATTCAGTTAGATTCTAGTTGGATTTTAGTTAGACCATTGGTTTGGGAACATGTAGGCATTCTAGAGCTAAGTCTAATGCTATAAATATGGGTGCAGGGATCATCAAAAATCATCATTAGAAGATAGAGAGAATTTTCTATGAGAGATTGTTATCAAGAAGTTTTAGAATTTCTAGTTATGGCTAGGAATATCATTTGCCTTTGTTCTATTTTCTTGAGTTATAAATTTTGCATAACTGTGCATGAATCTATGCCTTTTATGTGATTGGAAAATTAATAAGAAGACTGAATTTTGTGCCTTTGTTGATGTTTTCTATGTTACTGCAAAAATAGTCTAAGTTGTGAGCCTTTGATTCTCTTATTTTTATCTTTTACATTGATCATGCATTGTTTTATCTTTAATGTAATTGAATCTTAAATATAGCTTCTTTGTGCTTAGTGTTAAGGATCGAATTAAACTTAGGTGCATCACCATAGCTAGATTTTATTTTGTTGCATTAGTGTTTATGTTTAATTTCTATCCTTTTTCCCCAAAATACTTTTTGAGATAAAGAAGAGCCAGATTTTTTAAAATCTAGAGGTCATTTCAAGTCACAAATCCCACATTCCTAAAACTTCCCATTGTTGGTGTTGGAAATAGTGCAATTCTTATCATCAACAATTTTTGGCACGCCTTGTGGGACACCATCTTGAATTTTCTTTCATGACAGTATAATATAGAGAGCTATAAGGTGTTAGAGCTATGGAACAGTAACAAGATCTCAATTTATTGTAAATCTAGGTATTCATTTACCACCATTGTTAAATAATCCAAGGAGAAGGGTCAACCAGTTTATAGCAATACCAAGAGCATACATGGGAGCACCTATACCCCCAAGGAATTATGTAAGTTAAAACACTGGTAGTCCTCTGATTCTCCCAATACCACCAGCCACATGGGATCCTATTCTAGTAAATGCCCTGAAAGCTCTACCCAAATTTAGTGGGCAAGATTTCAAAACACCAGAAGAACATCTACAGGATGTGTCTGATGTCTATGTAATACATGTGGTCACATAGTAGAATGTGGCTATAAGATTTTTAGCAAATTCTTTTAAAGGTAAGGCTTTACAATGGTACCAATATTTTACCCCAAATACAATATCTACATGGGATTAGCTTGGAGATCTTCTCTTTGAAAGATTTGAAGAAAAAGGTGATAAATCTTCTTTGTTGTAATAATTGATTACTATCGAAAGGGCACCACAAGAAGCAATGAATAATTTCAATTCAATATTTCAAAAGACTTGGGAAAGGATTCCTACAATAGCAAGACCATTACTAGGTATGGCTATAGTATTTTATCTTAAATCTTTAAATTCAAATATATCATTAATGATTCAGTCACTTAGAGGTCAGGCTCTACCAGAAGCCTATGACTATGTAGTCAAAGCTGAAAATAATTTAATAGATGCTGGAAAGTTGTCCCCATGGCCTCCCATGCCCATGTTTCCATATATTACCTTACCTACCTCAAGAATCCCCTAATCCCATATCCCCACCTGTGTCTATGTATACATATCCTCAACAACTTGCTAAAGAACTTATTCCTACCCAGTCATCTAAGATGGATGATATCAAGAACATCTTAAGGACATTTTCTAATGAGTTAATTAACATAATCCTTATCTTAAACCCCAAGATCAAGGCTACCAAGGAAATAGATTTCCACCACAACCAAACTAGTATCAAGGTCCTCAAAGGCAAACTAACCCTTAGCCAGCAAACCAATTAGTTGCAGTCCCTACACCCTCACAAATTGTTCCCCTTAATTCAAATAGAGAGAATGTTCAAGGGCAGAATAATTATACAGATGGCACAAATGCCTAGTGTTTCCCTTGTAATAATAATTGTATGCTTGTCCTAATATAATTGTTAATGAAGATGTGGTAGTCATAGATATACCCCCTGTATTTGGTTTATGTTTATCCATAGACTTCACAGCCAAGATAAGAGGATATATGTCACTTGATTGGTCTCACCTCATCATAAAAACTAAATATGGTTCAAAGATGAAAATACTATCTGAGCCATTATCTAAAGATCACATCACCAATGAACCAACCTCAAAATTAGACGTATCTCATGTTATGCTAAATACAGAAGAAAGGGTCTTGGTTGAAGAGTTAGGTGACTGGACTAAACATGATCAAGAAGAGGATAATAACCATTTGTTAGCTATGATGCAAAGTGACCCATATGGAAATTATGACTCTATTGGTCTAGGCACTTATGTCATTTTTTATGAAGATCATGAAATCCCAAATGTTTTAAGGGAAGAAACGTCAACTACTTAAGAATCTGAAAAAGATTCAAAAATTTGGACCTTAAATTTTGATGGGGCTAGAAGTGAAAATGGTGTTGGAGCAGGAATTTGTCTTGTTGTTTTAAATGGTGAGAAAATTTTAAGAGCTATCCATTTACAATTTGCCTTTACTAATAATGATGTTGAATATGAATCCTTAGTACATGGGCTCATGTTAGCCAAGAAGAAGGGAGTAAATAATCTAATAGTAAAAGGAGATTTAGATGTAGTGGTGAATCAAATTAGAGAAAAGGCAATAGCCAAAAATGGAAGAATGAGATCTTATAGACATAGAATTTGGGACTTAACAAAATATTTTGAAGATTTTAATATTGAAGTAGTTCCTAGAACCCAAAATTTTGAAGCTGATAGGATGGCACAGATTGGCTCATAGTTTAATCTAGAAACTGGTCTATCAGTCAAAAATGAGTCAGTAAAGTTATACTAAGACCAACTATCCCAAACAATGATGAAAATTGGCAAATCTTTGAAAATTATTCTTAGGTACTCTCATTCTTGCAGCAATGAGGGGAATTTGCTTATCAATTGCAACCCAAAATTGAAGAAGCATATAGAGACCAAGTTATTCAATTAAAGACCAATAAGCTTCCCTAAGGCTTGATCACTTTAGAAAATCTATTTGATCCAAAAGATGCAAGCCTAGAAAAGAAAAGGTTTCAAGTAAAAAAATTAGATTATTTTAAGATACAAGTGAGTGAAGGGAGAAAGCTAAAGATTGGAAATTATGTAACTCAAGAGAAAAGGGAAAGACTAATTGACTTGTGCAAAAGATATGATAGAGTAATAGCTTGGACCTATGAAGACCTTCATGGATATAACAGAGACATCATTCAACACATAATAAAATTGATTAAAGGATCTAAGCCAGTCATACAAAAGTAGAGGCCAGTGAATCCAAGGATTGAACCCCTAATGGTGGATGAGTTGTAGAAACTCTTAGAATCTAAGAAATTTTTTCCAATCAAACACTCAACCTGGGTATCTAATCTAGTACCAATCAAGAAAAAGAATGGTGACATAAGACTCTATGTGGATTTTAGAGACTTAAATAAAGCATCTCTAAAAGATCATTATCCCCTACCCTCTATGGAATAAATTTTATAGACTGTGGCTAGATCAGAGAGATTTTCCTTGCTAGATGGTTTCTCTAGATACAATCAGATTTGGTTGGCTAATGAAGACCAACACAATACTACATTTGCTACCAAATGGGGATCATTTGCATATGCCAAGATGCCATTTGGCCTGTCAAATGCTGGAGCCACTTTTCAAAGAGGTATGGATGTAGCATTTTGGGAACTCAAATAAAATCATCCTGATTTATCTTGATGATCTCACTATTTTTTCTAAGAATGTTGTTGATCATTTTGATCATCTAGAATCTATTTTTAAGAAGTGCCAAGAAATTGGAATATCCCTGAATCCCAAGAAGTGTATCTTTGTAGTACCTCAAGGCAAACTATTGAGACATATAGTATCTATAGAAGGAGTCTCTATAGATCCAAAGAGAGTTGTAGCCATAATGAACTTGCCCCTGCCAATAAATAAGAAAGCAGTTTAGTATTTTTTGGGGAAGATTAATTTTGTCAGTCGATTCATATCAGACTTTGCAGGCCCAGTGAGACCAATAACACTCTTGTTGAAAAAAGACCTGGTGTTTAAGTGGACTACAGAAGGAAGACAAGCTTTTGAATAGGTCAAGAAAGTAATTTCAATAGCCCCAGTACTTAGTAACCTAGACTTTTCTAAGCTGTTTATAATGTATGTTTATGGAGGAAACTTTAGTGTTGTTATTGTTCTAACACATAAAGATGATCAAGAGGGAGAACACCCAATAGCATTTTTCTCAAGGACTCCTAAGGAGTATGAAATCATATAAAACTTTGTGGAGAAATAGGCATATGCTATGGTAAAATCCCTCAAGAAATTCAGGCATATGGTTACAGGAAGTATGATTCTAATACTTGTGGTTCATCTTAGTGTTAGAGAATAGATTGTGGAGGGTGCAATTACTGAAAAAAGATCAAAATGGATAACAAAAATCCTTAAATATGATGTAGAGGTTAGACCCACTAAGCTATTCAGAGGTAGGGGTTTGTGCCAATACATAACTCAAGATATGGATGAGATGATGCCTGTAGAAATAGAAAAGGAAAGTGTATTAAGAATACAAGAAGTTGATCAGAACTCTTAGGTCTCAAACAGGTTCCATTTTATGAAACATGGGTTTTTCCTAAAAGAGTTATCTCAGGACAAGAGGAGAAACTATAAGCAGCAAGGGGTCCATTTTGTTTTAATTGACCAATTTCTTTTCAAAAGAAATACTGATGGCATCCTTTTAAGATGCATAGAGAAAGATGAGGCTAAGAAAATATTACATGAGATGCACCATGGAGTCTCAAGTGGACATTTTTATACAAAGACCATAGCTATAAAGATAACTCATGTAGTTTATTTTTGGCCCACCTTATTTATAGACTATTATCAACTGGTAAAAAAGTGCCAATCTTATCAATATTATGTGGGGATGAGAAAGAATATAGCAATGCCCCTTAGTCCTATAATTGTTGATGAACCCTTTGCTCAATGGGGTCTTAATTTTATTAGAATGATCAATCTAGTGTCAAGTATGGGCCACAAATCAATTCTAACTACCATAGATTATTTCACCAGTGAGGTAGTGCCACTCAAAGAAGTAATAGAAAATGTGATCTTAGACTTTCTAGGGAGTATCACCACTCACTTTGGACCTCCTCATACCATAATTTCAGATAATGCTAAAACATTTTTAGGGTCTAAAATATCTGAATTTGCACTAAAGCATGGTATCTATTTGAAAAATTCCTCAAATGATTACCCTTAGGGTAATGGTTTGGCAAAATCAACCAATAAAGCCCTGATTAGACTTATTAAGAGGATAGGGGCTGATCATCACAAAGAGTGGCATAAAGTGCTTAATATAGCACTGTGGGTTGATAGAGTTACACCTAAGTAGGTAAAAAAAATGTCCCCATATGAATTGGTCTATGGTAAACCTACTATAATGCCCCTACGCTGGGAGATTCCTGCTCTCTAGCTATTAAATTAGATTGAAATTGAGGAAAATGGCCCCATGCAGGTCAGACTTGTTGAACTCTTAGAAGTTTAAGAAAAGAGGGATGTAGCACATGATTCATTAATAAAGCATCAAAAAATAATTAAATACTACTTTGATAGAAGGACTTCAAAACCCCATTTTGAGGTAGGCTCAATTGTTTTGAAATGGGATGCAAGAGCTACCAAGCCGGCTCAACATACTAAATTTGAAGCATTATGGACTTGTCCCTATAAGATTCGTGCTTGTAAAAAGAAAAATTATTTTGAGCTAGAAGCGGTGGAGGGAGAACCTAAAGAGATTCCTATGAATGGGATCTACTTGAAACATTTCAGTTAAGCTATGTCGCTTATGTATTATAGTTAGATATTTTCCCTTGTTGTTTTGTTTTCCCATTTTTTCTTTCTCACCCTTTCTTTTAAATAGGTGTTCTTTGAACACATGGCCATGGCTTAGAGCCTTTTTAAATTTTTTGAAAACTCTTGATGCATTAAATCTCTCTTAAATCTCCAAAATTCCCCAAGGTACCTTACGCAGCCATTTCATGATGTGTCTGACTCGCTATCTCATGAAGATTTACTAATGGTTATCCAATTTTAATGCCATTTTTGAGACTTGATGGGTCATTAAATACCTCATAACAAGAGTTAAAGTTTAATAGTGTCTCAAACCTTCTTGTGTCTACTTGAAAATCCCTATTATCTACAAATTTCAATTTATAGCAAACCTGCTTAGTGAAAGTTCCTTCCTTATTACAAAGCTCCATACCTATTACCATAATTCACTATTTCTAAGTATAGATATAGATATGGAGGGAGAAAAATATTCATAGCAAGGGTCTAGGATTTATGAATCCATTGATAAGTTTCTCACAAGAAAATCATATGTTTTGGCCCTTGCACAACCCTTAAAGACCTATCCACGGACTAGAGTCCCTAAAGTTGGTTATGCAAATGACCCAACAAAGGTGAAAGATTTTGTAGATGGAATCATGGACCCAATCCTTCAAAATCCTAGAAAAAATCTAAGAGAAGAGGCACATCAAAGATGTATTCAGAGGGCCAAGGTTAGATAATATGAAACATTCACAATGAGGATATGGACTTCCCAACTGGCACAATTCATTGTCCTAGGTGTACATCTGTGCCCTGACTTAGTTGAAATATGAATTGAATTTTTTCATGCATCCTCAAATAACATATAATAGGGTCCATTCATGGTGTAAATTACACCAAAGGCTATTAGGGACATGTTGGCCCTGTATCATGACAAGACATCCACATTTCCCACCATTGCCAAAATGCAAAAAATGTGGGAAAATGTCAATAATCAATTGAGGTTTTTGAATTTAGAATTGTATTAAGGGGAAGATGATACCACTACATCAATACTACAAACAAAAAGAGTACAATTTGCATAGGCTAGTCAAGAGGCACTTTCCATGATGGCTTTCATTTTTGGAATGAAAGAAGATATAACTATTTATGAAGAACAAATGAGCATTCTCTTTAGATTGAAAACTATTGACAAGTCTCAAGAGTATCGGCTAGACTTCTCTAAGAAGAATGCATATCCAATGGTTGATCAGCTCACCCATTTCAAATCTAAAGTGGTTTTTAGGTATTCCTCTTATCTATTTCACCTCATGTTGTATCAAAATTCTACCATCTTTTCCCAATACATGCATCTAAATATGTATGATCCAAGCTTCCGTCTACATAGGACCATTCTTGTGTCTGCATGGACACATTTTTTGTCCAAAACTAGTGACCCATATGAATTTTGGGAACTTTTTGTTGCCCCTGCCTTTTATCATCTAAGCTTAGAGCTAGTTGAAAATATATTGACTCCAAGTGTCTCAGGGCTTATGACAAATTGCACTATTCTTTGTGATTACTTTTTTCGATCCCATCATACTATTATTAGAGTCCATGGTTTTAGTGGAGAACTAGTGTTGCTACCTAAGATTTTGACCCTTAGGTTAGAATTCTTAGAGGTCACCAAGAAAGTGTTTGTGGTAGATAATGAATATGGCACTAAGAAGAAAAAGAAGAAAATGTATGATGTTTCATGGGCAACAAGCAACATGGCCTTAGAGGTCAGAGATGTTGAACACGTGTTGCTAAGAAAGTTAGCTTTCTTGGGCTTCTTTGTAATTGAAGATAAATGGGGATATGAACCAAATAGTTTCATAATCACATGGGTCAAGAATAACAAGGTCACTACTAGAATTGTGCATGAGGGCTGTCCCTTTTGGGAAAATAGAAACCCTCAAGAAGATATTCTTGATTTATATGTGGAATTGATAGATTTTCCCTCAGAAGAGGATAGGCCATGGGAGACTTTTTATGATAAGAAAAGGGATTTTGACCCTAAAATCAGAATGACTTTTGGTTTAAGAAGGGCATTGAAGAACAAAGACTAGAAACTTGAGAAAATAGAAGCCTATTGGAAGTATAGGCAAGAGATTTGTGAGACTACTCACTCTTTTGGTTATGTGGATTCAGATAAGAAATGGGAAGAAATATAGGATGAATATCATCCATCTCTTGTCTCTATCCCTGATAGAAGCATATTGCAGATATAGGGTGGAGAGTCAGAAGCTAGAGTAGAATCCAGTCATACATTACAAACCTCAAGACAAACATCATCTATAGTAACTATAACTCTTTGGCCCCAATATCTCAATGCCATTGAAAAACAAAAGAGTGTGGTATCTTCACCACCCAAAGATTCTCCATCAGTGTCAGTCTTCAGGGTTCCCAATTTTGTACAATCACCACTAATAGCAGTGGTAAATGTTGAAGAGAAGGAATCACAGCCATAAGAAGAAATTCCAAGTAAACATAAGAGGCTGAAGCTTTAGCCTAATACTGAGGAGGAGGTAGAACCCTCACATCACCAATCACTAAGTACATCAGTTTCTACTCAAGTATGTGTTATTTTTCCTTCTTCTTCTCAGTCTCTCTCTTCTTCTATAGGGGTGACAATTCCATCTGGCCTAATAATATCCCTTACCACCTATGCTATGCCCATTT
Organism: Torreya grandis; assembly: GCA_037957365.1. Lineage (NCBI taxonomy): Eukaryota > Viridiplantae > Streptophyta > Pinopsida > Cupressales > Taxaceae > Torreya > Torreya grandis. Next base: position 682,326 of record JARHVA010006040.1, read on the forward strand.
CTCATTTTTACCCACTTATTCATAGTCAGGCCACACCATTACCTCATTTTTCCCCATCTATCCCAAAGAGAGTACCTCTTAAATTCACCCTAGCTAGCATTTGGCTATTCCCTATGGCTTGCCACAGGGTTATCATTTTGCAGGTGGGTGCATTGCCTCTCCTTCTACCTTCCAAACTCAAGCAAATACTGCTAAGAAGGCTAGAGAATCCCAAATGGATAAAAAATGATGAAAGATAATATATCCTTGGTTACACCACATATGAGGTCACAATTTTACCCAATTTAGTAGCAATTGATAGTGACTTATTTGTCACCTAATGTAGTCAAGCCAAATGAGTAGATGCAGCTTGAAGATTATACCATGAATGCAGTGGTTATATATATGTCCCTTTTTAGACCACAAGATAGGGTTGAGCTTTTAAATGAATCCACTTTTGTAGTAGCAAATGATTATTTAAAAGTATCAAAGAAGCTACAGAAGATGGAGGCTGATCTAGCTCAAGAGAAGGCAAACTATAGCAGTTTGACTATAGAAATCAAAACCAAGAATAATGAAATAGAGAGTCTCAATAAATAGTTGTAAGATACTATCTCTTTTTAGACTCATCATGTTATTTAGGCCCAAAATGATGCTTTGAAAGAAGGGATGATGCAGGTGAAAGATACAGTGACAGCCTTAAGGTGAGAAAAGGCAAAATTATAGGAAAAATGTGAGGAAACCCTGTTATAGGTCACTCAAATTCAATAGAAGATACTGAATGAGTAAAATAATACCACTACCATATAGGGCCAATTTCAATCTAAGTGAAAAATAATAGAACAATCAACACCGTTATTGGCTAATAGGCCAAAGAATGTAGGGGTTTTGAGTCTGGTTAAGGAGCTTTATGTATCAATATGGAAAAGAATCTATGAGGAGATTATTCATCTTAGACCATCTCTAACCTTTCTACTAAATGCAAATAAATTATGCAAGAAGGTGGAGACTTTAGTTGAAGACACTATGTCCATTGTCTCTTTGAGAGTGTTTGATTCTCAAGTGTTGTTGTAAAAGCTATATGATGCAACTAATGGAACATTATTTGTAGCAAGGATTAGTGACATAATGATTGCTATGAAAAAGGTGAACAAAGTTCTCAGTTGTAAATCCATAGCAATCAATTACAAAGAGCTTCTAGATGTGGTGAAAGAGGGAATCAAAGACATGAAGCAACATATTGAAGATCTGGTGCAATTGGGTTTTCCCTCCCCTTTTCTTAATAGTAACACTGTATTGATGGTTGATGAGAATAAACATTTGTTATTGGCCAGGCAAAATGATCAATCAGTTTTCCAAGGATTAACAAATGATTCACCAGCGCAAGAAGTGGAAGTTGTCTTAATTCCCATGTACTAGCTTGAATTTCAATTGAAAGTTGTAGTTCATTATTTGCAAAATGTTTCACATAAGGATATCATCAACCTTGATTTAGCCTTCCACAAATTGCAAAATAAGTAGAGATTATCTGATTCTAAGTGGTCTACTTATCATACAGCCTTAATGAAGTTGTGATTTTTGTCACATTTTTTATACATTCTTTGGATTCTTTTTGAGTAGGCTCAAAAGTCCTTGGGGTCACCAAGAACTATAGATTAAAAAACTCTACATTTTTATTTTTTGAGTTTTAGTTGTGCACTCTAAGTTTTGTCACTGCACATTTCAATTTTGAGGCAGTGAAGTTTTCTGACACAAAGCATGGGCGTGAGTTTCATTTTTGCCTAAAATTTGTGTAAGTATCAAAATTGAGTGGAAGCTACCGAGTGTCATCATCTGGGGCACATTTTATAATTTCTATAAGTTGCACAAAACATGCCACATGTCCCATTATAATCTAGTGGAACATGACAAGTGTTGGCATCTGTGTTTCAAATTTCTTATGAGTTTTAAAATCTTCTTTCTATAATATTCTCTTAGGGTCAAGTGAAGGCACCAAGTGGAAAATTTGGAATGTTTCAATATGTTTTTCTTAAAATAGTAGAAGCCACCATGTGCCCCTATCTAAAAGTAGTGGAAGCCACCAAGTGTCAACATACATAGTTTCTTCATTTTATTTCATTGATTAAGTAAAGACTATGGTGGGCCCTAGGTTTTGCTTCTAAAGTCAGCAGAAGATGCCAAGTGTCACCATCTATATGAATCTAAAATGAGTCTTGAATGTTTGTATAGTATAACTAAAGCTCAACAGAGACTGCCACATGTCACCTTTCACAAGATTTTCAAAAAGTGTCTAAAAGCTTCTAAAGAAAGTGGAAACTGCCACATGTCACTTGTTAAAGATACACAAAAAGCATCACCTATTCCCATTTCCTTTTTGAAATTACTCAGGCAAGAAGTGTTGTGGGTCCCATTTTCTATAAGTTGTTAATGTTTTAAAGATGGAGCACTCCTGAGCAAAGACACAGTAAAGAGTATAAGTTACACAAAAAGTGTTGTGTGTCTTCTATAAGTGCCGTAAAAGCTACAAAGTGTCATTTTTTGATGCCTCCTAAATAATGAGATAGTTTTCAAGAAGATTAATTGGAGCACGTCAAGTGTCCTCACCTATTTCATAGTGGGAAAGCATCACGTGTGTCTATTTCAGCTAATGAACTTGCAAGAAGATTGAACATTTTAGATCCAAGAAACATATTTTGTTAGACAATTCCAATTTAGTTAGATTTCAGTTAGACCATTGGTTTGGGAATGTGTGGGCAATCTAGAGCTAAGTCCGATGCTATAAATATGGGTGCAAGAATCATCAGAAATCATCATCAGAAGATAGAGAGAATTTTCTATGAGAGATTGTTATCAAGAAGTTTTAGACTTTCTAGTTGTGGCTAGGAATATCATTTGCCTTTGTTTTATTTTTTTGAGTTATAAAGTTTGTATAACTGTGCATGTATCTGTGCCTTTTATGTGACTAGAAAATTAATAAGAAGACTAAATTCTATGCCTTTGTTGATGTTTTCTGTGTTACTACAAAAATAGTCTAAGTTGTGAGCCTTTGATTCTATTGTTTTTATCTTTTACATTGAATATGCATTGTTTTATCTTTAATGTAATTTAATCTTAAATATAGCTTCTTTGTTCTTAGTGTTAAGGATTGAATTAAACTTAGGTGCATTGCCATAGCTATATTTTCTTTCATTGCATTAGTGTTTTTGTTTAATTTCTATCCTTTTTCCCAAAAATACTTTTTGAGATAAAGAAGAGCCAGCTTCTTTAAACTTTGGAGGTCATTTTAGGTCACAAGTCCCACATTCCTAAAACTTCCCATTGTTGGTGTTGGAAATAGTGGAATTCTTATCAACAACACCTACTTACTTGTAGCCCTTTTCACATAAAGCTAGTAAGTTGAAACAATATACAACACTTAAATATAATATAATAACACTTTAGATTACCCATTATCTTCTTCCTAATTCCCCTCAAGTTTCATACTTCAAATTATTAGGTTCACCCTCTTTCTTCAACTCCCTCTCAAAAATTAGGTCTTTGCTAGTAACCTTATTTTAGGACAAACTTAGTTGTATTGAGAAATATTAAGTATTACCAACCAAAATATGGGAACTTATAAATAAAAATTACCCATATTTTTCTTCATATAATGTTTCATTTCTCTACTTTCAATGTAAACCTATAATATTAACACTTCTTATCTCTTGTAGGTCTCTGTAGGCCTATTTAGCTCACCCATTATTGAATTCAATACTAGTACATATTGTACAAACTTGAAAACACATATATATTATATATATCATTAAATAAGTTCATATTATCAATTTTTATATATTTACAAGGATTAAAACAATAGTTTTTTGAGTTTCTATTTCCAAAACCTTAACTATACTTGATAAGAACCTGTATAGGTTGAAAGGCTACCAAAAGGGATAAAATGAATTTAAGAACATTTCCCTATTCTAATGAATGGGTAATATATATCATCAAATTTATTTATCTTAACTAACTCTTTTCTACCTTGAACATTCTACAAAACACTTCCCTATGCACGACTACAAAATTATGTACTCTTTTATAGGATTATGCCAAGATAAAATGAGATCTACTTCCAAATGTACCTTAATAAATGTATGAAGGAAAATTATAAGAGTTAAATATTAATTCATGACCTATATTGCCTCTAAAACAATAAAACACTAATAATTTTTTTGATAAATTATTAACCTCTACCTTTTAGACTATATAAACTTAGCATTATGTCTATCCTGACTATGTATACCGATCTTGGAAACTAGAATTTAAACCCTTACCTTTGATTATATGTCTAAAAAAAATAATCTACATAATTTTATTATATACTCCATATAACCCTCCCTCAACCACTTTATGTGAATATCATAAAACATCTTTAATCACTTTGATTGATTGATTCAAAATAGGGTCCTTTAAGATATATGTAGATGAGAGTCTTCCAATTGCCTCTTGATTTATTAAAAGGATTTCTAAGTCTTAAAAATGATTTTTTATATGAAAACCTATCTTAAAATAATTTTAATACCTCAAATAAATAAAAAATATAATAATAAATCAATAAGAATTCACACTTACTTGTCTTTCCTAGAATTGCACTCATAAGACTGTGCACTTCTCCTATAGGTATGAAACCATTATTGATATGTGAGACTATTATAAACATAAAAAGGGTCATATTAATAGATTTTATTCCCAAAATATCCTTAATTCTATCAAAACACTTTAATTAAAACACTAAATGGATATATCTTTACTTTTCATTCTTGACTGTAACTAATATAGAGTTTTTACAATTTGTGAAATGACAACCTTGAACCAATAGATCAACATAAATCCTACTATACACAAATAATAATAATAATAATAATAATAAGGAAATTAATTATCACATACTATAAATCTATGTAAATACACAACAAACTCCAAAATCATTACTTTATTTATTCAACTCACTTGCATATAACTTTCATATACAAAATTGATCAAAACACAGAGTTCTTGCACTAATTTTGATCTTTATTTAAATATCCACCTTGTACTTAAAAGTTTTTCTTAAATTAATCCCAATAATAATACATAAATATACTCTCATCACACATTTATACTCTCTAAACATGCTAATCATGCAAGAATCTTTCTATTCTTGGCCATTGTATGTTGCATGGTAGTTACACCATTTATTGAATCTGGATTTGCATTTCTCTTTTCATGCTAACAATGGTAAAAACCTATACACACATATTTGGACATTATAATAATTATTTAAAAACATTAAACACCTTTTTAAACTAAATTATCACTCTAAATTATATTACATTATTCAAAATTTCAAAATTTGATTTTGGAGGGATACTCCAAAAGGGCTAGAAGCACTCACTCCTAAGACTTCTAATGACTCAGACACACCCATAATGATCCTATTGACCCCCTTAGCACCTAAAAAATAATATAATGGTTAAAATTAAAATATAAATCATAATTACCTACTTTGTTCCTCATCATGTTTTTCATCATGTATTTAGTTGTAGTGTGTTCAAGGGGAGGGTTGTGTCCACTAAAGTTTTTGAGTTTTTGGATTCAATTATAGTTTTTAATATTTTATCAGGATCTTCAGGTTTTTTTCAAATTCACTCATGAAAAATTTCAATTGCATGCACATAATCATGGTCTACTTGTTCATATTCATTTGTTTTCATATTTTCATTATTAGAATCTTCTTCTGTGATAACCTTATCAACATTTTTTTCATTATTAACATGGTTACCATCATGATTTAAGGTATAATATCCTTCATTGGTTTTAGACATCTTTTATGGGTTGAGGGGAAGATAAATATGTTTAATATATAGACCCCTAATATAGGGATATGCCTATGTTGCACACAAAATAGTACTATTAGAAAATTAAAAAGTATAGGAATATGAAATCCTAACTAGTTTGAAACCTTATAAATCATACAAAATACATTCACATGGATCATGTTCACCAAATTTTTAACCCTAATTTATGTTTGGATCCTATTTGGGTAGATAGGGTTAATAATATATAAATTATTGGGTATAAGGGTCAATATCAAATCTATAATTGGCTAATTAAATTCTAAACTTAGATGTAAATATAATAAATTTATTAAATTGAGATAATATATAAATAGAAATTAAGACTATGATAGATATATAAAATGACATAAAACAAGGTAATTATCTAGATCTATTTATAATTTAGATATAAATATGGAACAAGTTTAAAATAGGCGGGAAGAAATTTTAGAGCAATTGTTAGATTCTGGATCTGGTATCTCTAGGTCTCTAAATAGTTGCATCAGCATGGGATGGTCACATAAATATTATTTACATAGAATCATTGCTAGTGTCTTTTATAGAATATTAGTTGAAATAGGATGTGACCACATGAATTATTCTAGGTTTACATTAAATTTCACTTAGGTGCATTAAGATTTTGGGTCAAGGACTATCACTCTTAGTGAAATGGAAAAACCATAGTTTTCCATTTTCAATGTGACCTTGGATAAAAATGGGTTAGTGGGAACATGGTGTTGATCTGACCCAAAATGACCCTATTATAAAAGGGTTTTACTTACATAGATAAAACTATAGAAGAGGGACTTACAATCATGCAATTATACCTTACATTTTGGCTTGTGTGTGAATCATGTAATGTGTGCATATAAATTACAATAATGACCTAGCTTATAACTTAGAAAATAAGTCCTTATGACTAGTTCTTTAGTACTTTAGACCTGTGGATTTGATATATGTATTATTGGTATGTTAATAGGGAAGATTTGTTTAATTAAATTCTTGATAGAGTGATTTTGATAAGTGACTTGGTCTCTTGGTATGATGGCAAAATGAGGAATGAATGAGGGTTGATATTGTATTTATACCAATACTATTGGGAGATAACTCACACTAAACCACTTAGGCCAACCACTAGAATACATTTCATTTTCAATTGGATGACTTTATGGCATTAGACGCTTGAATAAGGGAACGACAATAATGTTAGTGCTACTATATAACCCAATCATTAGCATATAAGGAGTGTAAAAATAGGTACAAGATCATAAATTATAGAGGTTTAAGATAAGAAAAATTTAAGCATTATGGGAAAGATAATATGTATGTGTCATTAATATAAGACTAGTCAAACTAAGTTATAGGCCAAAGGGTACAAGATAGAGTATATGTGAAGTTTAAAAAAATAGGGAATGTGTAAAACTAAGAGGAACAACTAGGTTATGAGTTTTCTAATGTTGAGATTTATCATTGATTTTTTATTTTTGGCATTGATGTCAATGGTTCTTGTGAAGGTACATGTTCAAATAAGATTTAAGGTATCTGTATGATGAGTTATTTCATAATCATAGTGAGTTTTATTATTTTATGAAAGAAATAATGTGAAATTAATGTTTGAAGAGTGTTAGTGATATCAAAAATATCACCATGAGTCATTATAAGTTAGTATGCCTAGTTTTAAGTATCTAGACCTTGTGATAAGATATGTGCATGAAACATGATGAAATAAGTGAGATATAGAGATCCATAATCAAGCTCCAAAATAAAAGAGAGAGATATTTAATATATGAGGTATCAAGATTATTTTCAAGGCATAGGTGATTAGATGAACATTTAAAAAGGTGATTCAATTTATTTTAAGCATGTGCATGAATTTTAAGGCCATGGTTTTCAATAAAAGTCTTGAAAAAGTGTTTTAATGTCTCTTGAGTGTATATGGTGAAGAGCTAACTAAGAAAGAAGGATTTGAAATTATTCATTGGAATTTAAAACATATTCATGAGGACCTAATCTATTCATGGTAGAGGATTAAGGATCTTATCTCAAAGTTACAAGAATTAGTTTCTAGAATGGGGAGATAAGATTTAAAAATGATCATTAAGATTCAAAGAACCCCAATAATGACATGATATTGAAGATATTATTCTAAAGATATCATAATGGTTTTATATGGATAATTAAGTGATTGGAGGTTGTATTAAACTCTTTCAAACACCTATAAGTGTGATTGGTTTCTGAGGTGAGTGAGTAGACCTTACATAAAAGGCCTTTTCTTAGAGATTTATTATAGCAGATAGAGTTGAACAAGTCAAAGTTGATAAATGGATGTAAGACAAATTATTAGACATATATTTTGTGTCCATAAATTTTTATGGACAATTTATATCCCTTGGTCATGAAAATTTGGTGATCTAAGCTGATCAATCATTAACAAACCTAGTAATGCGGATAGTAAGAAAATTGGGAATAAGTGAGAAGATAATTCTTGATGTGTTTTCATGGAAGATTAATTGGATTAAATTGAATGATTATGTTATTTGTGACTTGAATAATGTACCCATTTTTTTAATAATATTTTAAATTAGTGTAATAGATTGGAACATTGAAGCCAAGATGGCTTGTTTGACTGAGTGAAGTCTGTGAGAGAGAAAGTCAATAAAATGGTATGTAAGACCAATAGTTTCCATTGGAAATTATGATATATTTGTTTTAGTTTGTTTTAAATATTTTATAATATAATTTTCATAAATTTAAATCCTTTTAGTATGTTCAATTAGGTGTCATAATTTCATGTTTCTTTGACTATGTTTTGAATCCAATTAGCAATTCTAAGTGAGCATCTTATAGAGAAGAGTTTGAAACTCTATACCCTGAGATGAAGCATTTGATTAAGTTTGTAATGATACTGAGGTCATGAGGTTTCAACATATATTATTTTTTCCCATGTTTTTTTAGTAAAAGTATGTTTATGCTTTAGTTTTTTATGATAGTTTTTATGTGTATGTATAAGGTTATTGTAAATAGTGTTTTGATGAAAGGGTTCAAGCACTGATTGGACCTAAAAGGTGTTATGGAAATAAATTCAATTTTTATAAGGTATATTTGAGATGAATATATATTATTATTATTTTGATGTGTTTGGAAGTGTTCCAAGAAAATCCAAATGTAATATGTGGCTAAGAAGACCTATTAAGTCTTTATAAGGCCTAAAAGAGGAGTTGGGGATAATTGAGCTATGATAAACCAATGTGTATTAAAATTATTTTTGAATAATTTTATTTTAATGTATACCTAATAGGTTTAAATTGTATGGATGACTAAGAAGGATATGTGCAAGTTACTTGTATAAAAGTAAGGCTAATTAGGCATATTTGGGTGAGCTAAGAATGTGAAGAACAAACAAATGAAATAGAAAATTGGTAATTAGAATAAGGTACTATATAAAATTATATGGATGCCATGAATATCATCTATTAGGTTTACATATGAGCATCAAGGTCATAATACCTAATCAAGCCATGAAGAGGGCTAATTGAACAAAGAAGGCTAGAGGCCAGTTTGAGAGGGATAAAAGTATGGAAAGAACTAAGGAAGAAGATCATCATATATTGTATGATAAATAAGAGTTTTTGAATGTGATCAAAGAAATAATTTGATTGAGTTATTTCTAAGTCATCTATGGGTTGGTGCCTCATTACAAGTGGATGCTTGCTAAAGCCTAGTTGAGTTAGTGCTTAGCTAGTTGGGGTTGGTTCTCCATGTGGAGTTGGTCCTTCAATAAAGTTAGTGTTTGTCTTATAGTATTTTAGTCCATTTTCAATATCATTAGGTTTTATTACCCTTGAGGTTTTCCCACATATATAATGTGTTCATGTGTTTTATGATCTTTTAGATTGGTGATTATGCTTGATAAGATGTACATGCTTGTTTAAATGATCTATGATTTCTTAATTAAGATTGTTAAATAAAGTTTTATAGACTTAAGCATCCATCCTCTTAGTCATTTTTATTCCAATAATTGGTATCATATCCAGGTCTTTAGAAGCATGTCTAAAATCCTAAAGGATATCCTATAAGTAAGGATGTCTAGTTAACAAGATCAAGATCAATTTTCTTGAAATAAGGCTCCATTATTCAATGGATCTAACCATACATTTGTAATAGTAGAATTAGGATATATTTTATGTCATGTGGACATGATATTTGGCAATCTATTATGGATGGTTATATTTCACCTCGTATTTGACCAACAAATGCAATAGGTAATAAGGCTAGTGAAAATAAATCCAAGGAAATGAATGTCATTATTTGTGGTGTATGAGAGGAAGTGCTTGTGAATTTAATGCACTATAAATTAGATAAATAAATATGGGACAAATTGAATACTATCTATGAAGGAGACACCAAGGTGAAGATGGCCAATTTTTAGACCCACTAAAGATATTTTTAAAGCCTAAACATGAATGAAGATGAAACCATTACATCTAACCTATTAATAGTTGATGAGGTTTTCAATATCATTAGAGGATTGGGAGAAGAATTTAAAGAATCTACTATTTTCAAAAAAGGTTTTAAGATCACTAACTCCTATGTTTGACACCAAGGTGTCTACATGAGAAGATATGTAGGATTTAGACAAGCTAGAGATGGATTTGATTTATGGAATCTTGACTACCTATGAGATAAGAACAAGTGAAGGAATACCTCCCAAAAAGGAAAAAACTTTCAAAGTTGAAAATAATTTAAAGGCTAAGAAGGTCAAGGATGAGGTATGTTTAGATATTGATGATGATGAACTCATAGCTATATTTTTTATGAAGTTGAGGTTTGTCTCAGATAAGTACAAGGGTAAGTTACCCTTCAAATGTTTTAGTTTTGGCAATATTGGTCACTTTGCATCCAAGTGTTCTAAAGAGGATAAATATGAGAATAATGAATAACATGATGGATATGACAGAAAGTCCTATAAGTTTGATAATAATAAGAGAGATTTCAAGAAGAATGAAGGTAGGAAAGGGTCATTAAAATGTAAAAAGAGTTTTTATACCATAGAAGACAACTCTTCTGATGTAAGTGATTCAATCACATTTGATAATGATAATTATTTTAATGAACCTGAACATGACAATAATGAAACCTTGTTCAAGACCATATAAGCAGGCAATGAGGGTTGCTCAAGTGGGAAATGTTTTATGATCGATATAGAATCAAATGAAGAAGTATACTATGACAATGAAGAAGAAGAATTTGAACTAAACCTTAAGGTAGAGTTTGTAAGTGACCTAGAAGATTTGAAGTTTAAAAGGAGAAAAAAATTTAAACTATGATCATTAGTTAGGGACTATGAGGAAAAAATTGTCTTGTTTGAGGAGAGATTGAGTAACAACTCCAAGGAGTATGATGATATCATAAATCAATTTAAGGCATAGATGGAGATATTCAATGCAAACCTAAAATCTAAAGAGGAAGAATGCATTGGGTATGAAACTAAAGTATAATCCCTAAAAGCTAAGTTAGATCAAGCATCTAGTAAGGTAAAGAGATTTGTGAAGTTTTAAAAGATCATTGAGGCTCTAGATGATATCTTGAGTAGTCAAAAGTATACAAGTGACAAGATAGGTCTTGGTTTCAAATAATACCAAAAGGAGGTATGTCTAGTTAAGGAGAAGACTGTTGAAGACAAAAATTTCAACATGAAAAGACCTATAAAAAAACCTAATGCTATAAGGTATGATAGTTATTTCAATGGTTATTATTTTGTAAGAAACTAATTTGGTCATAGAGCAAGAGAATGTAGAAGACCCTTCAAGAATGAGTATTTATTGAACTATGTAAGGAGTCATAATTCACATTAATCAAATGGTATGTATAGTGTGGTTTGTTATGGCTATCACAATTTAGGACATATTTGAAGATTCTATCCTAAGAAAATTATAAGGTCATAAAGTCATAATAGGAAATTTGAATATCCTAGAGTGCAATAAAGAAGGAAAATGAATGTATGGAAATAAATAATATTAAATTTAAGTCATGATTAGTCTAAAATCTCAAGTAGACTTATTGATATGATATAAATGACATAGGTGAGATATCAAGTAAGGAATGTATGTTTTCAATTCACATTGATGATCAAATGGTTGATGATGAGATCAAACCTATAGTGCCAATTAATCTCATACAGATGTTGAAGAATATTAAGTCTTGAGAGAGTATGGAGATCTAGGAATATCCTAAGTTCATGTTGTTTTAGTGCCCCATGAAAAGGAATGGATCCATTAATCTTCATGGATACATTATTCTATCAGTAGAAGGATGAGGTTACAGTTAATTGGTATATGATAGATAATTTTTTGATATCTATTTATATGAGTATTTTAGATTGATCTATGCTAATAAGGGGTATTGGCATCAACATGTTTAAAGGAATATGAGGATGGATTAAGAGTCTTATTGACTCATATGTTTAATTTTAAAGATAAAAGGGTGTGCCTATTTTTTTAGTTGGTGTCAAAGTTTTGATCTTATTTAGTAATGTCAATAAAGGTAAGTATTACTAAGTTCCTCATTCACTTACAAGAGATATGCTTGGTCTAAGGGGAAGATTGGTACCTCTAAGTTATCTCTCAAGAGAGTGGTTACTTTTTATATAAGAATAGAGATATGCATGGAGTTCAAGGGAGCATGTGTCTAAGATGTTTCATAGTTTCTATTTGTAAAGTTTTTTGATAGTCCAAATGGGAGAATGATTTGAAATGGGAAGATAGTTTAGAATGAAGAAGAAGTAACCTGATCGAGAGATGTTTTTTAAATTTGTTTCCATGGGTGGTTACCATAGTTTTTTAATATTGTGTGCCATCAAATGTATCTGAGATGTAGTATCAACTTAGGGGGGATAAATTCTAATCCTAGTAGTTATAGGTTACCCTTTGTCATGAATGTTAAAGGGGGAAAATACTAGAAAGGTTAGAGAGGGTGAGAAAATTTAAGATCCAAACCTATGATATGGTTTCCATAATTTTTTGAGTCTCCAAGATTTCAAGAGGAATAGTGTGGTCTCCAAGCTAGGTGATCCTAAACTCATATGGTTATAAACTATAATGACACCATATAAACTATCAATAAAGATAAAAAAATTCATTTTACTCCCACCCTCTCCTCTTTTCAAGAGGAATAAAATGCATGAAAGGAAGAGTATCCAAGTGTGAAGGACAATCTGTCAAGGTCAACTAGTGAAGTGGTAGTCCTTCAATAGTCGAATCCCATTGTAACTACTAATGAATTTAAATAAAACCTTGATGAGTATACCTCAAAAATTTATGATGAGGAAATAATTATTATAACCCAAGTTAATCCCTATAGATTATAAGTTGAACATGAAGTGAATTTGGATGATGTAGGGCTACCACAATTGAAAGATGTTGAAAATGATAAAGATGAAATAAAAACAACTCCTCTAAGAAGCATCCATCAAGATAACTCACATGGAATCATTTATTAGGTTGAGAAAATTATTGAAGTTGATGACCCTTGGTAACACTTGTATAAATATTTCTTAAGTGAGATTTAATAACTTAGTATGGTAGATTTGTATGATGGAATACACCAATAGATTGGAGATTAACATCAAGATACCACCAATGTTTTGGATCTTGAATAAGACAATGCAAGTTTAGATATATCAATAAAATATGAGTTGGATATTGAATGGGTTGAGGAGATACCATTATCCGTAGAATATGAGGATGACCAAGCTGTATCAGAATGTGAGTTTGATCAACATAGTGTTTCACAAGTGAAAAATAAGGGTGAAAATGATTTCCATGTCTTTCCAACTTATAATAAGGGATGGAATTTTGGGAGGACTTAGAATTTTTTTTTTCAAATTTATAAAATACATATCTATCCCATTATAAGCTTGATAAAGATCTTGTAGGTGAATATGACCACTGACTATTCTAAGTTTCATAAGCAAAGTCATTAGCAGCTCATGACTAAGGCTAAATTAGCATTATTGATGCATGAAAGATGAATATGGGAGGAATATGATTCGGTGTTGGACTCACATGAACAATATATAAACCTAAGAGTGGAAATTGAAGGTCCATATAATTTTTAAATAGGTCATGAACATGCTAATACTCGTAATTGTAAGAAAGATCTATTAAGATGTGGCAATCAAACTTCATGCTGCCATAATGGTCAATCAAGTTTTCCATTTGACTCAAGAGGAAAGAGTTTGATTTTAGGTTAGTTGATTTAGTTTTTTTTGTCTTGTTTCAATAAATGGTCAATATAAGTGTAGTCTACTACCTTGTTATTTTGTTGTTTTATCTTGTTGTTTTTCCTTAGGTTAGGTGTGCTTCTTAAATTAGGTGTGTTTATTTTGTTATTTTTGTGGAGTCTTGTTATTTATTATAGTCATAAGAGGTGTCTAAAATTTGTAAATTTCTTTGATAGTCTAAAAGGTTAGACATTAAAAACATGTTTTTATGTTTCAAAACTATCATTATCATGTAAATTTATAGGATTTTATTGACCATAAGGCTAGTTAAACCCTGTGAGTCACCAAAAATGTTGAAAATTTAGCCTACCAAGGCCAAATGCCAACCACTACAACTAAAAAACATTTCATGGCATCCAATGAATCCTTTACATGGTGCTATCATGAGTCTTGATGTCTCTTATCTTACTTGTTGAAGTTGTTCAACACTCTTAGAGGTATCATTGAGTCTATTTTTGATCACCATATCTATTATGTCTTAGGTCCTTAAGTGATATGATTGATCATCAGAGTGTTCATTGACTATATTTTGAAGGGATTAGGTCTCCATATTTTCAATATCATAGAAATTTTTAAATGGTATTAATTATCATCATGGTGTTGAGTATGTTTGGAGGTTATTTGACCATGGATTGAAGTGATCTTATGATCTAGAGAGCCTTGATGGAGATGGTGATAATGGTAGCTGATGACTTTCCATTAGTTTCTTTGGTTCATTTAGTGTATTAAATGAATCGGGATGAATATAAGATTCTAAAGGTGGTGAATATACATAAAATCCTCATGAAGAACTTTTAAGAAGCTGTAAAGTACTCTTCATGCTACTCATTGACAAATCTTATCATGAAAATATATGTATGTTGACAATAAGTGAAGGTTTTAGAATTTAAATGACAATTTTTGACCTCAAGAGTATATTAAATCATCCATAATGCCCCTAAACATATTCATATTCATATTATTCTTTAGTCAAATGGGTTCATACTTTGAAAATGTCTTCTCTACAAGTTTAAAGTGTTATTTGGCATCCAAAGAGTTCTCACATGTGAAATATTCCTCTTTTTTCACTCAAAAATACATATTACTTTTTTAATATGAATTTTGACTCATAATCTTCCTCATGTTTCCATAAAATGGTGGTTCAAAGAATTAAGTACAGAGAAAATGTGGGAGAGAGAATATTTGTATGTGTTTTTTTGTAAGATGTATGTATTTGTATAGAATTTTTCATATAATAGAGGTTAGGAGGTTGTAGAGGGATTCATAATAGGTTTTTCAGAGAATATTTATGGAAATAATGTTCATTATAGGCTCAAAACTAGTTCTCTTAGTCCATCGAGCTCTTTTGCATCTTCAGAGAGTCCTTTAGGTTTTTAGATGGTATGACCATGAGAGAGAATATCAATATCTATAATTTTGGGTGGAGAAATGGACCTTAGAGATTTTCAATATTTAGTAATTTTATCTTAGTTTGTCTCTCTCTCATTTACTAAAAATCCTTATCAAGTTAAGGCACTCATAATGGCTTTTTTCAATCAATCAAGCAATCAATTTTCCTTGTTTTGTCTTCTCTTGAGAATGGTGATAGAAAGATGAAAGTCTAGAGATATTTTAAAGAGTTTATTACACCTTAATATACCATTATATAACATCATATACCATTTTTGAAGTATATATATCTAAATAAGACATACACTACTAAATCTATAGTTTGTAGGTAGTTGGATTGTTGTACAGTTTATGGTGATTTTAAGATGTCAAAGTAATGTTAGTGACTATATGAGAGGTATCGTTCATGTCCATAAATAATATATTTATGTTTCTCAATTTTTATTAAGATTCATATGCTAGAGATCACTAATCAATCTAAAAACACCCTCATACTCTGAATATAACATATGTTAAGGTTGATTGTAGAATCCCAAGTTTCTTGTTTCACTGTGTATACTTCTTTAAGAACCTCTAAAATGATGTATATTGTTAATTCATATGCTTATACTTATATAGTATCATTTTATACTATCTATATTTTTGATTTATGTTCATTTCAACTCCATCACATTTTATCCCATTTCAAAGACTTCCACACTATCATTCACCAATGTTGTAAGATTATCATTCTACCTTTATCTTCCCATGAAACCTATTTTGATCATATCACTATTACCCATCTAACTCCACATAATAATCCAATATATTTGTATTATTAAAGGTTAGTAGTAATTAATACCATCATAATATTTTAAGATGTATACAACCTTAAACACTACTAAAGAAACATATCCTCACTTATAAGTTGTAATGGAATATAGACTGATCATGAGACAAAAAAAATGACCAAGTTGCTTGAAATATACTTGAAATTTTGAAGACATATATATTTTCAAATTAGTTTTGAGGTATATTGGTGTGGAGAGAGTTCAACCCAAAGATACATGTAATCTCTAAAGTGAACTCACAATTAGGATTTGAGAGTTGCTTATAGCCACCAAATCAAGATGCATATGAGGTCTAGTTTATGACATCATGAACCTATGAAGAAGACATTGAATATAGTAAAAATAAAGTTCATTATCATAGTGACATAGTTAAAAATGGATTCATTGTCAGGTTAATGACCTTATTAAGGTCTTCTCAAAAAACTTTCACCTCTGTCCATACAAACTACATAGTCTCCAACTAAATCCATGCTAAGAAGAGGTGAAACCAAAAATAGATAAATAAGGAGAAACCTAGATGTTTGAGGGGAGAGTTTAAATCAATAATAACTTCAAGGAAAGTAAATACCATTATATGGACTTGGGAGATCTATTAGTGTCATGTTCAAGACCTAAAACATGGACATACTACGTACAAGGGTCAAATCATCATACACAATCAATGTCTTCTAAGATACCTACAGCTATAAATCAATATCTACAATCAACAAGTACTTTGGTAGTCTTGAGATATAAGTTATTAAAGGATATTTGAGAGACCAAGTGGATGTTTGGTATGATTTTTATATCCTAAATGAGGTAACTCAATGGAATACAAATTAAAGGATTTTCTTGCTTAGGAAATACCTTAAGAAAGGTTAAAACTATCCTAATGTTGGTATATAGCTAAGTAGAGCAAGCTTAGTATTATGAATTAATCTAAAGGTGAACCTATGATATATAAATTAGAGATTTTGAACTTGATAATCACTCTAAGAAATTCAAATACATGAATGAAGTTAATATTGAGGTGTCAACCCAAAACACACAGTTAACCATTCCCAAGGACACCTACAGGTATGGTATTGTGTACTATGATCAAGGTAAGTAGGTTGAGGTATTGGTCAAGGATATAATGGATATTTTAAACCTTTTTGGAGATTAAATCAATTTAAAATACTATATTATAAGGCCTATTGAGCATGGGAAGGTAATTTAACATAAAAACATAGTCAAAAGGGGAAGCTACAATCCACTAATTCTTAAGATCCCTTACCTAGATTGAAGGATGCTAAGGACTATGGCATGTTAAAAGGAATTAAGTCAAATTTAGGGTGGTTTATTCATTAATTAACACTCTTACATGATACATACCTTGTCAATGAAGATGAAATGGTTAAGACATAGCTTAGATAGTTAAAGCCTAAGAAAACCTTGTAGATATAGTCAACACCTATAGTAGTTGCTAGAAATTTAATGTTTTAGAGCCTACATAAGGTTTGATAATGCCTTAAAAGTTAGTAAACATATTCATTTTAATTCTGTAAATGTACTCATTCCATTATAAATGTTAGATAATCAGTGAAAACATTCACTATTTTGTCATAGAGTTTCACTAGTCAATTAATAGTCATTCATGAGACCAAAGAAGCTATTGAGAAGTTTGAGGGTAAGATATATAGTTAGGACTTAATAAAAGGACATGAGACAAAAAAATATAATTTTAAGTGTCTTAAGGTACTATATGAGGTATCTAACACTCAACTTTCAAGACAACATGCCCTTGAGGGCTATTTTATGAAAAGAGACCTAAAATAAGCTTGATCACTAATATTGGTAGCATCCATGTCTTTTGAGTGGTTTTGAAGACATAAAATAGTTAAATGGAATTTTATAATGGTAGGTAAACATTTTATGATAATAAATAAATTAGGTTAAATAATAAAATCATAAAACTTAGTCATTAAGGGTTATATAAGCTATGACTTTTTGAAACCCTAGGGTAGAGGAATCAAGACATACAAAGCATAAGGTAACCTTGGGTAGAAAAAAAAATGTTATCACCCTAAGAGAATGATTTAAAATTATTAAAATCCATAAAAAATGTCTTTGAAGGAGAAATAACCTTTCAGACCTCAAAAATTCAAACACATAGATTGACATTGCAACCCTATAGGCAACCACATAAGGTGATGGAGACATAACGGGTTTTGAGTAGTTATAAAAAATTAAAGGGTGAGAAAAAAATGGTAATAAATTTATTATGATATTTTTTTAACCCCCATATAATCTATAGGTGCCTCATACCTCAACACTTAGATTAGGTCAATTAGGCCTAAAAACTTATTTTTGGCCTAAAAACCCTATGCCACCTTTAGACATTTTTGACTCTCATAAGCAACTATGACCTCATGAGAAGGTGTAAGTGGATGATATAGGTCTTATTAAATTAATTAAAATTATATGAAATTAAGTGTGCAATCCATTTTAGTTTTAAAGACCTATTTGAACTATGCAACCTAGGCAACCAATTTGACCACTTGGACCAAATGATCTCAAAAAGATTTGAGGAACCCTATTTAATTTAAATACATAAAGGAATAAGGTTGTTTAAGGGTAATATGTTTAGGAAAACTTGATGAGACTATAATCAATTCCATAATTCATGTAGATATCTCATAATCCACTTCCCTACATACGTATCTTGACACACCTTTTACATGGTAACCCAAGCTTCTTAAGAAATTTGAAGGGTTCTATGTACTAAATATCCATGGTAATAATTTTTTGTTTGGAGGTATGTAATTTATGAACCATATTTAAGATGGTGGACCTAAAAAACCCTCCTAAACCTTACTATAGACTAGTGTTGAGAAAAGTGAAAATTCTTACACCCAAACACTAATGACTCACCATAGAAACACTTGAATCATGAATGAAAATTAGAGAGGGTCTTGACCATGGTATCGTGTTGTATGAAATTATACAAACCTATCATATAATATGGTTTTTACGGAACAAGTGCAAAAAGAGAGCTGTAAGGTAGTTTAACAAGATGTCAATCATTAGATAATGAGTTTGGAAACTTGTTTTAACTCATGAATACATTGTATGTCCAAGGATATACTTGGAAATTCCTTTATGTTTCTATTGTAGTCAACCAATTTATAGATGTGAAGGACAAAGTGATCTAATCACCTAGTTTTATAAGGTTTGAAGTGTTTCTTACTAAAAAACACTTATATCATGGTATGTATCATTGATTAAAGACTAAAACTCAGTTATTCATAGGTTATCAAGGTATCATGTAGGCTTACATGGCCATCAAGCACTAAGAGTTAGGCTACTAGGTCTAATTGGCCTAGTAGACCTACTTGGTTAGCATGGAAAGCTAAAGAATGGCATAAAAGGCTATTGAGAGAGTTAATGTAGATTAATCATGCCACATAACTAATTCTTAAGTGGAAATCAATGAATAACTGATACTTAAGTTTCAATTCATTCATAATGCATCCTTAAGTGATAATCAATGTGTAAATACTATTATAGGAATGATTTGATAATATAGAGGTGTATCATGCTTCAATATGAGTTTAAAAAAGTCAACCATATCCTCTACCACCTCATTTTCAATTCCCAATATCTCAATAAAATATCATTTAAGAGCATCAAACATGGATAGACTTTTAGAGGACTATTTATATCTTTTGTTAACTAATGTAATGCTTGAGTTAACGAATGGTAATTTATGACTTTCCTTCTCTCATCCATGCCATTCTCCTTCTTCTTCTATCTTCTTTTTTATAAATATATTTAGGCCTTTAGGCCTTAAAGGGTATCCCTCACATAGGTATGAGGAAACTTTGTCAAGGATTTGTACTTGATAGACCTCATGGATTAATAAATAAACTATTGGATCTTTTCCATTATTGGATTATAATGTGTTTATTCTTGTTCAAATGTGTATAAGTGGTATAAACCTTCCCTTATCATGTCCTTTTAACAACTATATGTTTATTAGTTATCTTATGTAGGTTGTGTGAAGTGTCAAAGTTTGGTGGTAATGTTTCAAGTGTAATTCGGTTGAAAGTGCCTCAAGATAGGACTCTCTCCCTTCACCTCCAAGTTATAGTTTACCATCAAGTCCTTCATATATAAAAATGTTTGTTAATAGTTTTGAATATAATGTTTTAGTCCATTTTTGGTTTATTAGTGTTGTAAATATTAAAAGATTGAGTGGATGAATCATTTTGGTGCATCACCATCACTAGTATATGTTCTTCCATTAATTTATATTTATCACTCTTTTAACCCCTATAGAAAAATAGGTTTAGGAAAAGTATTCAAAGTTAATACATTAGAGGAGCTAGCCTAATAATCTAGATATTTGGTCTAGTTATAGGTAACCCATAACTTGTATACCAATTCCAATGTTAGTTCAAGTTTAAAAGAGAACTAAAAAATCTAATTCATAGGGTGAAACTTAGGCTTTTAACACCTCCAAATGGGGAAATATGTATGTACCCAATATTTACATGGTACAAAACTCATGATACGAATCTAATGATGATGTAGTGATCTCTTATTTAATGCTCCATAAGCAAATCTCTAGCTCTTTTCCTTCATTTTTATTCCCTATTATTCCCTTAAGCCCCTTTGTTTTTACTTTTACAATTCCTATTATCTTATTTTAAAAAATTACCATGTGTGACAAAAATGCCACTCTAGGTGACAAAGCTACCCCGCTTCATTATGGAACCACCCCTTCAATTAAATTACCATAGTGGTGGTTTTGTAATATAGGTAGTGGTTTTGTCCAAAAAGTGTGGTTGTGTATTAAAACAAAGGTGTTTTTATACATTAGAGTGGTGGTTATATCACTTAGATATGTGTTTTTTTAATCATCCTTACATAGAGTGATAGTTTTGTCCCCTTCTAACCATATTCTAAAATTAGGTCATAAGAATAAATATTTGGTGCATTTTGCATGAATTTTATCTTATTTATTAGTAATTTAATCCTAATTATACCTCTTATTAGGATCAACTCACTCCCTATTCTATTTTTAGTCATTCTTAGTTCCTCTCAAGTTGAACTCGTAGTTGGATTTAGTTTAAATCGCTTATGCAAACTTCTAACTCTTACTACAAAAAGACCTTTTTGGCATCTTTCATATCAAAAAGTTTCCATTTTAAACCTTTTGCAACCATAGTCTTACTGTAAATTCTTGAAAATCTAGCCTCTATATTTTTTCATGTCAACTAAATTTCCATAGGTGAATAAGTGTTATTGGTTCAACAACTCAATATTTACAAACTAGAGCATTGGTTAGCCTAAATTCAACTGCTCTCCATTTGTGGTTATGTCTCCACTTATTCCAAATTTGTTCCAAAGATTAAACATTACTTAATTAAATATATCCCAAAATTCACATACGGATAAAAGGAGCTAGCATACCAAGAATTCTCTTATCAACATACTAATGCATTCTAATTGATCTATGACTTGGTCAGGTTGAAATTATCTTTGATTTTTAGTATTTTTTATTTTTTTGACTATATTATTGTAGTTTTTATTGCATTATATTAATTTATTTATTCATGAAAGGAAATTTGATAGGGAAAGTGGTCTATTTATTTTCATTGTCTTTGCTACAAAACAAAGTAGTTAATTTTGATTGTATTTGCATTCCAATATATTTGTTTAATTTTAATTAGCAAAAAATTTTGCAAACCACTCATATAAATATTTTAATAAAGTCTTAGAACATTTAAAACTAACATAATAATTAATTTACAATATCAAAACAAGTTTATTACATTCCAAACAATCAATTAGTCAATCACAAGGATCTAGACAAACTTAGGCACACCACTAGATCTAGCATATCCCTAATTATTTTTTACTTTGATAAATTAAAAGTTATATTAACCTCTTTTGAAAAAAAAAATCAGAATTTTCATTTTTTGTCTCATTTTAACAAATAATTGAAAATATTTTTTGTAGATGAAGAAAACTAACAGAAAGTGTTGTGACATTATTGTGTTTTAGATCAAATTTACTTTTACATTGACTACATTTTTATAATAAATAACATATTTAATCGACCCCCATGCAAATAAAACAAGACCATCTAGTTTGTATTTAAATAATGCTAGGAAAAATAAACACCTTATATAGTAGTATAGGTTTCTTTTTACTTTGTGTGCAATATAAATTATTGAAAAAAATAGAAATAAGTTTTGTTTTCATTTAATTTTAGATTTGTTATTTCTTTGATTTCAACATTTCAATTTGAACAAATAAACATTTAATCAAGAAAAAAAACAAAAAATTATAAAAACTCAAAAAAATAGTGTCAATAAGCCTTTCCAACACATGCAAGCACCTATATCTCATTGGAAGCCTTACCAACATGTGCAAGCATTCAATCCCCATCCAATCCTTGCCCATTTTTGAAAACACCTTATGCAAATTTATACTTCAAACATCAAATCAAAAACACATAAGAATTCATTTCCTAAATAATATCATATGCTTTTAACTTGGATTTTGCCTAACCTCCTTTGGTTGACCCTTCTTAGGATACCTAGTCTTGTCTGTCATGCTTTATTCCCTAGGGTTAGATCGCCTAGTCTTATATTTTTCATATAGTTTGATATTAACATTGATCTAAGACATGAGATTTTTTTTCCACCCTAATTTATAATATTATATTTGACTCCTTGACTACCTTAGAAGAAATAAAAAATCATTCCTAATCCACCCATCATCTTCCTTCCTAAGAACAAAATATGTTAGTAAAATGTCATTAAAGCCTAGTTTCCCATTGATATCTCTTATTTTCAAAAAATATAGCATCATATTATATCATTAAAATTTTATGAATGACATTGACTGGGCAAATCTAACCTGATAGAGTAGGAATTTTTTTGTGAGTCATTTATCCCAATTTCCTTAGTTTCCATAGTCCTAGAATGACCAAGAAATCTACCTTCTTGTGATCTCAAAAATTTAAGGACCTTAGAGCTCTATTTTTTCACATATTGACACTCTCAATGAGAATTTAGATGATATTGAGGTCTTTTTGTTCCATCATGAGAACCCATTGCCACCACCAATTCTAAATCTATTTTCACTCAACAACCAACCCAATCCATAACTTCATCCATTACCTTGGCAACCTCAGGAAGTTGAGTGCATAGTCTAACATGTGTTATTTGTATGCATATAGGTCAATATGTCGTAATCCAAAAGATAAAAGTGTCTAAATTCCACCTCTCATCTAGTGAGATAATAATACACATGTTATAGGGCATATAACCAAGATGGTTAGTATGGCCTAATCTTGACCTATCAAGTATATATTAATCTATATCATTAATAGACCATCCCCACACTATTTGCATATGTTGTCCTCACTAAAACTTCCTCACATACATATAACTCTATAAAAAAAAAATATATGAAATCAAATCTAACATGTATCAAGTATGAAAACCAAATATAATCAACTAACAGACTATACAACAAAATTTCATTATTACAAGACACATGCGACACATACTATACCCCTATGGGAGACACCTTTGACATAATTTTAGATGAATTTGGTAGGACTCAAAAGTATTTTTAAAAAGTATGAAAACTTTAATAAACACCTAAACCTACCTAGAAATACTTTAAAATCAATGAATGTACAAATATGTATTTTTTTAAATACTTAAAATAACTTAAAGGAATGATATTTTACAAAAATACTAGTACCAATAGCTACTCAACACATAATTAACTCTCTAATCACTCAAATTTCATCAAAAGGATCTGTCATTGTAGTAGAATTTTGACACATAGATATCGAAATCATAATCAAGCAAAGTTTGAATAAACTATTATGATAAAAAAGGTTAACATATTTATACTCTAGTTTATTTTACTTTAGGGTATAGTAATTATTTTTTCTATTTAGTCCATTAAATAAATCAATTTCTCTCCCTATTAGTTGAATTATAACAAATGTAAAACATTCCTCTGCATAGCAATATGTTCATGCTCATACATGATAGTATTCCAAGACAAATATTGTGCACCTATATCTAGGATGCCCTCCTTATAATAACTCTTTCCTTAATCTTAATGATTTGAGAAAATTTTACATCTATATTTTGAGATAAAAAATATTTCATTTGGAAATTAATTACACATATTGACAAATCTATAATTCTAAATTAATTTCTTAGCCACTTGGGAAATATTTATAACTATATTCTGAGCTTATAATTATACTTTATGGAAATTAATTACAAAAGCATATAATCTAAATAATGAATATTTGAATAAATTATCAAAGTTAATAATTAATAAATTTGTAAATACATAATTTTAAATGACATATTTATCATAAATTATGGTTACATTACTCAGACACTTGACATGGAATACATAGTCTCATATATTTTTTCCAATATTTGAATTTACTTATGGTCACATTCCCAGTCATAAACTATATGATCTATTATTTACATATTTTAATATGATCTATTTTCACCTAGTTCCTCATATAAAAGGGTGATATACATTGGGATATCTTTATTAACTCAATTTATTTAGATTAATACATATGTTCATATTTGTGTAAGTGTTATTATTGGTATATATATACTTATTAGTATATATATTCATATGGGTACATATATTTATATTAGTTTAGGTCTTTTAGGTTGGTTCACATTGGATCATGATATCATATTTCATGATTTAAATATTTTAGGTTGGATTATACTATGAGATAAAAACATGGCATTATATGTCTAAAATACGTCGATATAAATTACATTAGAGATTTATAAATACTCATACAAATTAGGTCATATGTAATGCATATGTTGCATAGGTTACATAACTCAAGTTTTTATTATATATATATATAGAGAGAGAGAGAGAGAGAGATCAATTTGAAAGACAAATTATGTAATTCCATGTCACATGTTAGCTCTAATTAGATCAGATTGGGGGTAAGAACATTGTTCATGGTCACACTATTACAATTTATATTCTAATTTTGTACTATAGGTAACAAAGGTAGAATTTTTAATATAAAATCCATATATAGAGGTTTATTTAATACATTAATATTTAAATAATAGAATTAGTATGGGGGATCCACATTTACATGCAAACCTTAGTCTGGAGGCTTCACCTTTGTACATGAACCTAGTATGGTGTTCCACTTGTCTAGATAGTGCATGGAAGTTTGTTTAATTATTTGTATAATAAGATAAAAAAAACTCAAATTACCTTATCCACATATGTTTGGTAATTTTAAGGTCCAAAAAATCTCCACTTATTTTATTATAAGCATACTCCATGAGTGGCATAGTACCTCATGCATACACGTGTAGTTATTCTTTGATTATATTTTAATTTAATATTATAAATATACCTTGTTTTTATTTTTAAAAT
The DNA here is from genome assembly GCA_037957365.1 of Torreya grandis. Lineage (NCBI taxonomy): Eukaryota > Viridiplantae > Streptophyta > Pinopsida > Cupressales > Taxaceae > Torreya > Torreya grandis. The sequence continues at coordinate 708,101 of JARHVA010006040.1, forward strand.
AATATATTTGATTATATAATTTTTTTATTGTAGGTACACATGGACATTATGAATCATTATGGAAATGGAAATCCTATGTTCAAAAATTTCCAACACAAAATCACATTTTATTTATCCCTTTAAACTAATATTTGTAGTTGTAATTAAATACTAGATTAAAGTGGGGCATTTTTAGATACATGAATTTGATAAAACCATTGTTTATATAATTATTTTTCATAAAAATTCACACACACACACACACACACACAGACACACACACACACACACACACACACACATTTATATATATTTATATTCATTTGAAAAAAATATGAACTTATTGATTTCTCTTATTCCTTGCTTTACTTGACTATGCAATATACTATTTGACATTTTTTATCTTTATTTTCATTCTCACAATTATCCCTCATATTTTTTTATTTATATATTAGTTTTCCATAGTTTTAGGATGGTTTGGGTATTTACTAATGACTTCGAATAATGAAAATGTCTTAAAATTTAAGAAACATCCCAAAGTATATTTTGGGTCTTCTTTCGGTCATGTTAACATTTTTGGAATTTTATTTTACACATTTGGATATTCTTTGTTTAACTTTAGAATGTCAATAGTTCCCAAAGTTAAAACTTAGAACCCTATATATACAAATACCTTAGAGGCATTTGAAAATAAGCATTCTTTATTGTAAAAGGACATATAAAATACATAGTACACCTAGCTTGTTGTTTATTACAAATATGAAGTTCTAAAATGATATATCTATTTTCATGATTATATTAAAGGATGAACCAAGTTATATAGCATTAGAATTACATCCACATGATTTTGAAGACACTCATAATAGTGGTAAAACTACATGTAAGTGAAGGCCTCTTTAGAGAATTTGCAGTGCAAGTAACACTCAACTAATCATTGGGGATTACCCAGGGTCAATCCAACTCAATCCACTGACCCATTTTTATATGTATTCTTGATCACAAGAGCAAAAATATAGGGTCTAAAAAAATAGGGGGAAGCATGAATATTCATGTAGGATTAAAAGTGATTCAATGGGGAAAATACATCTACAGGTGTAGGTGAATAATTATGAATAGAAACATTCTCGATTTGTCATATAAAATGAGTCCAACACATAATAGACAACCTTAGTATGCATAGGTGCCTATGCATCATTAGAAACATCTTGTGGAATTATCATAGTCTATAAGATAGATAAATACAAATAGGTACATTACATAGGGAATTTTAAGACTATAACAAGATACAATGAACATAACATTTTAATATCTAGTTAAGTTCTTATTATCTCTTTATTCGTTGATTATTTTTATTTTTAACATGTGAAATAAATATAGGCAACACCTAGTTTTTATGTTATTATTGATATTAATTATGTAATATGAATGTTCAAAAGTTTTATGATTTTTTAGATATGTTAATATAAAATAAACTAAAATAAACACACATATTAGGGTGATAATTATGTTAATTTGATCCTTCTTATAAGTATTGGAATGTAAGAAATACACAACAATTTAGTGGGGAGTAGTTAGAGTTATCTAACCCAAAATACTAGCCCTATTTTAAAATAATCTTATTGTAAATAGTAAAGATAGGTTTTTTATGGAAGAGACACAATATAATAATTATCACATAGGACAATTATTATATTGTATGCATAGACAATAACCAATTTTAGGTGTAGGCATAGGGTTTTGGGAGAAATTACCCACATAGTGCATAGGCATATTAATGGTAATTTATATAAATGCTAGATACCATAGAGGAATATTTTTCCAATAATGTCCATAAAGGTCTAGAGCCTCTATTTTAGGTCTAAGTAGTTGATAAAGAAGTTTTAGAGGATTTATAAGTAAAAAGACAAATTTTGTGATTTATGGACAATAAAAATTATCTAAGTACATTACCAATATCATGATTTGTTAATTATAAATAGAAAAAGTTGAATATATATTGTTACATTTCAAATTAGACTAGTAAATGTTATTTTTATATTTTACATAATATGAATTAGTGCATAGTTTCCATATTTTATATCTCCTAGATATAAAATAAGTATTATATCCCCCTTGATGCAAGGGATTGTAAACTCTATTCCTAAAATTTATGCATATTAAAATCAAGATTTAAGAACATAATCTATCATTAAAAAATATAGAGAAAGAATGTTAGAATCATTGGAAAGATCTTAATAAGCACATGTATGTAATTTTGTAAAATATCATCATGTAATATTAATATTAATATAATAAAAAGTGAGGGAAAACCATATTACATACTATGTAAGTAGGAGATATAAGGTAAATAATATGTCCATGTGAAACCATAAAGAATAGATAATATTGTAAAGAACTTGATAAATGAGGAGCATCCTCATATGAAGATGAGATAACATTGGGAAAAACAAGCCCCAATGTAGCTAAGTGAAGGGTGAAAAAAGTTATGCTCCAATGCAAGTAAATTCCCTAAATTAACAAGATATAAAAATATATGTATCATTTATACAAAATAATCTTATGAATAGGCATATGTATGATAATATCATATCTTTATTTATAAGTAGTTCAGGTAACTAGAGACAAAGTTATGAGAAGATTTGTAAAAGATATATATACATAAATCTCTAGGAGAAAAGATGTGACTACCATGCCATAAAAAATAATGGATCAATGAAATAAATCCAAGGAGATGTGAGTTTAATACACAAAATTATAAAATTAAATATAGACATAATCAATTGATCTCATAAGATATGCATGGGTATAATTCCCTCAAATGTAGTAGGCATATGTATATTATGGATACAATAGTGTTATTGATGTGGGTTTGATGAACACCTTAGAGAGTTTTAAATGAGTTAAAATCTATTTTTTTAAGATCTCTATGGAACTAGGTTCCACTTTAGGAAATAATTTATAAGTATGTGGTTAGAACAACAAAGTGGTGGAATAACATGTTGAACTTATGGGTTGTTCAAAAAAGTTTGTGGGAAAATGCATGAATTATAATAAAAGGATAAATCACTAGGTGAGTTAGATGGGTATAATACTAATCTATGGTGGGTATATATCAAATAAAATTCAAAAATAGGAAAGGGTAAAGAAGAAAATAAGGATTATATGTTCTCTAAAAAGGAGCTTCTATCTCTTTAGTGGAGAAGTATCTTAAGGACCAATATTTATTGTTTGTAGTTGTTTCTCACTCATGAACAAAATTGGTTGGGAGTCTAGGTATTCAAATATAGGGTGATTATTGGTCTCAACTAAAGCTTTCTCCTTTCAAGACTACTATTGCATACTTTTATATAAGAGATTACGGATTGGACCAGGAACTTATCCAAGGAAACTATTGCTCACTCCTATAATACTATATCAAATCAGACACTTATACACAATTTATATAATAAATTTAACCTATACTAAATATGTAAATTAGTGAAACATATTTATCTTCAATAGATATAACACATATAAGATTAAAATTCATTCACATATAATAGTCAAATTCATCTGTAGTGTTGGCACACATCATAATTATTGAATTAATTTACAAATAAAAAACTTCGAATTCATTGACTTAGAGAGGGAAAAAAAACATAGTTGCATGATAGTCAAAATCCTTGATTTCTTTCTATATTTTATTAAAAAAGTTTGACTCTTTGAAAGACAGTTACAAATTATATATATATATATATATAGATAGATCTTGTGGAAGGGGTCACGTCATCCTCCAAGATTATAATACATCATTTACATATTGATAGACTATAACTTAAGTCTAAGTTAAATATCGATGTATATACAAATATCCAAAACATGGAATATATGCATGATACTCAAAATTTAATTAATTACTATATATATATATAGTAATTAATTAAATTTTGAGTATCATGCATATATTCCATGTTTTGGATATTTGTATATACATCGATATTTAATTAATTACTATATATATATATATGACACTAAGACTTTAAATTATTTGGACATGTTGATTACATGCAAAAAGTATAAAATTAGCCATTATCTAAATTGGGTCTTGTTTGAATTTTCTCAAAACTACTATGGGAACTATAGTAATAGTTATTGATGTCATGGTAACTAGAATTAAACTTAAAGATGTGTCAATGGTGAGAATTATAGTCATCATGGGAAAAATAGCATGAGTTAGAGCTAACATATCTATAGTTGTCATTATTGGTAGAGTAGGTGGCATTAGCATAGTGGAACTAGCAGGTGGTATTTGTTGGGAAACTTTCTTCTTTGCATCCAAGTAATGGTAATATTTGTATGCATTAACATGATATTCTATTATTAGAGACATATCTAGGAAATATGGCCTCATTTCCTTGCTTATCTCACCCATTATCTGGTTATGTTCTACCTCGATTACTCTGAATCCAACCTTCAATACTTCCATCTTTATGGCCTTTTTCCTTGTCACTATTAATTTAGCCTCTATATCTTTGAGGATCTGACTTTGCATAATATTTTTGAAGCTATTATAGGCTTGTTTGATCATCTTGTCTAATATTTATCTAATCACCAACCTAAATTGGTTATATCAATTAGTATCCAACTCTAATCTTGTCAAAATATGCTTGGCCTCTTTCTCTTATTCGATCAATTTATTGACTAATCCTCTAAAGATGGTACCTAGTCTCAATTCTCTTGTGTTCTTATCAATGTTATGTTTAGTGAATTATATGCATCTAATTAGGTCATAAAATCTAGATGGATAAATTCCTTATTAGGGGTATAAATAACTAGAAAATTTAGCTTGTTGTCATCTTCCTTGTGATTTATAAATAATTGGGTTATCTTATTGACATGTGGTGCCAAGTTGACTCTCAAAGAATGAATGAAAACAATAATTTCATACAATCTAAGGGAGATATCCTATACATCCTACTTAATGCCATGAGGAACATGAATCACTTGTTGTTATTATGTGTCTCTAACTCTTCCTCAAGATTTTGCCTAGCCATTTCAGTTCTTTGATGTATGGAAATGATGGCTTCTATGTGGGTCTCCATATATGTATTCAAATCCTCAATATAAGGGGACTAAACCTTTTAACTATTTTTCCTTTTTCTTAGGGAATATACTTCCTCCCTCTACTCCATGAATATGGTTTTTCCTAAGCTATCTTATATTTTCCTCTTTCTCACCCTTTTTATTGATGTGGCTTTATCATACAAGGATATCACTATTGGAAATTATGTTATCTTTAGATTGGAGCTCTTAGAATCCAATATTCCAAGCTACTTAGCCTAATCTATAAGAGTTAGATATGAGGGATTAGAGGGATGTGTTTCCACTTGAGCATGTTCTTCATTTTCTTTCTCAGTTTGTGTGGGAGGATTGGGCATTATAAGCCAAATAATATTTTACCAATCTATGTTTCCATATTTTGGTACTTGATGGACCACAAAGACTGGCTGACTCATAGGTTCCCTTTTAGTTGTTACCACTATAGTTACTATGGTGGGAGTGGAATAAGGAAAAGATGAAACTAACTAAGTAGAATGGGATGTAATTGGAGTGATGGACTAAGTAATGGATGGAATAGACAAATCAAGTTTTGATGGGGTGAATGTTAATGGAATTAAAACTAAAGGGATAAAAACCATAAGGATATAAACTAAAATAGTGGAGGGTAGAGCATATTTTGTGGTAGTGGGAAGACTCAAGAATGGGTATAGAAAATTTAAACTATAGAGATAGTTTGATGGGGAATGAGTGTGGAAATTACTGGCCCAGGGGTGATAAAAACTATAGTTAAAGACATTAAAGGTAAAAAAATCAAAGTTTTTGTATGGTACCCTTACCCTATGATTCACCTATGAATGGTGCCTTGGTCTTGAGTACTTATAAGCTTAGAACCTTTGCCTATTATAGATCCTCCTCATCTACCTCCTAGGTTAGAGGGTTATGTGGTCTATCCAAGAGATTTCTTTGATAAGTATTTGTTTTTCTACCTATCTATGGTTTTGATGCTTATGATGGATGAGAAGGGGGATTAGTGCTTGACATTTGGGATGTAGTAGCCAATTTTTCCTCTTCATCAAATGAATTTAAACATATAATCTCAGATTATATTTGTGCACTACCTCCTTCTATAGTTATCTCTTCAACTAACTCTTGTTTGACCTTGATCAATTTAACTATTGAAGGTTAAATTGGGATCACTTGCACTTCATATTGTATTTTGGTAGGTACTTATTATTACTTAGCTTATCCATCTTCATCTAGAATGAGTGGTGTCTAATATACCAACTACTATTGGTCCCATTGATGGCTTTGAGCTTGTTGGCAATGTGGGTTCTCTCCTTTTTATTATTGTGCTTTCCTAACACTTAAATTTTTTTATGATATCCATCCTTCAAGAGGTGTAATTATAAATATTTATTTATTGAGTGTTAGATATGACTCTACTTGAATCACTCTTAGCAAGTCCTCACTTAGTTTTATAGTTGTGGACCTTTAATTGACCTCCCTGTCATCCTTAGAATTCAACAAGATAAAGTCATGATCTAATAACTCATGTTTATAGTCAAGTTGAAGGGTATAAATTTTATTTTAGACATTGCCATCAAGGACCAAGTATTTATGAGAAAGGGTGGGAAATGTATAAGTTTTCCTAGCATTTTTAGCCTCCCTAAACTATCTACGAATTATGTACTGCATTCAACAATGGTGACATGAGATCCATGGAAGGTTACCTTCTTATTTCTGATTAGCTCCTCATCAATATTGTTCCAAATTTGATAGGTAATTTCTTACTTAGCTACCTTTTCAAAAATGAACTTTTGGAGCTGGAGAGGATCTACCTTGTGCCCTACCACCATGATCACTATGTAATCCAAATATAGCTAGTAGTCTCTTACATTATTGGCTAGTGTCTAGGATATGCTTATGATTTTTTTTGGAAATGGATCATCATGGATAGCTATCCATACCTGAGGGTAAATGTCCTCAATAATTTTGGCTGTGTTTCATTCATATGAATATGTGCACAAAGCTATAATAGTCACAAATCTTCTTTTTGATAAATTCGATGTTGGTATCCCATAAGACTTTGTTATTTATATATAGAGTTCTTATGGTTTCATCTAATAAGTAGGACATCATGTAGAAGTTACCCCCCAAAGGGCACTTATCCTTCTACATAATATGCTCTTGGAGGCATATGATAATGATTTTCCCCAAAGTGTAAGTGCACTCTGAGGTAGTCAAAAGGTCTATAAAGGGAACCCATGTCAAGTTCATAAATTAGATACTAACATGGATAAATATCCTATTTAACATTGTCATCATTATGTATATTCCCATTCTAAAAATGGTAATGGGGATAAGGCTCTTGGCATGCTCTTTCAAAGTGAAACTTTGCCTAGGTAAAAGCCATCTTGATAGATCTCACTCTTGATGGTGGTCCTTTTTCCATGTGAGGACAATATGTAAATCATAGGTAACATATGTAATAGGAAAGCTTATTTACCTATTTAATACTTATACTTATATACACATGACAATAGTGTCATTGTATACATAGGGAATTTATCTTCCATCCATGATTTTCCCTTCAAAGAATAGGCCTTGTACTAAATTAATGCATGGCATCACTTCCAATTATATAGTTGTGTAGTGTTGGGATTATTTTTTGAAAGGGATTAGGTCCTTTATTAGTTAGTTATCTTTTGTTCTTATATCTTCCTTGAGTAAAAATGAATTCACATTCTCCACTACTTCCCACAATGCTAAATAATTTGAATAACATCCATCAAATGTAGTAGAATCAAACACAATATATAAGTATTATGTAGATTATTTTATTGAGAACTTGGATGGTGTCAATGATCCCTTATAGGACCTAGATGATGATGCCATGGTAACTCTACTATGTTCTGGTATGTTCCAAGATTTCTATTATTGTGTCTCTTCACTTAGCTAAATTTATCAAATTACAAATTGATGTGATCGTAGTTAGGGATTTTGGGATCACTTCAAGCTAAAGTATACTCAATATCAAAGATTTAATGATGTGGATTAATCCAGAGGCTCGATGTAGGTAGATCTCCTACATTGATTTTTAGTTTGTGCATCATTACTTGTTAACATCTATGAGCTTGTCACCTTCATTCAATATAAATTTCACCACCCTATCCTAATGTGAATGCCATGTAGGATGCCTTGACATCTAGGGTGTTATGCTGTAACATTACATCATTTTCCACATGTCATTAGATAGCCTAGATAATAAAAGTTAAAAATTGATTTTAGGCTAAAAGACTCCAAAGCATAGAAGGCATTTTAGGAAGATTTGCACCTAAAGTTTCCAAAATAAATTTGTCAATGATAAAAACTACTGAAGGAATCCTTCTAATAAAAAAATATATAAAATGAAATATTCCAATATAAACTCTCCAAATGAAAGATTCTAATACAAAATTTTGAAATGAAAATGCCTGACTGTAATATCCCCTACCAATAGAGATATATGAAAGACACAAAACTCTGATACCAAAGACCAAAGCTCTGATACCACTGTAATATCCCCTACCAATAGAGATATATGAAAGACACAAAACTCTGATACCAAAGACCAAAGCTCTGATACCACTGTGATGTCCCTTACTTAGGGGCTCTTTTTTCTCCTACAAAAGCTCTGAACAACTGTAATATCCCCTTCAAACAAGGAATATATAAACTATAAAACTCTGGTCAAAGATCCAATTTTTGCAAAATAAATTCAGATTATAGATAAACAATAACCATAGTAAATCTTACAATAACAGATCAAAGATCTTATCACTAGTTCAGATGAGTACAAATACAGTCCTCTCTTGTGCAAATCAAAGAATATTACAGATCTGGTCTTAAAAACCCTGAATTCATGCAAACTGGGAAATAACTTGCAATTCTGGAAGTCTCGGCCTTTCTGTGTCGACACACAGGCGCCATCGTCGGTCGATATATCACCGACGGTGGTCACTGTCGGTCGGCTTTCTGCCGACGTCGGTCTTCAGTCGACCGATGTCGGTCACTGTAGCCCTTTCTCTGCCGAGGTCAGTGCCTGATGCGCTCTGTACAGACCTGTACGGACTTAGTACGGCCGCCAACCCATCTGTTCTTAACCCCTGATTGTTGAACCACCTGATCTGAAGATATACTATTCTAATACAGAATACCTCTATCTGTATAATTTATTGGATCAAAAACTAAATAAAGATAAATACCTGAAATATCTGTAATAACTTCTGTGTGAAGTTATCTCTCAACCCTAAAATTTTGTGATAACTTCTGGATGAAGCTATCTCTCAAATCTGTACCTCTGTGATAACTTCTGGATGAAGCTATCTCTCAATTTGGCAATAGATCGGCTGATCTTTCACAACCTCTGAATCGCACACAATGAAGAGTTGACGTTCTCCACTGCAAATGGAATCCTGGAACCCTTGGCTCAGTCTTCACAGAAGAATTTCTCCAATTTCAATAATTAATTCTCTTTGCATAATCAATAATGGCCTCCATGAGAAACCCTTATACCCTCAAAAAGATATGCTTGCCCTAATTAGGGTTTTCTTAAATTAGCATTAGGGTTTCTAATTTAAAATTAGAGCAAATAATTAATAATTAATAATTAATTATTAATGAGACCAAATAATTAATATTTGATTAAATCAATCAAATATTAATATCTCCCTCAATATACGTCGGATCCTCAAACCGATCGAAGCAGGTGAATCAGGGAGTGATTCCGCCTATGACCATACCAAAATAAAGGTGCTCCGCTACATGTCAAATATCCCTAAATAATAGGAGCATCAATCAAACATGTCTGAAAGACCCTAAATGAAAACCAAATGTAGAAATTCTGTGAATCAAAGTCAAGCCAAGCTCCATTATGACCCTCTATCCATCATATTAGCCTACGAAGGTCGTATAATAGGCCAATCATCAAATCTGTCAATGTCCATGAAAAAGGGGACATGACAATCCGCCCCTCTGAAAATTGCTTGTCCCCAAGCAATCTCGGAACAATGAACTACTCGATCCACCTGGATCCCAAGGAAAAAATTGTGTAGCATCCATCATGTCACCAATTAACCCATGTGAATAAATCATCAACATCAACAGCATCAACAGTATCAAAATTAACAACTGAAAAACTGCACTCGACACCCAATCAACTATCTGAAGACCAACTGTAGATGCCGGTAGAAGGAACCACTCTGAGGGACTCAAGCCAACTAAAATATCAACTCTGTCAAAATTCAAGTCCCTATCTAACTGATACTCACATCCAACTGGATCGTGGATATGACAATTATTGGTATCTGAATCACTGACACCAAAACTAATCTCTAGATGCAAAGAAAAATAAGGAGCATACCTCACCGTATGATGCTGGTAAGAACCCCCAAACTCTGCTACTGGCACATGATTGCCAAACTGGGACTCAATGGATGGCTCCAATCTCAGCTCAACAAACATCACCTCAACATCCCTATAAGGTAACATAGTAGAAAGGGTTCGTAAAATCTCCTCACCCCATCTGCTAATAGCACTAGAACCTCGGACAAGAACACCTTCTGTCATCTTATGTGAGTCCAGATGAACACCTGCACTATCCAACAAATACTCCATGAATGGTTCAGTACAGTAGAAATTATATGTGGAAGCATCAACATACTCCCCCACACACTCCAACTGATCTCTCTGTAAAGGAGGCACAACCAACTGTACCACACTGTCATCCGTGTGAGAATAATCAATCTGGAGACATGACTCCACTGGTATCTCAAACTCATTAGAATCAGCAAGATCCAAATCCCGTATATGTGTATCAGCCTCAGCAATATGCTCCTCAGCAACAACTGCAGGAATGTACTCATCACCAACCACCTCAATATACAAATGATCAATGTCAAAGCTCATATCAATAGATGGAGTATCAACAACTATAGCATCACTGTCTAACTCTTCCATACAGAAAGAAACAACCGGTGAAACTAAGTCCTCAAAACTGTCCACTGCATTCTCCTGAGTATCATCTGCAATAATAGGATCTTGGGACTCTGCTACAATCTCTGCCATAGTTGAGAGATCATCAACCCTCAGTGCACTAACATCTGAGCACCCTGTACACTCTGAGTGCAAGCATCAAACTCATCCTCATCTTCACTATCTCCTATCTCATAATCATAATAATCATGGGACATGCTACTCTCTCGTCGAAGTGATCTGTAGTGCTCTCTCCTATGCTTAACAAAGCGATCAAAAGGCAAAAACTTCTGAATTCGAGGTGGTACTAACTCCCACTCCTCATTCGTTGTCATATACCGTGCGGGTTTGTTTTTGGATGTAGGATATGAAAGAGATTCATTCAACCTCTTCAAACTTAGTTTCAACTTCCTCATATCATAGTCCCATTGACTCTGAGTATATGAAGTCATCATGATACTTTACCCAAGCTACCCAACAGGATGGCAAGACATTAGCTCTGATGTGCCCAACAAGATGGCAGGAATTTAGCTCTGATACCACTGTAATATCCCCTACCAATAGAGAATATATGAAAGACACAAAACTCTGATACCAAAGACCAAAGCTCTGATACCACTGTGATGTCCCTTACTTAGGGGCTCTTTTTTCTCCTACAAAAGCTCTGAACAACTGTAATATCCCCTTCAAACAAGGAATATATAAACTATAAAACTCTGGTCAAAGATCCAATTTTTGCAAAATAAATTCAGATTACAGATAAACAATAACCATAGTAAATCTTACAATAACAGATCAAAGATCTTATCACTAGTTCAGATGAGTACAAATACAGTCCTCTCTTGTGCAAATCAAAGAATATTACAGATCTGGTCTTAAAAACCCTGAATTCATGCAAACTGGGAAATAACTTACAATTCTGGAAGTCTCGGCCTTTCTGTGTCGACACACAAGCGCCGTCGTCGGTCGATATATCACCGACGGCGGTCACTGTCGGTCGGCTTTCTGCCGACGTCGGTCTTCAGTCGACCAATGTCGGTCACTGTAGCCCTTTCTCTGCCGAGGTCGGTGCCTGATGCGCTCTGTACAGACCTGTACGGACTTAGTACGGCCGCCAACCCGTCTGTTCTTAACCCCTGATTGTTGAACCACCTGATCTAAAGATATACTATTCTAATACAGAATACCTCTATCTGTATAATTTATTGGATCAAAAACTAAATAAAGATAAATACCTAAAATATCTGTAATAACTTCTGTGTGAAGTTATCTCTCAACCCTGAAATTCTGTGATAACTTCTGGATGAAGCTATCTCTCAAATCTGTACCTCTGTGATAACTTCTGGATGAAGCTATCTCTCAATTTGGCAATAGATCGGCTGATCTTTCACAACCTCTGAATCGCACACAATGAAGAGTTGATGTTCTCCACTGCAAATGGAATCCTGGAACCCTTGGCTCAGTCTTCACAGAAGAATTTCTCCAATTTCAATAATTAATTCTCTTTGCATAATCAATAATGGCCTCCATGAGAAACCCTTATACCCTCAAAAAGATATGCTTGCCCTAATTAGGGTTTTCTTAAATTAGCATTAGGGTTTCTAATTTAAAATTAGAGCAAATAATTAATAATTAATAATTAATTATTAATGAGACCAAATAATTAATATTTGATTAAATCAATCAAATATTAATATCTCCCTCAATATACGTCGGATCCTCAAACCGATCGAAGCAGGTGAATCAGGGAGTGATTCCGCCTATGACCATACCAAAATAAAGGTGCTCCGCTGCATGTCAAATATTCCTAAATAATAGGAGCATCAATCAAACATGTCTGAAAGACCCTAAATGAAAACCAAATGTAGAAATTCTGTGAATCAAAGTCAAGCCAAGCTCCATTATGACCCTCTATCCATCATATTAGCCTACGAAGGTCGTATAATAGGCCAATCATCAAATCTGTCAATGTCCATGAAAAAGGGGACATGACACTGACATAAAAGCATTTGATAAGAATCTTCTTGAAGAGATTGTTTCCAAAACAAAAGTTCCTAATAAGAATATTTTTGAAGAGATCCATTCAAAATAAAAGTTCCTACTAAATAAGATCCCAAATTCCAAGATTATGAATAAAGTTGAAGAAGTGAAATAGTGCCAAAGTAATTATCACTGACATAAAGTTGTCGAAGCGATTTTTTTTAAATGAAACTTATCAAAATGAAACATCCAAAAAAGGAAGTTCCAAAAATAAAGTCATCAATGAGAAACCTTCGATAGATAATCTTTTTGAGAAAAAGTTTCCCAAAATAATGTTTCTAACGTGAATATTTCCAAAGAGAAATTTTTGATTAAAATATTTTGAACTATGATTTTGCCGAATAATACTCTATAATGAAACAATATCCCTACCTATCATGTAAACACACTTTATTCTTCCTTCTCATTAATAGGTTAGTCTAATATATGTCATCAAAAAATTATATAAAAACATCATTTAACCTTATAAATACTAATTTTATATAATTATCACAAGTACAATAACCCTCAAATCTCATAAGTGTCCCCTTAGAGATATTCATTTTTTTAAAGAAAATAAAAGGAGTCCTCACTTTTTGAATAAAAATACAGAGTGGAGTGTGTTGAATACAAAAAATGGTGATACATGGGTGAATATTATATAGTTTTTTCCAATATTAATATCAACCATAAAATTATCCATAAATAAATGACTAAACAAAAAATTTAAAGAGACTCTTAATAATCGTATGCAATATACTATATTTACTTACACCTTGAATCTGAGTGAAAAGAGTTTTTTACCTCTAGTTTCAGGTTTTTAGGCAAAGACATAATGGTGATCCATAAGTTTCACTTAGATTGGGAGTTAGGTATATAGATGGGGAGCTTGGGAATTGCTCTACTACCAACCAAGTGTCCATAGCCATGATAGAGATACCTTTGATCACATATTCCTCATTTCTTCATATTTTTCATGATGCATTGATATTATTTCATCATGTTAGATTTAAATCCTTTTTATTTTATTTTTGGATTTATGTATTGTGCCTTTTTATTTTTATTCTTTTATTTTCTTTATTTTCTAGAAAGAGGGAAAAGGTGGCCATAATGAGTTGTTCTTAGTTAAAATTTGGGTTTAATCAAAATGTCCCTATCAACTCTTTCTTATGTCCATGATTATTATCTTTAACAAGTGTTAATGTTTTATGTACATTTAATCCAAAGGAATAAGGAAAGTTTTCTAAAATTGCATAGAATGTTTAGAGCAACTTTCACATACCTAATGAAATCATTGGTTTCAAGACATATTCATGGATAAATCTCACATTCCTCAACTAGATTATAAGTTCTAAAAAATATTATGCATAATCCCCTTAATTAAATTTGGATTCAAAATACCTCAAACTATGTTTCATTATATAAGGATTAACCAAAATTTGATTGTCATGAAATCAAGAGGAAACTATTCTAGAAAGTATAAAACTATTGAAAGTGAAAAACTACTCTAAAAATGTGAACTCATAATAAAATCAAACAAAAAAATCATTGAACTAACTAATAAATAAAATCTAATATACTCCTACCTCTATAAATACATTTACAATTACATGGAGACCTCTCTATATGAGGTAGCCATGAAGTAATATTTCAAAAATAATCCATTTACTGGATATGTCATATCGTTACCTTAAAGATATTTCAAATGAAAAACATTATTACTCAAAATTTTTGAAATCTTATATGGTCCTACCTATAGTGGTGTAAAATCATCATGCATTCATTTCTTCTCATGGGTTTTGACTCATAGTAGTACCAAGTCAAAGATCCTAAAATATTTGAGTTTGTCTCTTCTATCAAACCATATCTTGACCATGTCATGATGTTTATTTAAGCTCTACAATACTTTATCCTTAGATTCTTCCATTTTTATGATTTCCAATAATCTTGACTATATTTTTCCATTGGGCTCCATGTATTATTGCATAAATTGATATGTTGGTATTTTTAACATGATTGGGAACACAAGCTATTTCCCATATACTAGTAAGTATGGTGAAGCTTTTAGGGCCTGCTCATACCTCATCTTGTCTACCTAGAGTGCATACTTTTGTAGGAGGTGTCACTCCCTTGGATTATCTACAACTAACCTTTTTATGGAATTTATAAGGTTCTTATTTGTTGACTCAATTAATTTATTGCTTTATGGGTAATGATTTTAGGATGATATAATTTTAATCTAGTTATCATTAACCCACTCAATGAACTCAATTGATTGAAATGCCAATCCATTATCACAAACTATATAGATGGGAATTCCAAATAGGGGTGTGATATGTTATTCAAGAAAATTTATCACATCTTTGGTTCTAGAGTTCTTGGTGGTGACTGCCTTTGTCCATCTAGTGCAATAATCCATAGCAGTAAGCATGAACTTATGTCTAGTTGAAGAATTTGGATTTATTACACCAATAAAGTCTAAGCCCCATTAGGTGAATAACATACCTTAAATTATATGTTGTAGTAATGTGGCTATATAAACCTCTAATTTGGCCAACATCGTGGCACATATACATATGGAAATGAGCATCCTTAAAAACTAGCGGTCAATAGTAGCCCATTCTAAGTATGTTATGTGTTGTAGTATTGCCATAAGATGGCTATTACCTATATTTTAATTAATATTTCATTAAATTCCTCACATGAAACACACCTTAGACAAATGCCTTCATAATTCTTTCTATATAGGACTTCCTTTATAATCATATAGTGAGAATCTTTGAGCTATAAATCTCTCTTTTTATTTATTTTAAAATTTTTAGGGCATGTTCCAGTGAGTAATAATTAAATAAAGCCTTAATATTAATCTTATTTGGAGACCTATGTTTGATAGGCCTATTCAATAGTGATACATGAGTCTAGTTTAGTCATCAATTGAACTACATCTTATCCTCTAATGATTCTAGTTGGTTTGACTTTAATATCAAATTCCTATAACTTAGCCATCCATTTACCCCTATGTTCTCCCAATTAATTCTATCCAAGCATGATATTGAAATAAGATTTGATATTATAGTGATGATTATATTATTTAAGATTTATTGTCTAAATTTTTTAACTAGCTCAATGAGAGTGAAGGATTAGTTGTCAATTAGGGAATACTTGAGCTTTGAATCTTTCAAATTAGTACTCATAAATGAAATTAGATGTTCATTTTTTTCCCTTTTTTGCATAAGCATTACAGCTATGGTATGTTCTGAGGTAAATGAATAAGTAAAATTCCTTGGTTAAATTGGGGCTTATCAATATTGGAGCTTGAAAAATGGCCATCATTGTGTCTTGTAAGGATTTATTGAATTTGGGCATCCATTCCAATTTGGTATTCTATTTGAGCATTGCATTCAGGCATTTAAATTTTTTTGTGAATCTAGATATAAATTTACTTATGAAATTTATCTTTTTGAAGAAAGATTTCAGCTCCTTTTTAATTGTTGGAAACATTATCTTTGATATCCCCTAAATACTATGTGGGTCATTAGTGATCCCATCCTTGGTAATGATGTGGCCTAGTAATTTGCTTTTAGTAATTCTACATATTCTTTTCTTGCAGTTAAGTTATCCACTTAAATTTGTTCACCTCTTAAATATATGTTGAAGGTGTTCCATATGATTAGTTTTACTTTTACATAAAATAGTGAGATCATCCATATATATAATTATACACTTTCTTATCAGTCTTTGGAATGAATGATCCATCATCTTTTGAAAATTTCCTCCAACATTGATCAACCCAAATGTCATTCACTTGTATGCATATGTTCCTCACTTCATTTTGGATGTTTTCATCCTATCTTATAATTGAACTAGTACTTGGTTGTAACCTAAAAATCCATCTAAAAAAGACATCATCTTAGATCCACTTACTATTGGGTGGTGGAGCCTAATATTATTTTAATGCCCAGATCTCGATAGGGGGGTGTGGGGGGCATTTTAAAATATTTTAATTCCATAGTAAATCTAGACTGTTCACTATTAGGTTATATATCTAATGGTAGAAATTATGTTGGTGCATTTTGGCCCTAATGTGTAACCCTCCTTTGATATGAGGGCATTGTAATCATGACAGGATATTATGTGTGAGTGATGAGGATATTGTAGTGTTTATATTACATGTTTTTCCATTCATTTAATGGACTGAATAATAAGAAGGAATGGCTATTTATGTGTGGATGTAGCCCATAGTGGGTGAACCATGTTAAATTTATGTCTCTATTATGGTGTGTTTTCTATATTTTATTAATATCTTTAATTCATTAATATTTCTCTATGTTCCATATTCCTAACACTTACCCTTTGTATTACCTCAACTAAGGAAGGTAGAGAGTAATTATCTATCTTCAAATCTTTATCAAAAAAATTTAAGTCAACATAGAGTCTAATCCTACCACTCTTTTTTCTAACTAAAACTAGATTGGACACCCAAGTTGAATGTCTAATAGGGAAAATAATCTAGCACTCAATAGATTTTACACTTCCTTCTAAATTAGTGGTTAAAAGATAGGATTAACCTACCTCTACCTTTACTTAAAGGGTTTATGATCAAGCTTGAGTGGAATTATATGGATCGTGATTTTTGGATTAAAAACACGTAAGTACTCATAAGTCCATGAAATTACATATTTGTACTAAATAATTAGTTATTTGACTATTTTCCTTTTTTAGGTGTGTATCATAAGCCAATATTGATGAATTGCATGTTATTTTCATCACCAATATTTTTTAACTACATTTACATTCATTTAACTTCATCTTCCTCTATGATTGAGCCTACAGATCTATGTCGAAGGTCCTTTCTAGGGTAACCATTCCTAATGGGAGGTAATTATCCTTTAGCTATATAACACCTTATTCATCAAATTATTCATGGATCTTATGGTTTTTTTCCTCATCATCTATTATCTAAGCTTTGAATTGCAATGAAATTGTCAAAAATTAGATAATTTGTCGGTCATCATCAAACACTTGAAAATTTTCAACATTATCTAGTAATAAGGGACATGGTAAAAATTCAATGGATAAATTATAAATTTTTGACTCCTATAAGGGTTCTAAATTTGATGCTAAAGTGACTAGTGAATCAATAGCTCCATTCTATTCTCTTAGGATAGACACTATGTTAAAAGCTTCAAAGGATTATATTAAGTTCTAGGATATATGCTTATATTTATTTAGATATAAAAAATTACATTGATAGTTATTCCTTATCTAGTTTACCAAAAGTTTAGAATGTTCATATACTAGAAATTCCTTGACATTATTCACAACATCAAGGCCTTGTATTCTACTCTATTATTAGTGCATGGGAATTGGAGTTTATATGCTACTAATAATTTATCTCTTTATGGATTAATCAACTCAATAGAGATACTAGATCCTTGTTTAAATCTATCTCCATCAAAATGGAGGGTCCATAATTAGGAAGGGGCTAGAATTTCTTCTAGTGCTTCATGCTTCATGGAAAATTTATAAATTCCAAGACTAGGATATTTATAAATTACCTCCTCATTAGAAGTATTTTATTCTATAATAGGGTGTTTCATTATTGGTTCTCAGTCAATTTTAATCTGATTGGCTATGCCTCTCTATGGTAGCCAAATATGTGAAAAACCTATGAAAAGATATCCATTTAGCATTTTTGACCAATCTCTACTCAATAATACCCTATAAATTCAAGAATGTCCAATATTAAGATGTTGATATTCATGTACACTCTTAGTTCTAATGAAACCTAAATTCTTACATCATTTCCCTCTCCCAACATGGGCACCACTATTTTGTCTAGATGTGATGCAGTCTTCTTGGATGTCTTTGGTGTTAAACTAAGATTCTAACAAATAGAAGTTGGAATCACTATTGTTGAAGCCATTGAATATAACAAGCAATTGTGTAAATTATTTAAAAATTCTTATATAGTCAACAAAAAAGGGGGAATTTCTAGCTTGGTTTCTTATATGGCATTCATGTTGGCTATCTTAGACTTTTCTACAATAGACTTTCCTATGATAGACTTCCATAAGAGCCCTTTCTACTCTATTATTTATGCTAGTTTATGAAGAGTAATGTTGGCCTTGATTTTATTCATATAGTCAAAATATTGTATCCCCCTTTATTGTATTCCTCTTTATACTGAGGCTAATCATTCCATTTAGGGGGAGGAGGATTATTGTCAACCTTAGGATTTAGAGGGATAACCATATTATTAGAAAGATTAGAAGTAGTGAATGGCTGCCTATTCCTAAAATTATAATTGTTCCCACTAAATTGATGGAATGCATGTACTTCATCATAATCATCTTCTAGGACATTACCATCGTCACTAGGGAAGGGAGAATCAAAAATCTCAAGGACCATAAATAAACTAGAAGGGGTAGATTCATGAGGTAGATCTAGAGGATTCATCATTTGTTATTGTCTAATCATCTCTCTTTAGAAGATTTTAAATGCTACACAGAAATCTATGATATCCAACTCTTCATGCTAAGATTTGTAATGGACCCTGTACTAGTTTGGAAAATTTGTTTCCATGATGTTGATATTTGGTACCTTATTGGCTTGTTGTTTTTTTACACTACTAGTAGGCTTGTTAAAAGGCTTGTTGTATCATAGAAAGGTAAAATTATGATTTTAATTTTTAGTATTTGTATTGTCCATCCTCTTTTACATATTCAAAAAATAATTTCTTAAATTTTGAACCAATATTTGTATAAAATATAATTTGGCTTTGCTATAATATGAACCCTAAGTGAGTGTTACATTGGTATGATCTTCATGTTGATTTTGATGTTGATTATTTATTTGTACATGATTACTTAATAAATCAAAGTTCTGATTCATTATCTATTGTATCATGGGTGATAGAGTGTATAACTAGTTATGATTGAATATGGGAACATTTTGGTTTGCATTGGGAATCGTATTCAAATATGGGAGTCCATTTTTGAATGCTTGACCTCCCAAATTATGTGCGTTAATCTATGGGTTGAGATAATTATCGATGTTGATAGCTTCTTGGAATATCAAAGCTAGTGTAGTGGCAATTAAAACTCTTTAAAATAACATGATAGTAATAGGATCCATGTTGTTTTTATATATTTCAAGCATTAGCTTCTCATCTAGATTATATGTGGCATTTAATTAGGTGTGTATCTTATGTAATATTGCATTAAAGGCTTGAATAGACTCATTGGGTTCCCTTTTCATGCTGGTAAAGAGTTGATAAACTAGACTTGGATTAGTCACCTATTTTAATTACATAAGAAAAGTACCTTGACACTCCTCCCATGAGGTGATGTAATTTTAACGCAAATTAAGATACCAATCATAAGAAGAATATTTCAAAATAAATGGGACAAGTCAACATGCAACATCCTCAGGGATAACATTCATTAATCTCAAGGTGACCTTGAAAGATTTGATATGCTCTTCAACTATTCTCCCATTTGAAGGGGAAAAATAAGGTAAATACTTCTTTGGGTTCCTTAGTAGGTCATGTTGGTCCCTAGAGATAGCAATTGTGGATCGAATTAACCAAAGTTGAGCTATATAAATATTTATAGGTAGAACATTCCTTATAGAGGAATTTATTCAAGATCTATTTACCTTAGGCATGGTAGGTATATGTATAAGCCTTTTAGAGTGTGACAATAGTGAAACCAAAACATTTTCTTGGGTCCTAGACCTTGTTAATATAGATAAGACTTTAATTCACATATATATATATATATATATGTTGGATATATTAACATTAATTCACACATATATATACATATTTTGGTTTCACTATTGTCAATATATATTCACACACACACACACACACACACACACACACACACACACACACACACACACACACACACACACACACACACACACACACACACACACACACACATATACGACATGAAATGCATGTATACTACTAAAAATTTAGTTAATATAGATAAGACTTTAGCTTATTCAGTTATGTTGATTATATGTAAAATGTATAAAATTATCCATTATCTAAATTGTATTTTTCCTGACTTATCTCAAAACTATTGTGGGAACTATAGTAGTAGTTAATTCCATGGTAACTAGAATTACACTTGAAGAACAACCAATGATGTCAACTATAGTCATCATGAGAATAATATCATGAAGTGGAATTGACATACCTATAGTTTTCCTTGTTTGTGGAGTATGCAGCATTAGCATAGTGGAACTACTAAGTGGAATTTATTGGGAAACTTTCTTCTTCCCATCCAAGTCTTGGTAATGATTATATGCCTTAACATGTCTTCTAATTGGATGCATATATAGGAGAGATGAACTCCTTACCCTATTTGTCTCACCCATTATATTTTTATGCTCTACCTTCATTTCTCTAAAGCCAACCATGAATACTTCCACCTCTATGTCCTTTTTCCTTGTCACATATAATTTAGCCTCTATTTATTTTACGTGTAAACCTTGAAGAATCTGCTTGAATCTATCAAAGGTTTATTTGATCATCTATTAAAATATTGATCTATTTACTAGCCTACCTCAATTATTTCAAATGGTATCCAACTCAAATCTTAACAAAATTTTCTTGACCTCTTTCTCTTGTTTTACCAACTTACTGACTAATTCCTTTGAAGATAGTACCTAGTCTCGAGCCTCTTATGTTCTTATAAATTTTATGTTTAGACTAATAGATTCCTGTAATGGGGTCATCAAGTATAGATGGTTGGATGCCTTATTGGGGGTATAAATCACTAGTAAATTTAGTTTACTATAATCTTTGTGGCTTACAAATAATTGGGTTATCTTATTGACATGTGGAGCCAAGCTGACTCTCAAAGAATGAATGAAATTAATAATTTCATGCGATCTAAAGGAAACATCATTTACATCCTAATTAATTCCATAAAGAACTTGAATCACTTGATTTTTCTCTCTAAGTTTTTCTAACTCTTTCTTGAGCTCTTTTCTATCCATTTTGGTTCCTTGATGTATGGCAATGATGGCTTCTATGTACATCTCCATATATGACTTCAAGTCCTCAATATAAGGGGATTGAACCTTTAGCCTATTTTTACTTTTGATTAGGGAATATAATTTCACCCTCTCCTCCAAGATCAGGTTTCTACTAGAGTTGTCTTTTATTTTCCTCTTTCACACCCTTTATACTGATATAATGGATTTGTCAAACAAGGAGCTCACTGTTGGAAATTTTGTTATATTTAGATTGGGCCTCTTAAAGGCTGAGGCTTCTAGTTCCTTATCAAAATATAGAAGAGTGAGATTTGAGGGATTAGAGGGATATGCTTTCACTTAATCATGTTCTTCACGTTCTTGGTCAATTTTTATGGAAGGATTGGGCATTATAGGTTAAATAATCTTCTACCAATATATGTTTCCATACTATGGCATTATATCGACCACAAAGATTGGTTTCCTCTTAGGTTCCATTTTAGTTTTTACCACTATTGTTTTACTAGCAGGAGTTGAAGATCGAAAAGATGAACAAAACTAGGTATAAGGGGATGTATTTAGAGTGATGGACTGAGTAATGGATGGAATAGACAAAGCAAGTGTTAATCAAGTGGATGCCAATGGAATGGAAATTGAAGGGATGAAAACAATAGGGATAAAAACTACATTAGTGGAGGGTAGAGTAGTTTTTGTGGTAGTGGGTAGACTCATGGATGGGTGAAAAAAAAAAGTAAACCTAAAGATACTATCCACTAGGGAATGAATGTGGAAATCACTGGCCCAAGAGTGATGAAAATTATAGGTAAAGACATTAATGGGGAAAAAATTAAGGAAGCTATGAGTAGCGAATCATTACCAGATGATTCACCTATGATAGCTTCTTTGGCCTTGAGTGCCAATAATCTTAGAACATTTGCATAATGTATCTCCTCCTCATCTACCTCCTGGGTTAGAGGGGTCTATGTTCTATCCATTATCTTAATTTGATAAGTCTTTGTTATTAAACCTACCTATGGAATTGATTCTTGTGATAGAAGAGAAGGAGGAGTAGTAATTTTTATTGGGGATGTAGTAGCTACTATTTCATTTTCATCAAAGGAATCTAAGAATATAATCTCATCTTTTATTTGTGTAATGCTTCTTACTATAGTTATCTCCTTAGCTAATTTTTTTTTGACCTTGATCAATTAAACTATTGAAATATGAACTAGTATCCCTTATGCTTCTTCTTTTGTTGAGGAAGATAATTATTCTTCCTCATCTTGTTCCTCTTCATCTTTAATTAGTGGTTCCTTAAAATACTAATTGTTATTCATACTAAGGATGGATTTGAGCTTATTGGGTATGTGGCCCCTCTCCTAATTATTGTGATTGCCTATCACTCTAAAAATCTGAGGATCTACATCCTTTAGGAGGTCAAATTCTAAATATTGCTTCACTAAGTGTTAGAGATGGTTTTGTTTGAATCACTCTCAGTAATTCCTCACTTAGTCTTATAGTCATGGCCCTTTCTTTGACCTCCTTGTCCTCCTTGACATTTAGAAAAATAAATTCATGATCCATCGACTCATGGTTATAGTCAAGGCCAAGGGTATGAATTTATATTTTTTACCTTTCCATGAGGGTCACTATCTTTGTGAGGAAGTGTGGGAAATGAATAAGCTTTCCTAGCATTGTCATCCTCTTTGAACTATCTACAAATTGTGTAAAACATTCACTGAATGGTGACATGAGATCTATAGGTGGCCTTCTTATTTTTCATCATCTCCTCATCGATGTTATTCTAAATTTGATACTAAATTTCCTACTTAGCTACCTTATACAGAACAAACTTTGAGAGCTAGAGAGGATATACTTTATGACCTACCACCATGATCACTATGTAATCTAGATATATCTTATAGTCTCTTATGTTATTTTTTAATGTCTGGGATATGCTTATGGAAATTCTTGGCAATGGCTCATTATGTATAACCATCCATACCTAAGGGTAAAGTTCCTTAACAATTTTTTCTTTGTTTCTCACATATGAATATATGTGGACAAATCTATAATAGTCACAAATCTTGATTTTTATGACTTTGGTGTTGGGCTCCCATAGGACTCCATTGTGTTTATATATAGTTTGGATGACTATGTTCATTAAGTAGGACATCATGTATAAGTTACTCCCAATGGTTGTTCATCCATATATAGAATCTACTCTTGGAAGTGTATGCTAATGATTTCCACCAAAGTATAGGTACACTCCAAGGTAGTTAGAAGGTCCAAAAGTATAACTTATTCTAGTTGAAATAAGTATATACTAGCATAGTTGAATATCCTACTCAGTAGTGCTATACCTACATGGATTCCCATTCTAAAATTGGTAATGAGGATAGGGATCTTGGCATACTCTTTCAAAGTGAAACTCTCCCTAATTTGTAGTCATGTTTCTATATCTCACTCTAGATGGTGGGCCTTTTTCCATGTGATGATAATATATAAATCACAATCAACATCTTTAATATCTAAGCTTAAATACCTTTGGAACTCTTCTCCTGATATAAACATGACAACAATGTTGTTGTATACATAATGAATATATCATCCTTCTATGATTTTCCCTTCAAAGATTAGGCCCTATAATAAATCAATGCATGACATCACCTCTAGTTTTGTGGTTGAATGAGGTAAGGATTATATTTTTAAAGGGATTAAATCCTTTATTAGTTTATTATCTTTAGTTTTTATGTCTTCCTAAAGTGAAAATGAATCCATGTTCTCTATTTCTTCCCACAATTCTTAATAATTCAAATAATGTCCATCAAGCTCAGTAGCCTCAAACATAGTATCTAAGTATTATGTAGAATTCTTGATCGAGAACCTAAATGGTGTTAGGGATCCCTTGTGGGACCTAGATGATGATGCCATGGTAACTCTATTTAGTACTAGTATGTTCCAAGCTTTTGATAATGGTGTCTCTTCACTTAGATAAATGTATTAAATCATAAATTACTATGATAGAAGATATGGATTTTATAATTTCTTGAAATTGAAGTATACTCAGGTTCAAAGATTAAATGACATGAATTCATATAAAGGATCAGTGTAAATAGATCTCCTATAATTATTTCCAGTTCATACACCATTACCCATTAACATCTATGAGCTCTTCATATTCATTAAATTCAAATTTAAAAACCCTATCCTAATACATATGCCATGTAGGATGCCTTATCATCTAGGTGCCATGGTATAACCTTTTATCTTTTTCCATATATCATTATATATCCTAGTCAATAAAATTAAAAATTTGCTTGTGGGCCAAAATAATCTGAAGCACGGAATACATGTTAGAAATATTTTCTCCCAAAGTTTTGTAAACAAAAGTTTTCAAAACAAAGTTTTGAATGACCAAACCTACCGAGGAATCCTTTCTAATGAAAAAGTCTCCAAAATGAATGATTTTAATACAAAGTCTCCTAAATGAAAGATTCTAATATAAAGTCTCTAAAATAAAAATTCTCAACATAAAAACCTCTGATAATAATATTCTCAAATATATTATTTTTAAAACAAAAGATCATGATGAGAATCTTTTCAAAGAGATCCTTTTGAAATGAAAGTTCTCAATAAATAAGCTCAAAATGTCCAAGACCATGAAGAAAGTTGCTAAAGTGAAATCATGACAAAGTAATTATCATTAACATAAAGTTTTTTGAAAGAAACTTCTTGAAATGAAACTTCACAAAAATGAAATTCCTAAAATAAAGTCATCGATGAGAAACATTCCACAGAATATTTTAGAAACAAAGTTTTTAAAACTAATGTTTCCAATGAGAATCTTTTCGAAGAGAAATTTTTGACTGAAAGCTTCTGAACTAAGATTTTTTTGAAGAATACTCCATAAAAAAGCAATCTTCCTACCTATCATGTAAATTCACTCTTTTGTCCTTTCCATTAATAGGTTAATCAGAGCAAGTGCATCTAAAAAGTATACCACAACATAATTTAACCTTAGAAACACCAATATTGTATAAGTATAAAAAGTAGCATAACCCTCAAATATCATACATATCCCCTTAAATATATTATTATTATTATTATTATTATTATTATTATTATTATTATTATTATTATTATTATTATTATTATTATTTTAAATTAAAGGGCTCCCTACTTTTTGAAGACAAATATAGACTGAGGTGTGTTGAATATAAAAAGTGTGAGTAATATGTCCTATTAAACATAAGAAATAGAAATGATAAATCATGAGGAAAATGTGAGTATCATTCCCCCGATGCCATACATAAATTAATAAAATCAATAATGATATGTCTAAATATATAACCATGAATATTACAAGTATTATATCCATGATCTGATAAGATGTAAAAAAAATGCATAACATGTGGGCCCATTAATGCAGTATTTTAAGATATATATGTAGTGAATCTCCATATATATACAATAAAATAAATTCGGCCCAAAGATATTACATTGGTGTGATTCCTCCAAAGGAAATAATATATGCATATAATAAATTCATGTAATTCATAATCTTAATAATGTCTAGTGAACAAGACAATCAACTATGCAATCCAAATGGAAAGGTATAAATAATATTCTAAATGATGAGAGGGATAGACAATCGACATTTAGTTATTGATGTAGCAAGCCCTTATTTATGAAGGTTGGGTTCACTGACAACCATTAGGTCTTGTCCTTCACATATCATATTGTATGTTAGGGTAGGGATTATATACACATAATATTTGTAAACTTTAGAATTTACTAACTCTTTCTCTCTTACAATAGCATGCCAATTTTAAAACTCCTTGAGTGCACACCTTATAAGGTGTACTAAGAAAGTGGTGGGTAGGTCATTACTACTTTATGAGAGATATTATTATTTATTATTCCTACATCATTTATATCTTCAAAAAAAAAATTCCCCTAAATCATCTCCTTCCATATTATATAATCTAAATTTAACATGACCATAATTTCCTTCTATATAAACTAATTAATTATAGTGGTATCTATCATCCATACCTTCCTAATCACATCGATTCAGATTGATGCAATTTTCAATATTACAATATAGTCCTTCAACTAAATTAATGTAGCTAACTTAATTTAGGGTTAGTTAGATTGTTTATAACTAAAGTGATCGATTTGATAGTGTTGGATTAATATTTGGAAAGGATTTATATCATTTACCACTATAAAAACGTGTTACCATTTCACTTATATATATATATATATATATATATATATATATATATATATATATATATATATATATATATTCTTTTTTGCATTGTTATTACTCACACTTCTATCCTAAGTGTATATTTAGAGGATTTATTGTTTAGATCATGTACTAAAGGAAAACTTGTCTTATAGAGTATTAGATGCAATATGATGAGTCCTTTTAACCTAGATCTTGATTTACCCTTTGATATCATTACAATAAAAAAAATCTCTTGGACAACACCATTGTCTAAGGGGGATATTCATGCTTGATAGGTATTATTCAAAGTATGTATATTCTAACCATATCTCTTTCATTTGATAAATAAAAAATTACATAATTTATTGGTTAATAAATTCATAAATCTTTACTTAAACTTCATATACACTTATAAATAGTGTGGTTATAAGACTGTTTTACTTAAAATTTATGGCCCTTAGGTAACCTAGCCCTATTTGCCTACAATGGTTCATAATCTATTTTTATATGTTTCTAACCCTTCCCCTTACATTTATTGATTGTGATATTTATTATTTATAAAATAACAACTTATTTAGAGCTATTTCATAATTTTTATTGTGTAGAGGCTTTGGAACCCTTTCTCTTGAATTTTTTTTGTAGGTGTTCCTCTTGATAGGGTTTTAGATTTATTTGGTCATATACCAATTCATTAAGTATCAATGGGATCTCTCTAATTTATCTTCACTTCTTTAGCCAAATGTATCAAACAAATTGATTTTATTATATTTACATATTTTCAACAAAAAGTATTAGAAAGTATAATATAATTTAGTATTTAGGAATATTTATATCCAATTGTATTTAACATATTAATATAGTTATATATCAACCTTTTTACCAAATTTATCTCTAGTGAACTATATCGAACATGTCAATATAGTTATAGTTGGCATCTTTTGAACTAACTATTTTGGAAATAATGATATTGTTTTAACTAAATATATAATAATTCATCTCATAAATTATATATAACACACTAAAATAATTTTTTTCAAACCCTATTTCCAATCAATTATATCGATCTACTCGATATAGTTAAGTATTTACTCTTTTATGTTTTCTTCTAAGCTTATTTTAAATGACTACATCAATTTGTTCAATTTAGCTATGTATTAAAATTATTTACAATAAACTAAATTAATCAATTTAATTTAGTAATTTTTATATGTATACAAATTTTTAAAAATAAACTATATCACTCTACTTGATAAAATTGTGCCTTGTGTGTACAACTACATCATCTAGTGTTGATATCATTCTGTTTCTTTTACTTTTTAAGTATAAGCAAGGTAAATTAACTTTTCATTTCAAAACTTAATCACACATTTAATTTCAAGTTAGATACCTTTTTATATTAATTTAAGGCTGAGTTTTTTTTTCAATATTTATTTTCAAACTTTATTTTCTACTTGTTTGGCCTTCCCTAGAAATTGTGTTCTAAAAGTTTTAAAACTACTTAGCTACTATTGTGAAGGGATATGTGGTGTTCTATTTATAATATTAGTATATTATTTACATACATCACGGAATGATGGAATTCCACAAATACTCATATCCATAATATAGGGTTAAAATTAGAATTTTATTTCCATGTTCCCTATTGTGTATTGAAAATTCTTAGGACTCCCTTTTTAATGAACTCTAGGAAGCAATCCATCCATCTAATTCTATAATGTATAAGTTAGTAGTTAGTGCTAGCAAATTATCTTTAGATTTCCACAAAATTTGAGTTTAGTGGGATATGGGCATGTTATTTCATCCATGGTAATTGCTATGAAACATTGGGTTGACACTATCCAATTTATGAGTCAATATTTATGGGATCCTACAAATCAATTGAATCCTTTAGTACATCTACCCTATCTTCTTTACTAAATAATAGTTAGAAAAAAATATTAGATTTAAGTATAATTATTTTTATTATATTTTTTAATGAAAAATGTATTGGAAAACATTTATATAGTTATGTTACATGCTTTTTAAATACATAAATCAGTGTATATATAGTTAATGTATGCATGTGGATACCACATGCTAAACTATACACTCAACTTTTTGAGTTTATGATGAGAGAGATGATGTAATGGATGGATGATGGGTGGAACTATATATTGGGTTAATTATTGGGTGGAATGGGATTTAGGGTGATGATTAGTAAGGGATTCTCATGATGGAACCAAAAGAACTATGTTATGTCATGTTTCTCATTAGGAGTGATAACTAAGTAGAAACAAAACTTCAAGGTCCTTCGGTAATGATAATGATGAAGAAACAAAGCTAATGATCAATATAAGGAACAATAAAGTGGGAATGGTTTGGCTAAATGGATCAGTGAATCTAGTTGATTTTTGGCTGGCTATGACCTATTAATGTTACACACAAATGTGAATGATAAAAAATGAGGCTAGGCCCAAGGAGAAGAAAGGGGATGGAGGTGAGAAGCTATGCATGGATCATATTTTGTTGATGGCCTACATTTTGGGAAAGGATGATAATGGTTGGATCAGGGTTTTACTCCTCTTAAATATATAGTAATGGTAGCATTGACAATGATGTGGTGGATGGTGGATGGGTGTGGAATGAAAGATCTTAATTATAAGATCGACACTGATATGTAATTGAGTATTGATAGTAGGACCTAATGCTCCAACTATGGGAAAGAGACCTACTCTATGAAGGTATGAACACTAAAGGAATGTCAACCAAGATGATAAGTGTGTAAATGTATAATAATAAGAGATGTTTATAGAGGCGATATGTGAATGGAATCAATGTATTAGTAATGCTCATGCATGTTGGTATAAGGCTTTGGTTATTGATTTTTGGAAATGTTTTGACTAAAAATAAAGTTAATCACTTGCTAAAATTAAATGAATGAAATTAAAAAATGAAAAACTATAAATAAATTAAATAAAAATAAAGCATGCCCCTAATATATTTTATTAACTATGAATGTGTGGAATCCATGTCCATATGATATGACCCCACTAAATCTAAGAACTTTGTAAAGTGTGGAGACCATGATTCCCAAACATGCCACCGCTAATTTGTCCCCCCCTTTAAGGTGAGTGAAAAATAGTATCTAGGATTTTTCTCAGCTCAAAAGAGTAAGAAAAATATAAAATCTATGAATGTAAACATGTATCATATAGAATGAAACATGTCTAGGTAAATGTATCATTAAAGAACATAAAACTAATGCGATAAAATTTAGGCCTAAGATTCATGATAAATATGATGGAAATATATATATAGTAATAATACAAGATCAACAAGAAAAAAATAACACACATAATATCACTCAAAATTAATTAAAAAAATAATGTTCTAAGGAGACTGAAAGTAAGGGGCTTGTTTGAATGTCATAAAATCAAATGGACATGAATTAGTCAAGTGTCCACAAAGAAAAAAATGACATATTAAAATTTACATATAATAAGAAATGAAATATTTATATTTCCAAGAAGGAAAAGACAATAACATGGGATCCAAACAATGGAACATATTCAAATGCTCAAACAAGCAACACAATTGTATGTCAAAACACTCAACCAAGTGTACAAAGTAAAATCATAAGTAACTAGCATAAAAATATCATAGTAGTTCATGGACCAAATGTGTTAGAAGTTTTTTTTAAGTGCATAACATATTTTAATCATATAAAATGAAAAATTTCATGACTTAGGCATGTCTAATAACACCTAACCTATAGGTCTTCTTTGTTTGTCAATCAACCCTTTTTAGCTAGACTTTCACTAATTCCTAATCACCTATTGCTTCTTGGACTTAGATTTTTAAGATCCACGAAACACTATCAAACCTATATCCATCCCCCCAAGTCTCATCCTCTCAGGATAATATTTACCAACTTGGTAAAGAGTGCTAGAATTCAAGGATGTCCTATTTTTGGTGCTATTGTCCAAGTTCACTTTAGCCTCAAACAGTCAGATTTTCTTGATTCATTATCTTTTCCTGTATCAGCCAAGTTCATCTAACCCACAATCATTAGTTTCCTTATAAAAACCCATTAAATTTACATTTGAAATGGTTATCACTCATTTGTAGGAAAGAATCAAGAATACAAACAAGTACACTCAAAAACTCTTCCCTATTCTCTACATACAGCCTTCTAAAACTAATTCAAGCCTATTGAAGCACTCATACTAGTCTCTAGTCATTCAAAGTGCATTCTAATTGCGTATATAGTTTCATAGATCATAAAATTGAACCAAGCACTTAAAATGGGGGAACTACATTAGTTTTATTCCTCTTCATAGTATTGATATGTAGGTAACATGCCCATATATGGGGTGTGAAGTACATCTAGTAGATCCCTTACACACTAACCCCTTCTCTCTTTCCAAACTTTTCTACTCAAATTCAAGTACTAGGAGATCCTAAGGGATTTTAAGATTAAATCAAACACACAAAAAGCTCCACATAGACCTAGGATTTGATTTTTCATTACCAGTGTATCATAGGCCTATCGAATAGAATGCAAAAAATCTAGACCACCAAGATAATAATGTCAAAATTTGACAAAAGTGTCAAAAATTAGGCTATAATTCCAAGTAGTAGGGTGTCCTAATTTTTTATCTCCTATCCAATCCATAAATAGAGTTTTGGGTCCTATTAACAATAGTCTACCATCCCTACATAGCCATTTCTAGACCCTGCATCATCTGTTTTAGCCTAAAATAAGCTAAGTTTGATTTATATACACTTTTTACTATTTGAAAAAAAAGGTAAAATACATAGATGTTTAAATAAATTATTAAACTAATTGAGACATATTTATTTACTAATTTACATTTACTTATACCTTTATTTTCTTAGGAATTAAACACCTAATTCCTAAAAATAATAAAATATTTGGTGAACTTGACTTACTTCAAATTCCACACAAAAACCCTAGAAACACTAGGGCTAATCATTTTTTATTTTTTACAAAATTTTCCTTATTTTTATTGAATTTAAAAATTAAAAAATATAAATTAAATGAAATATTTTCAATAAATTCACCCAAACCCTAGTTTACACATACTAGGTCCTATTTGCATTCAAACACTTTCAAACAACTAGAAAAAATATACTACTAATTATAGACATATTTTAAGGTTTTTCCTCAATTTTTCAAAATTCAAACTACAAATATTCTATAAAATTTTCAAATTATTGTACTAATTTTGGAAAAAATCCATTCAAAACCCTAGTTGCATCAAATACATTTTGAGTTATTCTTCAGTACTTTTTGCATAATTTTTTGAAAATTTAGTTGCATATCAAACTTATGAAATCAATTACACATTCAAAAATATATAATATGTTGCAAATAATATTTTGGAAAAATCCTTAGTTGCATGTACTAGCTCTTTCTTTGTGGTTTGAGGTATCAACTTACATTCATACAAAAAGTACAAAAATGATGCTCAAGTATTTACATATTCTTCTTACATTTCTTGTAAATAACAAAGAAACCATAATGGGACCTATCATGTAAATGAATGATGAAGTCTATCAAATATTAGTACAAAGTTTCATACTATGCATTTCATGTCTAATTTTCATAATAAGGGATGTTATTACAACATTCATTATTCCTTTTACATATTCTATATATCTATTATGGAATAATCTTTAAGTTTCTTGTGTTCAACATGTATGAAATATCATGTTACAACTCAAAGCTCTATATGTAGTTAGACATAACCTCTATTATTCTCAATAATTGAAAAATGTTATGTTGCATATCATATGGAAACATTTCCAGGCTCATTATGCTCAACAATTGAAAAATGTTATGTTACATATCAAAAATTTCTATATATTCATGTACAATTTAACATCGTCTACCTCTTACTTGCTATCTTGCATGTGACATACTATTTATAAGTATATCTTTGCACACATAAGCATCCAAATTACATGAATGTCTCTTCACATTCATGTTTTCTACCTCAATACATATCACTCATTGGTTATTTTTGAGTATCTTCCTATCATTACTAGATGATAACAAACACTTGTGGTTATATACATCCCTCCCTCCTTCAAACTTGGTACATCTAGATGTTATGCCGCACCTACTACCAACTTTATACCTATACTAGATCATGTGGTCTATGCTATCATCCATGTTTATAGAGATAGATGAGTTGATATTACCGAGGACCATATCTTTACTGCTTAGGCTAGTTACCCTTTAGATGTATTTTCTATGCTTGAACTCCTCCAACAATCAAATGTTTACAAGGATGTATTATATGTAGCCCTTCATAATACTAGAATCCCTATATCCACTAACCCAACCTATGTTAAATCCATCCTCAACACAATGTAATGGAATAAAGAGCATATCTCTTTTGAAAAAGAGGATTTAACCCTACAACACATCATTGAACAACATCTAACTTTATATATTCAATTACGAATTAATGATGTTGGGGTCAAAAGAGTACTAGTAGATAATGGTTCAGGAATTAACATTCACAAAATCTATTTTCTTAAGCATATTAACATAAAAATTCATGATCTAGACCATTTTGATATGAACATCAGAGGTTTTGACAACATCCCATGAAAATTAATGGGTCAAATAACACTTTATCTTAGCCTAGGACCCAAGACATTACTAACCACCTGCCAAGTCATGCCAAATGACCTTAATTATAACTTATAACTTGGTTGACCCTAGATTTATGATATGCATGCATTTCCTTCCACACTCCATGCTTGTCAAAAAAATAGTCACAAAGGTTACATATACATATACATCATAGACCACAAACCTTTTAAACATTGTCAAGCAGTTCAATCTCCATAGAATTATATTCTACACTTTAAACTAGGTATTATACCTACACAATCAATTACTCTTGATGCACCATCTAACCATAAATAAAATTAGATAATTTCAAATTTTGTCATAACACCTACACCAAAAAACTAATTTAATTCACCATTTACACTCAAATATCTGAATAAGATGGGATATCAAGGCAAAGGACATTGAACACATAAACAAGGAATAGTCAATCCAATTGAGGCATTCACATAACATAAATTATACAAGTTAGGATACCAGTTCTACCTTAACCACAAACAATCCTCTCCCACCTTTTCACAACACATAAAATTTTATCCACCAATTATACACGCTGATAATACAGTCAATCATACTTCTACGTTATCATTAATTTACTATAATCTTATTCATAAGACAACTTTAACCAAAATGTTTTCATTAGATGAATTCTCTAATGATGAATCCCTCCTATAATTTCTTGGCACATATGAGGATATCTGATCTTCTTACCATAAAAACTAATTTCAAAACCACACAAATACCCATGCATACTTTGGAGAAAGTATCAAATCCTTTCCTAATATACTAGTTGACTTAGATGATACTATCCCTACAACTCCATACACACTTGATCATTCCACATTACTTAATGAAGAAACAATGAATTTCAATTTTGGGGCTGATAAGGATCCTTGCATTATCTTATTATCCACTTCTCTAAAAAGGAATAAAATGCTCATATTCAACAAGCCTTAAAAAAATTCATCAAACCCTTCACTTTGTCATATTCTAATATTGTAAAAATTGATGCATCTATAGTAGTCCATTATATTCATTTATACTTTGATGTTAAACCAGTTAAACAAAAAAATTGCAAAATGCATCCTAAGGTGGCTATTTTAGTCAAAGATGAAATCCAACACCTCATAGATGTTGGTTTGATTCACCCAATAACACATCCTAAATGTATTTCCAATATTGTTCTAATCATCAAACCTAATAGGTAAATTTGATGTTGTTCCAATTCCATAGATTTAAATAAAGCATGCCTAAAAGATGATTTCCCTTTACCAAATATTGACATGATTGTAGACTCGACAGTCAAATATGAAATGTTATAATTTATGGATGGTTTCACATATATAATAAAATCAAAATTTTATAATAAAATCAAGAAAAAACATCTTTCATAACACCATGGTGCACATTTTGTTACATTGTTATGCCTATTAGATTAAAGAATGATAGGGCAGCATATCAGTGTACTATGATGCACATATTTCATGAATTAATTCACCATATTGTCAAAGATTATGCTGATGATATAATAGTTAAATCCAAATAATGACAACATCATGCTATTGATCTAAAAAATATTATTACATGACTCAGACAATACAACATACAATTAAACCTAAAGAAATGTGTTTTAGAGTTACATCAAGAAAACTCCTAGGTTTCATTATAACTTAGCATAACATAGAAGTTAAACCTAATAAAAGTTAAATATATTATTGATATACCACCCCCTACCAATATAAAACAATTCTGAACCCTCTAAGGTAAGATCTAAGAAATTCACCATTTCCTAGCTCAACTTGGTGATTGATAAAACATAGTCCTTTATGCAATTACTAAAGAAAGATATGTTTATTTGGGACCAAACCTATTAAATTTTTTTTTGACACAATCAATAAATATCTCCTTAATCCACTTATTTAAGTCCCACCTATCCCAGACAATCCTTTCCTCCTTTATAATTCTATAATTGATCATGTATTAGGATAACTCTTAACAACATGTGATGATCAAAATACTGAGTGCACAATTTATTATATCAGTCGGACATTGGTAAATTATGAAAAACATTATTCCCCAATAGAAAAATTATATCTAGCATTAGTTTTTTCCACACACAAACTTTGACATTACATGGTCAATAATGAAACTCATGTAGTCATAAAGGCAGACCCTTTAAAGTTCTTACTAGCAAAACCACATCTTTCTACCCAGATCATAAAATGGGTTATATTATTGATAGAATTTGACTTAAAAATAGTCCTCTAAAAATTAATTAAGGGCCAAATCATTACAAACCATTTGGAAGTAGCCCCAGTATTAGATATCAACCCTTTAAGTGACACATTTAGAGGTGATTTCACTACATATTCTACTCATTCAGATTCCTGGACCATGTTTTTTGATAGCTCTTGATGTGCATCTAGTTTAGGGGAGGGCATTGTATTTATCAATCCCTTCAACCATATAATTCATATAGCATACCGATTAAGTTTTTCATGCACCAGAAACATAATAGAAGATGAAGCAGTCATCTTAGGAATATTTATTGCATAATCCCTCAAAATCAAATCTATTCAAATATTCAAGGATTCCCAACTGATGGTTAACCAAGTCACTGATGTTTATCAAATAAAGTAATAACAAATTATCCCATATTGTAATATGGTATAGTATATATCCTCATAATTTGATTATTTTTCTATTGTGAGCATTCCTCAAAAAGACAATAGATACATAGATGCAATGGCTAGTATGGAATCTCTAATTCCCATTGACATCAATGATGATCATGCAATATTTACAATTAAATGATTAAAATCACCATCAATATATAACATATATTTTACTTCTCTCTCTATTTTAGATACCAGACAAAGCTATATAACCCTAGAATGATTTGCTAACATTTACAACTTTTTCAAAAAATCTATTACACCAGACACTTTCTCCTGAAATGACAAACATAAGTTACAAAAGCAATCACTACATTATGTAATCATTGGCAGGGACCTTTTCAAGTGATCTTTTATATGACACTTACTATGGTGCTTAACCTTGGTAGATTCCAAAATTGATCTAATTTAAATACATGGTAGTGAATGTGGTGGTCACTTTAGTAGAAAAGTCATGTCACACACTTCTCTGATATGGGTACTACTAGCCTA
Source organism: Torreya grandis (assembly GCA_037957365.1). NCBI lineage: Eukaryota > Viridiplantae > Streptophyta > Pinopsida > Cupressales > Taxaceae > Torreya > Torreya grandis. Next base: position 745,197 of record JARHVA010006040.1, read on the forward strand.
CCATGGAAGATGAGTGTTTACAATATGCAAAGCTATGCGATAAATGTCAATAACATAATAATTTTCAACATGCACCATAACAAAAATTACAACCTATTGTCTCTTCATGGCCATTGATGTTATGGGGATTTGATTTCATTGGAAAAATCAACCTTGAGTCTACCAATGGACATAAATTCATAATCATTACCATACAATAATTTACTAAATGGGTGGAAGTAGTTCTACTGCAATCTACCATAGGTGAATACATTTATATTTTTATAATGACCCATACTATTTCATGCTTTGGCCTACTTGTCACTATAATTTTAGACAATGGAACATTATTCAAAAATAAAACTATCAGTTTTTTTGCACCAAATACAAAATCAAACACACATTCTCCACTCCATACTACCACAATGAAATGGTCAAGAAAAAGCCACTAACAAAATAATTAATAGTATCTTGAGAAAATTAATAACCAAGTTTGGTGATGATTGGTATAATCAACTAGTTTTTACACTATGGTCTTATCACACAAGTATTTGTACACCCATAGGGGCTACTCCCTATTCACTCATCTATGGCACAGAGGTAGTTATACCATTAGAATTAGAAATTCCATCCCTTCATGTATCCCTAAAAGGTATTCTCAATAATGACTAGTAATAAGAAAAATGTTTACACCAACTCAAACAATTAGACCATACATGTAATCAAGCTACATAGCACCTCATAATCTACTAACAATGTATACAATGAACCTATAATAAGTGCATTCACATCAAATAATTCAAAGTTAATGATTTTGTTCTAAAATAAAACCTTCATAATGTCAATGCCAAAGAAGAAACTAAAAGAAAATTTAAACTAAATTGGCTCACTCCCTACATCATTACTAAAAATCATAGCCCTAAAGTGCATCATCTAGTCTCACTCAAAAGAAAGAAACTCAAAAACCCAATGAACATAATGCATCTACACAAATTCCATGTGTAGTATGTTATTTCTACATATTTATTCTACATAATGTCTTTTACACTTCCTATATATAGTTCAAATGTTTTTTTTTTCCAAAATACAAAAACATTGAATTTTTTTCAAAAATGCCAAAAATATTTTGATTATATGCATCACCCATGCTATACATCACTACTATTATGCTAGGACTCATATTTAATATTTCATGCTATTGTATGTCAATTTTATACAATACCATGATTCACTTGATCTTCTTTGAGTGTGTGTAGTGACATCCAACTATTTGATTGTTTCATTTTACCCATAGAGGAGGCATTACTACTTCTACATTCAAGACATGCATTCTTATGCATACCCACTGGGGGCATATTATACATGACTAAGCCATCAAGGTTATGTAATTTATACACCACATACTCGGAGCTATCATGTTGATTTACATTACTTTATATACTATATTGACATCTCGCTAGTATCTAACACTTGTGTATTTCTTAACATATACCTAGTCTTGTACTACACATATTTTTCATACTTTTATATTTAATTTGATTAGTTATATGTGCTTGTCTCTTTCTAGTTATTACATGATTTTTATGCTTGCTTAATGTAGTTTGTGTTATTGCATTTTCAATTTTAGCTTGTGCCTTAGGATATTTACCAATGTCCTTTGAATATTTTTCATGTGTGTGCCTTAGGAAATTTCCCAATGTCCTTTTTTTTTACTCCTCTACGTTCTTATGGCCTATATGGAAACTTTGCTTAGATCACTTATATGTGTATGTGGAATTTAAACATGCCTTCCATGCTTGTTTCTAGTTTGAGTGACATGTGCCCATGTCCCTTATTTACATGGCCCCTTGGCCCATCTGGTTTGATTTTTATTTGTTGGTTGTCAAATGTGTGAAATGCCATGATCCGTATCATGCATTTTCATTGTTTTCTTGGATGCCATGATGGACATCATGCTCCATCCCTCTAATTAACAACTAAAAATTAAAATTTCTAGATCTAGTTCAGTACTTTGTGTATGCTTTCACATTGTTATATCTATCTAATCATACCCATGTTGATCTAACAATATCTCAGTATAAATATTTACTATATAATGAAAAATATTTTCAAATATCAACTGCTTTATCATAAATATATTTATATTAACACACTTGTAGGACTCTTTTCTTTTGAGGGCAGGCATTGTCAGTTTATCATTCCTACCCTCAAAAGAGGAGGTATAAAAAAAGGGCTTTGTCATAGAGATAAAAAAAACTCATAATAATTTAAATAGTAACATTTAGAATATTTATCATAGAATCTAGAGGTAAAATGAGTCAAATCAGAGCAAAAAAATAGGAATAGTCTCATATCAATAATTAGTTTTCACATCAGATAATAGGGCTAGAAATGGACATTAGCACCAAAACTGGATAGAAGTGCTAGAAATGGATAGTATCATAAAAAATAGGGGTGTCCATAGTTTATCACTCCTATCTAGGAAAAAACACTTAAGATTTCTATAAATAGGCAAAATGTTTAGCTCAGGGATAGTTTGCGCACTTCTAGATCATTTAGATTCATTAGTTTTAGCACAATTTTATTATATACAAGGGATTGTAATGCATGACATGATGTTTCTCACTTTAAATTTGTATTAGGTAGTTGGCATAACTTCCATATTAGAATCCATGTTCCAAACATTAGTAATTGGGGGTAATGTGCATGATACATTGATCTTCTTTATTATCTATTTTTAGTTTATTATAGGAATTCTCAATAGTTGTGTGCCTTACTCCATATATAGGTTGTTTACATCACATTCACATTAAAATTTCATACAAGTTTATCTTTCTCACTACCTATGTTATTGCGTTGGATTTCATACAAGCCTAGTACATCAATTTCAGAGTGGTTTTCATAAAAGCCTAATCTGTATCTTTCAACATGGCCAAGAGTGGCCTAGTTTATAACACACATTTGGCTATCTATGACACAATGTTAGATTTATAGCAAATTCATGGGCTCCATGAGAAATCTCATATGACATCTATTATATACTAGTGTCACTTCATAGATTCACTTCATGAGACAATGATGGATCCAAAGGGCTAGCCTTTGTATTCTTGAGCCACCTATTTATAGGGATTAGACAGATAGTTCAGACATCTATTAATACACACATGATTCATTAATTTCACTTAGTTAGCAAAAATGGATCCAAAAGGCTAGCCTTTACATTATTGAGCCATATTCTGGGGAATTGAGCACTCAGGTCCATTCATAATATTACTCTTGATTTAGCACATACTGAGCACATCCAACGTCATAATAGGTTTTGTAATGGTTCATGTACTTGATGAGGTGTATTCATTCCTCTCTCTACCTTTACTCAACTTTTTTATGTTCTTATTTTAGATATAACATGTCTAGTAAGAATTGATATACTTCATGTTTTTATATATAGATTCACACATCATAGTGTGTTCTCTCTATGCACATCCAAAATCACATAGCTTCATGAGATTTTCCCTTATAGGTAAGTTCAATTCTGCTTTCTATTTTTCCTTTATTCTAGTATTTTGCTTTGTTATATCACTATAATAAAGGATGAGATAAATTTAATCAAATAAAATGAAAAATTAGATGACTTAGGCATGGCTAATAACACCTAACCTATAGGTCCTCTTCCTTTCTCACTCAACACTTATTGGCTAGAATTTCACTAATTCCCAGTCACCCATAACTTCTCAAACTTAGTTTTTTGAGACCCAAGCAACACTCTCAGACCCAAATTCATCCCCTTAGGTCTCATCCTTTTAGGATAATATCACCCAACTTGGATAGGAGTGCCATAATTTAGGGGTATCCTATTTTTGATGTTGTTTCCCAATTTCACTTTAGCCTCAAGTAGTCAAATTTCCTTGATTCATTATTTTTTCCCTTGCTAGCCTAATCTAAGATAATCTAACCCATGATAATTAGTTTCCATATAAAATTCCATTTAACACCAATTTAGAAGGGTTGGCCCTCATACACAAGAAAGAAGCAATAATATAAGTAATTACACTCAAGCACTCTCTCCTATTCTTTGCATACAACATTCTAAAGCCAATTCAATCCTACTAAAGCACTCATACCAATTTGTAGTCATCCAAAATGCATTCCAATTTTGCATCTAGTTGTGTACATCACATAATTTCACCAAGCATTTCAAATGGGTGAACTATATTAGCTTCATCCCTCTTAAAATTATTGGTGTGTAAGTAGTGTACCCACACATGGGGTGTGAAGTGTGTCTATCATATCCTTTATACACTAACCCCTTCTCTCATTCATAAGTTTTCTATGAAAATTCAAGTACCATGAGATCCTAAGGGTTTTGAATATTGAATTAGACACATAATGAGTTTTGCATAGACCCAAGCTTTGACATTTCATTACCAGGGTGTCACAAGCCTGTGGAATAGAACCTAGAAAAGCTAGACAACTAGGACAATAGTGTCAAAAGTGGATAATAGTGCTAGAAAGTGGACTACAATGCCAATTAGTATGGTGTCTTGAGTTTGGTGCTATTATCCAATCTAGAAAGTAAGTTTTGGGTCCTATTAATGACAGTCTACCATCCTTGCACAACCATTTCTAGACCCTCATCATTCAGTTCAGCCCAAAATAAGATAATTTTTATTTCTTTACATTTATTACTATTTTTGGAAAAGATAAAATACATATCTATTTACATAAATTAGTATAATAATTGGGATATATTTATTTATTGATTTACATCTATTCAAACCTTTATTTTTTTAGGAATTAAACACTGAATTCCCTAAAAGAATAAAAAAACATATCAAGTACCATGTGTAATATATAAACATGTATAATAGGTATGTGTAAGTACATATTTAATCTCAATCATGATAGTGTAGAGTGATCATTAAATCATATAACCTATGTATATCAAGATCATATAAAATGGATGCCCACAACATCTTGATGATGTGAGTAAATGGAGATCCCAATACCCATAAGTGTATAGAATCATGTATTTGTGTATGCATGCAAATTTATATGTAGGAGTAAATAATATTCTATTCCTCAATAAGGAACTAACAAATAGATTCCAAGGAGACAATAGAATATGTAGGTGCTGAAAACGTTTTTTGGTTTTTTTGAATGTTTTTAATTTTTTTGTTCTTTCTTAGTAGAGACAAGATAATATTATGATCTCATATAAAGGATGATTATATTTATCTCCCCACCTAAAACCTATTGCAATAAAGTAGTGATACTACCAATGATAATATATAGGTGAAATATTTGTCATTATAGTATCTATGATGATTGATATATGTATAATAAGACTTTGAGGTCATAAATTATTGATATTAGGAGTAGGGGTTTGTGGAACCCATATATATGTACAATATGGTTTATTTGGAATAAGTATAGTATGAACATGTTTAGGTGCTTTAAAAATATAAATATGTTATATGGAAGATGAGTATTATATGAAAACCCACCATATATCGATGATGTAAAGGTCTATTTAGTAATGGTCACCTAGTAAAGGGGATTTCCTATTGTTTACCCCTTTTTAATGGATTAGCCTTAATAGGTTTGATAACTAATTTCCTAGGTATGAATTTCTCTTGTTCAAGAGGATGTTCATATGGAACACCAAAACTTTACTTTTTTGATTGGCATGAATGTACTTAACACACTCATACACTATGGAAGGTATTTCTCAAAGAGTATGTATCCAAGGTCATCCCAACAAATGTCAAAGACACCCATATAAGGTATAACTAACAAATTAGTAACCACATGTGTAGGACCAACCTATAAAGGTATATAAATATATATAATAATCCTATGGGAGGTCTTATTGAATGATATCATTGATCTGGTAGATGGATGTAAATCATGATGTGTATAACCCAAATGTGTAAGTAATTTCATGGAATTTTTTTTTGATTTCACCATTATTAATCATAACACTGCATATGGAAGTGTTTATCAATGTATGTTTGAATGAATAGAGAATTAAGATTAGAGTCATCATCCTTAATTTTAATGTCATCAAATGAAATGGTATGTTTTTGAATTGTAGGAGGTATATGTCTCATGTAAGTAGAAATAACCCCATGTAGTGGGTGTCTATAATATGATGGAGGAGGATGTGCATTATATTCCATTTGGACTTATGGATCATTATTAGAATGGTCTTGAAAAGGATTATTAAATATATTTTGTTGATGGTGATCAGTAGGTTGTGAACCTAATTCATTTGGAATATTATAAAATTTAATCTATTGGTCATCAATGAGGTCCTAGATATTATTATTTAAGGTAAAGTATTTGTTCATATAATTCCCAATGACTTAGTGATAGTAAAGACAATCACTTGGATCATATCCTTTGAGTATAGGTCTATTTATATCAACTTATACAAGAGGAGGGAGATATATAAGATACCACTCTAACAACCATCAGAGTAATGAAGTAGAAGGCTCAAGTAAATATGCAAACTATCTCCTTGGTACATTAGATAGGATAATTTGATTAGGTTGTTGTGAAACTATGTTAACCATGGTGGGTTTCTCATTTTTAGGCTCAGAGAGTTTTACATTATAACATGGTTTGATCATAAATTTTTAATATATTTATATGTATATGTAGTTGGTTTGTTTGCAACATATTTGAGCTTATTCAATGAAATAAAATTCATTTCACAGTCTCATACAACATGTCATAAGTCATAAAAAAATTGAAACTTCTTGAAAATAATGTACTCATGTAAGAAGAAAGAAAAATTCTCTTGAATATGTCTTTCAACTATTTATATTCCATAGGATTTTTAATTTTGGTTAGAATTATCTTATATCTCAAGACCTATTAATTGATATATTCATTGGTTCCATGTTTTATCTTTACAATTTGAGCATAGGAAACAATTTTAGTAATGTTAATGTAAAAATATGATAAAAAATTATCTACAAGAGGGTTTAATGCTTTCATGGATTAGAGAGGTAAGTCATAAAACTGCCTCAAACCAAATTCCTTAAGGATCCTTTGAAATAATTTGGTCAAAATTTTATCAATTGAAGCATAATCAAGGCATGCCACATAGAAGTTTTAAAGATCTTATTTACGATCACCCTTGCATCATAAAATGTGAAATTATGTTTAATAAATCTAGTTGGAAAAGGGTTCCAGGATATTTAAAGTGTAATATGGTAATGTAACACATCTTGTGAATCTATGGCATGTGAAGACTTTGAACCATTTTGTATGATGTTTGTAACCTTGTCCTCCAAGGTCTATATGACTTGAAGGAGTGATTTAACTATAGACCCACTAGGATTTACATTATCCAATTTAGAAGTAAAAAAATTAGATGAAAACATGTTTTGAGTAGTAATAAGCATTAAAACTAGTATTTGAGTTGAAACAACAAGTAATTCCATAATAGATGTATCGATAGTAGTTTTAAGGAACAAATGTTTAGACACATAATACATGACCAAATTAGATATATTAATGCATAATAAATACTAGAAACTTCATTTCTCATCATAATCCTAATTATTATCTCTATCTTGAATTTATCTAATCATTTCATCCACATCTTGAAACCCTTCATTCTTAGATTTTGCATGAATATTATTAATTCCTTAATATACAAACATAGGCTAAAATATTAATACCTACTTCCAATGATTTTATTCAAGGTTTAAATGACCATAAATATGATAATTTACATCTTATTTACCCATCTAATCACCTTTTTTAATTTCAAACCTATATTCTCTATCAATCTTCACATTCCTTCTTGTTGCCTAGTTACTTATAGCCCTTTCCACACATAAAGCTAGTAAGTTAGAATAATACATAAAACTATAATAAAATATAAGACAAATTTAGAGTACCCATTATCTTATTTTTTATTCAACTCAATTTTCATACTTCAAATCCTTAGGCTCACCCTCTTTCTCTAACTCCCTTTCACCAATTACGCCTTTGCTAGTAACCCTATTTTAGGACAAACTTAGCTATTGTGAGAAATATGAAGGATTAAAAACAAAAATATGGGAACAATTATATACCACTTACCCCTATTGTGCTTCATAAAAATTTTCATTCATTTTATTTTAATGTAAACCCATGATCTCAACACTTAATATCTCTTTTAGGTCTCTTTAAACCTATTTAGCTCACCCAATCCTGAATTATATATGAGTTCATACTGTACAAACTTGAAACCACTTAAATATTGAATATAAGATTAAAAATATTCATATTATCAATATTAATAAATTTCCAAGGGTTAAAAAAATAGTGATTAGATTTATATTTCCAAAACCTTAGCCATACTTAACAAGGGCCTGTGTAGGCTGAGAGGCTACCAAAAAGTATAAAATGAGTTTAAGAACACATAAAACTATTATAATTATTGGGTAATATATATCCTAATTTTATATATCTTCACCAACCATTTTTTTACTTTGAACATTATAAAAAACACTTCCATACACAAAACTATAAAATTTTGTACTCTTGTATAGGACTGTGCCAAGTCAAAAAGAAATCTACTTGCACACTTACCTTACTCAATAATGAATGACCCTTATGAGTGTTAAATATTGTTTTTAATGACCTATATTTTATATAAAACAACAAAAGAATAATAAAATGTCCAATAACTTCTTAACCTTTACCTTTTATATTGTATAAAATTAGCATTATGTCTGTCCTAATTGTATATATTGATATTGGAAACTAGAATTAAAACCTTTATCTTTGATTATATGTATAAGAATAAAAAAAATTATACAATTATAATATATAATAAATAAATAATTTTCTAAACCACTTTGTGTGATTCTCATAAAACATCTTTACTCACTTTGATTGATTGATTCAAAACAGGGTCCTTTAAGATAATTATAGATGAGGGTATTCCAATTGCATCTTAAAATCTTATTAGGATATATGAGTATTTAAAATGATTTATTATACTCAAAAAATATCTTATCATAATGTTTATAACTAAAATAAATAAAAAATAATTCACACTTACTTGTCTTTCTTAGAATTACACTCATAGGACTGCATGCACTTATCCTGCAAGTCTGAAACATTCTTGATCTGCTAGAATATTTTAAACATTAAAAAGGGATAAATAATCACTTTTATCCCCTGAAATATTTTTAATTATACCAAAAAAAATTAATGAAAACAACAAAGGGAGATATTTGCACTTTTCCTTCTTGACTATAACTAATATAGAGTTCTTGTAATTTGTGAAATGATAATATTGAACCTATAGATAAACAAAAGGCCTAATCTATCCAAAAAATAAAAATAATTAAATTTATAATATAATAATATAACTCTATGAAAATAAACAAAAAATACGAAATCATTACTTTATTTATTCAGCTCACTTTCATATAACTTTCATGTATACAATTGATCAAAAGGTAGAGTTCTTGCACCAATTTTGATCTTTATTGAACCATCCATATCATTCTTAAAAAATTTAATTACTATAATCTATATAATAATAATAAAATATAATATCATCATGTTTTTGTACTCTATATACATGCTAATCATGCAAGACTCTATTCTTAGTCATTGCATGGTGTATGGCAGTTACACTTTTTCTTAAATCTTGATTTACACTGATATTTTCATGTTAAAAAATTTAAACACATATACACACATAGTTTTACCTTATAATAACCATTTACAAAAATTAAACACTATTTTTCAATAGAAAATATCACTCTAAAGTATATTGCATTATTTATATTTTCAAATTTTATTTTTTGAGGGAAATTCCAAAAGGGCTAGAAGCACTCACTCTTAAGACTTATAATGAATAAATCAAACCCATAAGAATAATATTGACCCAATTAACACCTGAAAATGATTGAAATGGTCAAAATGAACCTCTAAATAATAATTACCTACTTTTTTACTCATTATGCTCTATATCATACTCCCCATATGGGAAAAAATTTGAGCTCTTTCTCAAATGTACCTTATTCATATTTCTTGATGACTTTCCAATTATTAATATTATGATTCTCTAAGATCATCTTGCTAATAATCTTATTTCATTTCTCAATTTTCTTTATTTGATGTTTATATCTCTTTCTCCTTGTATTGACTTACTTCTTCGTCAACTCATCTTCTACATTTATGAGGTGTAGAACCTGCTCTAACTCCTTATCTAATGCATTTTATATCTCCTCCATCTCTAAATTTTCTTCATCATGTTATATCTCCAAGTATTTATTCTCATTCTTACTTTTTACTCTTAATCCATAAATTTCTTATTCACTTGTCATGTTTGGTTCTTACGCTTTTGATTGATCTTGCTTTTTAACCATGTATTCTTCTTCATTATTATGATCTAATGGTTTTTAATGGATCCGTTCTTCCTTCATTATCCCCATACTCTCATTAATATATTATATTTCTGACTTCTCATGACATTTCATCATCTCTTAGTGAGTCTTCCCATAATCCTAGCTATCTTATAATGGAAACTCATTATCATACCATAATACTACTTGAAAATTTCTTATCTTACCAACATCATGCATACCTTAAAATAATTTATATGAAACATTTCCCATGGATTAATAAAATTTATTTCTTTCTCCTTATTCTATTGTTATTTTTATTGCTCATATATTTGTAACTTTTCTTCTATAAGTCTGTGTTCTTCACCTTTAGGTATGTTTCTTGGATTGGTACTTGAGCTAAGGCTAATCTCTTATTTCTCTCTCATTTACAACTCATTTTCATTCATTCCTTGAATTATTTTATGGCTGATATTTTCCTCTTTACAACATGCATTATCCATCCATTTAAATTATTTATGAGGGTCATGGCTGTCCTCCTTTTGTATTAGTTCAATCATGAGCTCTTGTAATTCCTTGTTTCTTTCTTCCATGTCTTCATGGAGTAAATCCTCCTCTCTTATCTTAAAAATCTTCACATTAATTCTTAGAAATTATCAAATTATACTCATGAGAATTGATAATCTCTTCTAGGACCTCCTTGTCCTTGTCATCATTTATTGATTTTACATTCTTCTTCCAATCCTCTCTAGGATTCTTGTCCATCTTGGATTTTCCATCACGTTATTTTATCCTTTGTTTTTGATGTGCATCATTGGATTCCATTTCTTGTTTATTAAGAAATTCATATGCTTCTGGGCATGGATACTTACTTTTATTATATCACTTTGCTCATCTTCTTGGTTTCAATTCCTTGCTTGATTCTAATTTTTTGCCTTTATCTTATTTATGAGAGATCTATCCTTCTCTTTATCTTGACTAAGTAAATTAAATATATCATCATCATCCTATTTAATCAATATTATACACACACACTCATCTTCTTCATGGCATTACTGAAAAACTTGAACCTTATCTTTAACTTAGACTCTATCTTTTTCATGTCTTAATCTAGACCCTTTTTGCTATTCTGTATTAGTGTATATATCCATTAATATGTCTTTTTCTTGAGACTCCATAAACTCAATAAAATTACTCATCTCTTCATATGATATTATAGGATATATTTTATCCTTTCATTTATCATTGACGGCATGTTATAATGCTATAAATTCTTCTTGAAAATGTTAAAAATCCTTGTAGACATATTTTTACTCTTGTTACTCACCAAACAACTCATCATCACCTATCATATATTTTCAAACTCTATAATTGATTCAAGAAATATAAATTTATAATTTTTATATCTATACCTATTAATCCCATCTTATTTAATCAATTATCTCTTTGTTGTTTGTTCCATGGGACATTCTCCTTCTTGAAGATCCTATTCTCCAAGGAATTATCCTTATTCAAGACAAAAAATCATTTTAACTCTTTATGTTTCCTCCCAATCATCTCCTTTATCATAATTAACATGTTTCTCATGTTTGATTTTATTTATGTTTTTAATCTTTGAGTCTTCAAAATGGACCACTTCATCCTTCACTCTTGTACACATCATAAGAAACTTTTAGTTTCAAAAACTTGAGGCTTATTTTACTTCATATCCTCCTTAGGTTGATTTTAATCCATGGATATCTCATTATTCTTCACAAAGTGATTCTCACCTTCCTCTTTTCTACCAATTTTTTCACCCCACATTAACTCCTTCTTGAGAAACTTATTTTACCTCTTATGGCCTCTCATGTCCATATCTCTTCTTCTCTCCATGGTAACCTTATAAGCCATTTGAATATATTTTTAATAATTCAAAAATACCATTGGCTATCTTCTTGTTGCATGTGATTTACTATGAGAAATATCCTTTGTAAACCTTGTCTTAGATCTTATCTTATCTCTTTCACTTATTCTTATATCTCTATCTCTTTTTTTTACATAATCTCAGCTATGCCCTACCTTTTATTTTCTTTATATATATATATATATATATATATATTCATCTAATATTTATCTCATTCCCTAGGCCTCACATATACCTATCTCTCTTATGAATTTTTATTACTTTCCCCTAAATACCTCACTTGGGTCTCCTTCACTATCTTTTCCCTTATTCTGTTGACTCTCACTTAGACTCTCTCTCTCTCTCTCTCTCTCTCTCTCTCTCTCTCTCTCTCTCTCTCTCTCTCTCTCTCTCTCTCTCTCTCTCTCTCTCTCTCTCTCTCTCTCTCTCTCTCTCTCTCTCTCTCTCTCTCTCTCTCTCTCTCTCTTCTTGAACTTGTACTTGAGATTATAATAAACCATATTATTAGGGCTACAACTATACCAATAAATCTCTCTTACATTTTTTTTCTTACCCATACAACACAAATTTATGTAATATCCATAGAAATCAATCTCAAATAACAATCTAAACTTAATAAACAACCTTAATAAACTCAAGGTCATAAATAATTCTAAGAGATTACCTAATCTATTACCACTTGATGAAAAATAAAGCCTAAAACATTCATTTCTCATCATCATCATAATTCCAATATCTTTATTGAATGTATCCAATCATTTCATCCACATCTTTCAACACTTCATTCTTAGATTTTGCTTGAATCTTGTTCATTCTTCAAGACAGATACATAGATTAAAATATTAATACCTAGTTACAATTATTATATTAAAGGTTAAAATGATAATAAATATGATCATTTACATCTCCTTTACCCATCCAATCATCATGTTTAATTTATAACTTGCATTCTCTATCAGTCTTCACTTTTCTTTTTGTTCCCTAGTTACTTGTATCCCTTTTCACACACAAAGATAGTAATTTAGAGCAATATAAAACACTTAAATAAAATATAATACTGATTTAGAGTACCCATTATCTTCCTCCTACTTCACCTCAAGTTTCATACTTCAAATCCTTAGTCATACCCTCTTTATTTAACTCCCATTCACCAATTAGGTCTTTACTAATATCCCTATTTTAGGACAAACTTAGTTGTTGTAAGAAAAATTAAGGATGAAAACAAAAATATGGGCACTTATAAATACCCATTACCCTTATTTTTCTTCATAAAAATTTTCATTTCTCTACTTTCAATTTAAAACTCTGATATAAACACTTTTTTTAATCTCTTTTAGGCCTCTTTAGGCCTATTTAGCTCACTTAGTCCTAAATTCCATATGATTCCATACTATATGAAATTGAAACCAATATATATTTAAAATAACATTAGATAATTTCATATTACCAATTTTTTTAAATTTCCAAGTTAAAATAATAGTTATTGGAGTTTTTATTTCCAAAACCCTAACTATACTTGACAAGGGCATGTGTAGATCGAGAAGCTACCAAAAAGGATAAAATGAATCTAAGAACATTTAAAACTATTACAATTCCTATATAATATCTATAACAAATTTATCTATCTTATTCAATACCTTTTTGATCTTGAACATTCTACAAAACACTTCTTTATGCAATACTACAAAATTATGTTCTCTTCTATAGAATTGTGCCAAGACAAAATGAAATATACTTCCACACTTAACTTACTCAATATATGAAGGAAAATTATGAGAGTTAAATACTAATTTTCATAACCTATATTGTCTCTAAAATAATAAACCACTAATAAAATCTTTGATAACTTGTTAACCTCTACCTTTTAGACTGTATAAACTTATCATTTTGTTTATCCAAACAGTGTATACTAATCTTGGAGACTAGAATTTTAATAATTATATTTGATTATATGTATAATAATTAAATAAGTTATAAAGTTTTAATATATACTCCATATAACCCTCTCTCAACCACTTTGTGTGATTCTCCTAACACATCTTTACTCACTTTGATTGATTGACTCAAAACAGGGTCCTTTCGGATACTTATAGCTGAGGGTCTTCCAATTGCCTCTTGAACTCTTTAAAGGATGTCTGAGTCTTCAAAATTATTGATTATACTAGAATAATATCTTACAATAATGTTAATATCTCCAATAAATAAAAAATATAATAAAAAATTCAACAAGAATTCACACTTACTTTTCTTTCCCAAAGTTTCACTCATAGGAATATGTGCACTTCTCTTGTAGGTATGAAACCATTCTTGATCTATGAGATTATTTTAAAAATTAAAAAGGGTCATAATAATCAATTTTATCCCCTCCAATATCTTTCCTTCTACAAAAAAACTTTAATTAAAATACCAAATGGAGATGTATGTACTTTTCCTTCTTGACTGTAACTAATAAAGAGTTCTTATAATTTGTGAAATGATAAACTTGAACCTATAGATATATATAAAGGATACTCTATCCAAATAATAATAATAATAATTAAATGTATGATCAAATACTATAAATATATTAAAATACACAACAAACTCCAAAATCATTAATTGATTTATTCAACTCACTTGCATATAACTCTCATGTATAGAATTGATTAAAAGGCAAAGTTATTGCACCAATTTTAATATTTATTGAAATATACACCTTGTTATTAAAACTTTTCCTTAATATAATCCCTATAATACTACAAAAATATACTCTAATCACACATTTATACTCTCTAAACATGCTAATCATGTAAAACTCTTTCTATTCTTGGCCATTGCATGTTGCATGATAGTTACACTTTTTATTGAATCTTGATTTGGATTAATATTTTCATGTTAAGAGTATTAAAAACCTATACACACCTCTTTTTAAATTATAAGAATAATTTAAAAAAATTAAAAACCTATTTAAACTTAAAATATCACAATAAATCATATTACAATATTCAAATTTTCAAAGTTTGATTTTAGAGGAAAACTTCAAAAGGACTAGAAGCACTGACTCCTAAGACTTCTAGTGACTTAAACACACCCATAAGAATCCTATTGACCCCCTTAACAACTATAGAATACAAAAAATTTCAAAATGATCATCTAAAACATAATTACCTACTTTTTCCCTCATGGTTCTTGCATCATGTAATTAGTTGTAGTGTGTTTAAGGGGAGGGATGTGTCCACTAGAGTTTTAAGTTTTTGGCTTTAATTATATTTTTTAATATCTTATAAATATATTTATGGTTTTTTCAAATGGTCTCATCAAACATTGTAATTTCATATGCATAATCATGGTCTACTTGTTCATTTTCATTTTTTTCATATTTTCATTATCAGAATCTTCTTCTATGATAACCTTATCAACATTTTTTTCATTGTCAACATGGGTATCATCATGATTTAAGTTATGATATCCCTCATTGGTTTTAGACACCTTAGATGGGTTTAGGGTAATATCAATATTTTCAATAGATACACCTCATAATATAGGGATATGCCTAGGTTGCATGCAAAATCGTACTAATAGAAAATTAAAAAGTACAATAATCTAAAATCCTAACTGGTTTAAAACCCTAAAAATCATAAAAGAAATGCATTCACATTTATTAGGTTCACAGAATGTTTAACCTTAATTTATATGTGGATCATATTTAGGTAGATAGGGTTAATATTATAGGAATGATAGGGTATAAGGGTAAATATCAGATCTACAATAGGCCATTTAATTTCTAAATGTAGATATACCATATAATGAATTTATTTAATTAAGATAAGCTATAAATGGAAAGTAAAACTATGATAGATAAATAAAATGACATAAAATAAGTTAATTATCTATATTTTATTATAATTTAAAATCTAAATATAGAACATGATGAATGTAGGTGGGAAGAAAATTCTAGAGTAATTGTTATATTTTGGATCAAGTGTCTCTAGGTCTCTAGATATTTGCATCAACATGGGATGGTTGCATTAATGCCATTATCTATATTTAATACTAGTGTCTTGTATATAATATAAAATAAAATATTATGTGACCAATTGAATAATTATAGGGTCATGGACTAGCACTCCTGGTGAAATGGAAAAACCATACTTTTTCATATTTAATGTGACATTGGGGAAAAATGGGTTAGTGGGCATATGGTGTTGATTTAACCCAAAATAACACCATTATCAAAGGGTTTTTCTTACATATATATTAATATATAATAGGACCTTATACTTATGTATTTCTCCCTTACATTTTGTCTTGTGTGTGAATCATGAAATGTTTACAAATAAAGTACAATAGTAACCTAGCTTGTAGCTTAGAAAATATGACTTTATGACTATTTATTTAATACTTCAGACTTGTAGATGTGCTATAGATATTATTGGTGTGAAAATAGGGAAGATATGTTGATTAAATTCTTGATAGAGTGATTTTTATAAGTGTCTTGGCCTCTTGGTATGATGTCTAAGTGAGGAATGAATGAGGGTTGATATTGTATTTATACCAATACTATTAGGAGATAACTCACATTAAATCACTTATGCTGACCACTATAATACATTAAATTTTTAATTGGATGACTTTAGGGAACTAGACACATGTGTTGGGGAAATATAATAATGTTGATGTTACTATCTAGACCAAACATTAGTGTCTAGAGGGTACAAAAATAGGTATAGGCCCATAACTTGTAGAGGTGTAGGATAAGTACATTTAGACATTCTAGGAAAAATAGAATGTTTGTGTCATTAATATAAGACTATTTAGGATAAGATATAGGAAAATGTGTAAAAGATAAAGTAGATGCAAATTTTGTAAAAATAAATAAAGTGTATAACAAGAGGAACAACCAAGTTCTAAGTTTGCCAATGTTAGAATTGTCATTAATTGTTAAGTTTTGGCATTGATATCAAAGGTTCTTATTAAGGTTAATGTTAAAGTAAGATTTGAGGTATGTGTATGATTATTTATTTATTTTATCATAGTGATCATTGTTGTTATATGAGAGTAGTAATGTGAAAGTATTATTTGAAGAATGTTAGTAATATCAGAAAGATCAACATGAGTCAGTACAGGTTAGTATGTCAAGTGTCGATTATCTAAACCTTGTGAGAATATATGTGTAAGAAATATGATGACATGCATGAGATAAAAATTTCCCTAATCAATATTTTAATAACTATGTAAGGAGCTATGAAGATGCTCTGGTGAAGCTATGAAGATGTTTTGTTGAAGCTCCAATAATCTGCTAGGTAATTCTAAAGATGGTTTGAGTGAAATATGAATATATTATGTTGAAGCTCAAAATTAAATTTATTATATAAGATTTTTTGATTATTTATATGATGAAATAGAGTACTCAAAATATTTTCAAAGTGAATATTATAGGGGTAAGTACTTTAGTACAACTCTATAACTGACTAGTTCTAGACCTTATTTGGCCTAATGAGGCAACATGAATTATTGATAAAACATATGAATTATAATTTATAGTTTTTTATCATGAAATAGGTTTTTTAATTTTTACATGAGGTGTTAAGATCTTGGACAATGGTTACAAGGTCAGTTTCAAGGTCTAATGTGACTTGTAGGTCAAGGCCTAGAAAGCAAAGAGAAAGACAATGACCATATGGAGTATCAAGATCAATTTCCAAGACATGGGTAAGTATTTGAACATTTAAAAAGGTGATTCAAGTTTTTTAAAGAATTTTCATGATGTTTAAGGTCACGGTTTTTAATAAAAGTCTTGAAAAGGTGTTTTAAGGTCTCTTAGTGCATAGGGCGAAGATTTAACTACTCAAAAGGGTTTTCCAAGTACTCATTCACATTTCAAAAATATGCACGAGGACATAACCTAATCATGGTATAATATTAATTTTCCTAACTAAAATTTACAATCATTTGTTTCTATAATGGGGAGCTAAGATTTAAGAATGATCTTTCAGATTGGAAGATGGTTTAAACCCTCCTAGAACCCTAATAATGACTTAATATTGAAGATATTGTTATAAAGAGATAATAATTGTTTTATATGTCCAATTAATTGATTATAGGTTTCATTAAACTCTCAAAGGAACCTCTAGGTGTGATTGGTTTCTAAGGTGAGTGAGCAGATCCTACATGAAAGGCCATGTTTCTTGGAGTTTTTTTACAATAAATAGAGTTGACTAAGTCAAAGTTGTTAAGTCAATGGAAGACAAATTATGAGACTTTTATTTTATATCCATGAATTTTTATGGAAAATTTATATCCCTTAAGCATGAAAATTTGGTGATCCAAGTTGACTAGTCATTAATAGACTTAATAATGCAGATGGTAAGAAAACTAGGCAGAAATGAGAAGATGATTCTTGATGTGTTTTCATGAAAGAGCAATGGATTGAAGTGAAAAATTATTTTATTTTTGAATTGAATAATCTATCCATGTTTTTATTAATCTTGGAAGTTATTATAATATATTGGAACATTGAATCCAAAATGGCTTGTCTCATTGAGTGAAGTCTATGAGAGAAAAAGCCAACATAATGGTCTGCAAGACCAATAGTTTCCATTTGAGATTATGATCTATTTGTTTGAGTTTATTATAATGATGTTATAAAATAATTTTCATGAATTTAAATAATTTTATTATTTTCAATCAGGTGTTAAAATTTCATGTTTCCTTGATTGTGTTTTGAAGCCAATTAGCAGTTCTAACTGAGCATCTTGTAAAGAAGAGTTTAATCCTATATACCCTCAGTTGAAGCATTTGATTAATTTTGTGATGATAATTAGGTAATTATTTTTTTACATATTTTTTTTTCCAATTTTTTATTAAAAGTGTGTTTATGCTTCAGCTGTTCATGATAGTTTTTATGTGCATGCACAGGGCTATTGTAAACAATGCTTTGATGAAAGGGTTCAAGTAGTGATTAGACATAAAAGGTATTGTGTACATAAAGTTAATTTTGATAAGGTATATTTTTATTTAATATGATATTACTCTACCATTTTATGTGTTTGGAAGTGTTCCAAGGAAGGCCAAGTGTAACGTGTGGCTAAGAAGGCCTAAAGTATGAGTAAGGGATAATTGAGATATGACCAACAAATGTGTGAAAAAATTATGTTTTAATCATGTTATGATAATGTTATAAAGCCTATTAAAGTTTATAATAAAGATGTTGTAAGTGTATATCCAACTAATAAGGATATGTGCAAGTGGCTTGTATAAAACCAAGGCTAATTAGGCCTATTTGTGAGAACTAAAAATGTGAAGAATAATAAAATGAAATAGAACATTGACAAGTAGAATAAGGACTTGTATAAAATTATATGTATGTCATTAATATCATATATGAAGTTTGCATATGAGGATCAAGGTCAAGAGACCTAATTAAGACATGAAGAGGTCTAGTTGAGCAAAGAAGACTAGAGTCTAGTTTGAGAGGGATTAAAGTGTGTTAATAACTATGGAATAATATCATCATATATTGTATTATAAATAATTACTTATTAAGGTGATAAAATTAATTATGTGGTTTCACTTGTGGTGATTCATCTAGGGGTTGGTGCCTCCTTGCAAGTGGGTGCTTGATAAAGCCTAGCTTAGTTGGCTTTTAGCTAGTTGGGGTTGGTGCTCCATGTGGAGTTAGTGATTAAATAAATTTGGTGTTTATATTATATTACTATATCCCATTTTCATAATCAATGTGTTTTCTTCCCCTTGAGGTTTTTCCACATATATAATATGTTCATATGTTTGGTGTTCCATGTGGAGTTAGTGATTAAATAAATTTGGTGTTTATATTATATTACTATATTCCATTTTCATAATCAATGTGTTTTCTTCCCCTTGAGGTTTTTTCACATATATAATATGTTCATATGTTTCATGCTCTTGTGGATTGGTGTTTATGATTGATAAGATGTACATGCTTGTTTAAATGATATATGATTATTTAAGTAAGGTTGTTAAATAATTTTTTAAAGACTAATTAAACCCCCCTCTTAATAATTTTTAATATAATAATAGGTATCAAATACTGGTCATTTGAAATAGGTTTAAAAGCCTAAGGGAGATCCTAGAAGCAATGATGACTAGTCAACAAGATCAAGACGGTTGCTCTACCAATAAGGCTCCATTATTTAATGGATATAACTATGAATTTTATAATGTTATAATGAAGATAAATTTTATGTCACAAGGACATGATATTTGGTAGTCAATTTTGGATGTCTATATTGCACCTCCTATTTCAACAACAAATGTAACAAGTAATAAGGCTAGTGAAAATAACTCCAAGGCAACGAATGTCATTATTTGTGGCCTATAAAATGAGAATATTATAAAATTAATTAATTTTGAATCAGATAAATAAATATGGGATAAATTAAAGACTATCTATGAAGGAGACACCAAGGTGAAGATGGTCAAGTTGCAGACCCACTAAAAATAGTTTGAAATCCTAAAGATTAATGAACATGCAACCATTACATCTTACATATTAAAGTATGATTAAGTTTTCAATATAATTATAGGATTGGGAAAATTAGTGAAATAATATACTATTTTTCAAAAGGTGATAAGATCACTAACTCCTAAGTTTGTCTCTAAGGTGTGTGTACTAAAAGAAATGTAACATTTAGACAATCTAGAACTGGATGGGATTCATGGTATCTTGACTGCCTATGAGATGAAAACAAATGAAGGAAAACCTCCAAGAAAGGAAGAAGCTTTCAAATTTGAAAAAAAATTAAAGGCCAACAAGGTCAAGGATGACGTATGTTCAGATATTGATAATGATGAACTCATAGATATGTTTGTTAGGAAGTTGATGTTTGGCTCAAGTAATTAGAAGGGTAAGTTACCCTTCAAATGTTTTAGTTGTAGCAAGATTTGTCATTTTGCATCCAAGTGTCCTAAAAAGGATAAATTTGAGCATAATGAAGATCATGATGGAGATTAAAGAAATTCTTATAAGTCTAACAAGCATAAGAGATATTTCAATAAGAATGGAAGTAGGAAAGCATTATTCAAAAATAAGAAGAGTTTTTATACCAAAGAAGACAACTTTTCTGACGTAAGTGATTCAAGCACATTTGATAATGATAGTGTTAGTAATGTTCTTGAACATGAAAATAATGAAACCTTGTTCATGGTCATAGAACCAAAAAATGAGGGTTTCTCAAGTGGTAAAGGTCTTATGGTTTATATATAATCAAATGAAGAAGTATACTATGACATTGAAGAAGGAGAAATTGAAGTAAACCTTGAGGTAGACTTGGTAAATGCCCTAGAAGAGTTAAAGTTTAAAAAGGAGAGAAGCACAAACTAAGATCATTAGTTAGGGACTATGAGTAGAATATTGTCTTGTTTGAGAAGAGATTGAGTAACTCTAAGGAGAATGATGATATCATCAATCAACTTGAGGCACAAATAGAGATAGTCAATGTAAACTTGAAGGATAAAGAGGAATAATGCATTAGGTGTGAAACTAAAGAAAAATACATGAAATATAAGTTATATCAAGTATCTAGTAAGGTAAATATCTTTGTGAAGTTTGAAAAGATTAGTGAGTCTCTAGATTATATCTTGAGTATTCAAAAGTCTGCAAGTGAAAAGACACGTCTTAGTTTCAAATAAGATAAAAAGGAGGAGCCTCTAGTCAAGGAAAAGACTATTCAAGATAAAAAGGTTGTCATTAAAAGATCTATCAAACAACATAATGCTATAAGGTATGTTATTTATTTCAATGGTTTCTATTTTGTATGAAGTTTGTTTGGTCATAAAGCAAGAGAATATAGAAGACCCTCTAAGAATGAGTACTCATGGAACAATGTAAGGAGTCATAATTCACATCAGTCAAATGGTATGTATAAGGTGGTTTGTTATTTCTTTCAAAATTTAAGACATGTTAATAGATTATATTCTAACATAGTTATAAGTTCATCAAGTCAAAACAAGAAGTTTGAAGATCCTAGAGTGCAAGAAAGAAGGTAAATGAATATATGGAAACCAAAGGTAGTAAACATAAGTCATGAATAGTTTAAAAAATTAAGTGGACTACTTATTGTTATAGATCATGAATCAGGTGAGAAATCAAGTAAGGAATGTATGTTGTTAGCTCATATTGATGATCAAATATTTGATGATGAGATCAAGCCTATAGTACCACTCAAGCCTAGAAGGTTGTTGACGAATATTCAATTTTGTGAGAGTATGAAGATATGTGAATATACTAATTTCATGGTGTTTTATTTCCCTATGAGAATGGGTGTGTCTATTAAGATTCATTAAGACATTCTTCTATCAGTAGAAGCATGAGTTTTCAATCAATTGGTATATAGGAGGTAAGCTTTTAATATTTTTTTGTATGAGTAGTTGAGCTTGATCTATGTTAATAATGGGAATTATTTTAAGGATTCTTAAAGGAAGATGAGGATGGATTAAAAGTCCTATTGACTCAAGTGTTTAACTATAAAGATAAAGGGGAGTCCCTATTTCTATAGTTGGTCTCAAAAGTTTTATTTTATTAAGTCATGTCAAGAAAGGTAAGTGATCCTAAGTTCATAGTTATTTTGAAGGAGATATACTTGATCTAAGGGGGAGATTGATACCTCTGAGTTCTTTGTCAAGAGAGTGGTTGTTTTTGAAATCAGAATAGAGGTATGCATGGAGTTAAGGGGAGCATGTGTTTGAGATGTTTCATAGTTTCTATTTGTAAATTTTTTTGATGGACCAAATGGGATAATGATTTGAAAAGGTAAGATAGTTTAGAATGAGGAAGAAGTAACCTGATGGAGAGACATTTATAAAAGTTGTTGACATGGGTGGTTACCACAGTTTTTGAATTTTATGTGTCATCTAATGTCTTTGAGTGGTATTATCAACTTGGGTGGGGGGGAGAAATTTTGATCCTAGTAGTTTCAGATGATCCTTTTTCATTAATGTAAATGGGGGAGAAGGATAAAAAAAATTCATAGAGGGTGAGAAAAGACAAGAGATAGATTTGAGAGGTGGTTGTCATAGTTTTCTAAGTGTGTTTTCTATGAATGACAAAGGGAGAGATTATTGAGCATTGTCATTGATTATTGAGTTTTTGAATTGATGTTGTCATTGATTTCAAAGTTTTATGTTAAGGTGAATGGTTAATTAAGATTTTAGGTATGTGTATGATTAGTTCTCTTACCATCATAATGAGTGTTTTTATTGTATGAGAGTAGTAATGTGAAAGTACTATTTGAAGAGTGTTAGTGATATCAAAAAGATCAACATGAGTTATTACATGTTAGTATTTAAAGTGTTAAGTATCTTGACCTTATGAGAAGATATTTGTAGGTAGCATGATGAAATGATGGATATAAATATCCCTAATTGAGCTATAAAGATATGTCTAAACAACTATGAAGATGCTCTAGTGAAGCTATAAACATGTTTTGTTAAAGCTTCAAAGATTTTCCAGGCAACTTCAAAGATGCTCTCAGTGAGATAAAAGTATATTATATTAAACCTTTAAAAAAGAGTGATTATATAAGGTTTTTTGAGTATGCATATGAGGCATTAGAGAACTCAAAAGAGTTTCAAGGTGATGTTTATAGGGGTAAGTACTTTAGTACAAGTCTATAATTGATTAGTTCTAGACCCTTTTTGGCTTAATGAGGCAACATGAAGAATAATTGATAGTGTCTTAGAATGAAATAGGTTGTTTGATTTTGTACATGAGGTGTTGAGAGATTGGACAATGGTTATAAGGTCATTTTCAAGGTCTAATGTGACTTGTAGCTCAAGGCCTAGAAAACAAAGAGAGAGAGATAATGACCAGATGAGGTATTAGGATTATTTTCCAAGGCATGGGTGAGTAGGTAAATATTTAAAAATGTGACTCATGTTTTTATAATAATGTACATGAATTTTTAG
Source organism: Torreya grandis (assembly GCA_037957365.1). Lineage (NCBI taxonomy): Eukaryota > Viridiplantae > Streptophyta > Pinopsida > Cupressales > Taxaceae > Torreya > Torreya grandis. The sequence continues at coordinate 769,365 of JARHVA010006040.1, forward strand.
GTCATGGTTTTCAAGAAAAGCCTTGAAAAAGTGTTTTAAGTCTTTCTAGTGCATAGGGTGAAGAGTTGACTATCCAAAGAGGTTTTTAGGTAATCATTGGCATGTAAAACATTCAAATGAAGACCTAATATATTAATGGTAAATGAGGAAGGGACCTCTGTCAAATTTCCAAGCATTGTTTTTTGGAATGGGGATCTAAGCTTTATTAATGATTGTTAATACTAGAAGATGGTTTAAACCCTCAAAGAACCCTAACAATGAGCCAATGTTGAAGATTTTGTTTTAAAGAGATAAAAATAATTTTAAATGGATATTTAAGTAATTTGAGGTTGTATTAAACACTCCCAGGCACCTTCATGTGTGATTATTTTCTTAGGTGAGTGAGCAAACTTTATATAAAATGCCTTATTTCTCAAAGATTTGTTGTAGTAGATAGAGTTGACCAAGTCAAATTTGATAAGTGGATGGAGGGAAAAGTATGAGAATTTTATTTTTTTTGCATGAAGGATTTTGGAAAATTTATATCCCTTAGGCATGAAAATTTGGTGATCCAAGTTAACTAGTCACTAAAAAACCTAGTAATGTAGGCAATAAGAAAACTAGGCAGAAGTGAGAAGATGCTTATTGATGTGTTTTCATGAAAGAGTGATGGATTGAAGTGAATGATGATATTATTTAGGACTTAAATATTATATCTGTGTTATTTATAATCTTTTAATTTAGTATAATATCTTGGAATATTGAACCCAAAATGGATTGTTTGACTGAGTGAAGTATGTGAGAGAGAGAAAGTCAACATATTGGTGTGCAAGACCAATAGTTTCCATTGGAGATTATGATATATTACTTTTAGTTTGTTATAAGGATGTCATAAGATCATATTCATGCATTTAAATATTTTTAGTATGTTTAATAAGGTGTCATAACTTCATGTTTTGTTGACTATGTTTAAAAGCCAATTGGTAATTCTAGGTGAGCATATTGTAGAGAAGAGTTTGAGCATGTATACCCTAAATTAATGAATTTTATGAATTCTATTATCACCTTGAGGTCATGAAATCAAAAGTTTCTTTTGATCTTAAAATTATGTGCATATATCGATTGGTTACAGTTTTATCTCACATAGTCTAAAATTAAGGCAAAGTAATTTGAGTATAGCATCAATTTTGTTGCACACCTTAATCCAAACCACCTTCATAAATTAAACATCAAAAAATCTCAATACAAAGCTTGACTAGGATTTCATCACCTAGCGGTCACCTTACCCTTACTTGATGTTCTTACTTAGAGGTCATTACCAATGGGAAAACCAAATCAGCTCTTTATTTGAGTATAAACTCTAGAAATTGGTATATATTGGTTATAGGGTAGGCCCCAATACCAATCCACATATTGATTTCAAATATAGATTCCTTTTGAGCACCTAAATAACCTAAAACCATCCATATATTTCATCTTTAGTACTTGTTCTACAAGGCAAATTTATGTCACATAATTTATTGAAAGCTTAAGGCATAAACCAAAAGAGAGACTAAAAATAACCTCTAGGACTTAATGTAATTTTTATTATGTGTTTGACTTCCTTGATCTTTTCTTGTCTTTTCTCTATTTGAGTGGTGAGATTGTTTGTGTAATTTATTTCCCTTATCTCGTATGTTATAACTCATCAATAGTGAAAGAACCTAGAAGAATAGAACCCATCTCCAAACCAATCGACCTCTTCTACCCACTCATCCATGGACTACATCTCTATTCTAGCAAAATCTCCTCACCCTTTAAGAATTCCTTTCCCTCAGGTAGTTCCCCAAGGACATGTAGACTTTAGTACATTCCTAGATCAAAATATTGTAGCCCTACAACATTATCTTACCACCTTACCTCACCATACCCCTACCTTAGTTCCCCCTATGGACACATCTTATGGCAAGCCTTCCCACCTTGTGGGACATGCTTCTATTACAATAGTCACTACCCAACCATTGACTATCCAAGCCTCTTCATCTACCAATTTTTGGAAATATTATCATTGATGTCAAAAGTCTAACATTAATGGTGAAAAAAGACCCATAAAATTTAATGTCTTAATGTGTTTTTAATGTTCATAGTTTGGCTAAAGTCTATTGATATTTATTTAATATTAACAAATATATTTTTGGTTCATAAAGTCAAAATACCACCCATGAAGAAGTCAAAGAGCCATGAGATAAAGATAGAAGAGGGAAAGGATGAATTTTATCAAGAAGGGTCACCTTGAGGAATTTAAAGAGTCACCAAGTGAAGACAAAAGAGGGAAGGTCACATTTTTCAATGATGAGTCACCTTGAAGAATTCAAAAAGTAACCAAGATAAAGACAAAAGGGGAAAGGATGCATTTGATCATAAAGGGTCACCATGTGACTTTTCAATTGAAAGGATTAAAAGGGTCATGAAATTTTGGCACCATTTTCCATGTGGATTGAAGGGTCACAAAGGGTGAATTCCAAAGTTCATTTGGAAAGATATAAAAGTAGGCTTGACAAACCATTTTAAATATTCAATAGAGTGAATGGTTTTCAATTGTCTTATATAATAAAAAAGGAGAGAAGATAAATAGATATAGTAGAGTTATATCATTTATTGAGAAAGTAAAAATGCTAGATAGTTGTGTTTTACATAAGATGGGTTGGTGCTCCTATGGGTTGGTCCTCACAAATAGTTGATGTGTTGGTACTCAATAAAGGGGTTGGTGATCATAAATAGTTGATGTGTTGGTGTTCGATAAAGGGGTTGGCACTCCTACAAATTGGTAATTTTTAAATTTTTAATTTGAGTTGGTGCTCATTCATATACTTGAGATTTTTCTTCATGGTTTTTCCCATATTGGGTTTCCACATAAAGATTTGGTGCCTCTCTCTTTTGTGTGTTGCATGTTATTATTTCAATTTTATTGCATATCTTGAATGTATGATTAAGTGGTTACAGAAAAGAAATTAGATTAAGTAAAATATTTAAAAGATATATGATATATCAATTCATCCCCCCCTCTCAATATATCATGTGCTTAACAATTGGTATTAGAGCAGCTTCTTTTGGAAAGAGTTTAACAACTTGAAGGTAGATTGGGGAAATCATGGATGGCTAGATCACATGAAGTTTTTCATACAAATAAGGCACCTTTGTTTGATGGGATAAAAAAGATGAGGACTTGATGGCCTTTAGATTTGACATTTGTCAAGTAGTGATGGAGAAAGACAAAGATCCAAAGACACTTGTAACTAATCCTATGGAAAAGAAGGCAAGAGAAAATAATGTTAAAGATTTAAATGTTATTTTATGTGGTTTAAATGAAGCATAATTTGTTAAAGTTATGTAATGAAAATATACTCATAATACTTATGTAAAGCTTGAGAATATTTACAAAGGTGATGGAACGGTTCAATAAGCTAAGCTCTAGACTTTTAGAAGATAGTTTGAAAGTTTGAAAATGGAAGAGGAAGAAAATATAGCAATTTATCTTTTATGGGTTGATCAAATAGTTAATCAAATTCAAGGTCATGGAAATAAGTTAAAGGAGTCAGACATGGTACAAAAGGTATTGAGATCTCTACCATTGAGATACAATGCAAAGGTTTCTATAATTGAGGAGATGAAGGATGTAGCCAAGATAAATATGGATGAACTACATGGTATTCTTATGACATATGAGATGCAAACTAAACAAGAGAAACCCTCAAAGAGGGAAGTTATTTTCAAGACATTGAAGAAAGACAAGGATACGATTCAAGAATAAAGTGATAGCTCTAGTGATGAGGAAGATGACAATGGAGCTCTATTCATCTACAAGCCTAAAAAGGGAATAGGTAAATATCAAGTAAAGTTACAATTTACATGTTTTAAATGTGATAAGATTGGACATTTTGTAGCTAAGTGCCCAGATAAGAATAATGGTGACAATGAAGAAGGAAAACCTACATACAAAAAGAAATTTAAAGGCAAATTCAAGAAGGGATTCAAGAAGAAGAGTTTATATTCTAAAGATCCTAGCTCAACTGAGGACATTGGAGTCAATGACTTAGATGAAGAAGAGATTCTATTCATGATCATACATGAGTATGGCTCCATTAGCAAAAGTAGAGATGATCAAGAAGAGGAACATGATGAAGCTAAGGTGAATCTAGAAGGAGAAATCATTTGTGCCTTAGAATAATTAGAAGCTCTTAAGAAGAAGACAAAGATTGATGCTCCAAATCAAGAAAAATGAAAAAAGAGTCAAAGGAAATAATTAAAGATCTACAAGCACACATTGAAGAAGGCCAAAAAAATTGAAGAAGATCTAATAACTGAATTTCAAAAAGTAAGTGAAGAATGTGAAAAGTATGTTTTTAAAATTACCTATTTAAAAGAAGATATCAAGAAAAAAATAAAGAAATCAATGATAAAGTTGTCAATGATTCAAAATTTGAGAATAATACTAACATGTTAAATAAGATATTAGAAATTCAAAAATCAATATCAGATAAGATAGGTATTAGATTTGAAAAGAAAAAGAGCTATGTTTAATCCTTTACAAAAGAGGAAATAAATGGGGAAGAAGTTAAGAATGAAGAGGATAAATCAAACAAAGAAGGCTAGAAGGAACAGAGTTATAAAATACAATTAGGTCAAAGATACACAAATAAAAATAGATTCTATTTTCATGATTATTGTTTTTATTGTAATGGTTATAGTCATAAGAAAATAGACTATTGGAAAAGAGATAATAATTTTAGAAATAAGGATAAAAAACTCATACCATAGTCAAGTAGAATCCACAACTCTTTTTCTCCTCTATCAGGCTTTGGTGAAGAGGCCATAGTATGTTACAAGTGTAATAATTTTGGACACATAGCCTACTATTATAGAAGCATGCTCAATTCAGTCAAGAAGTACCAAAGTTTAAAGACTCTATTCATTAAGAAGAAAGTTTAGATAGGTTTATGGAAAAAGAAGCAACCTAAAAAGTATATGTTAATCCAAATATCTTTATATGCAAGAAACGAATAAAAGCCATGGTTCATTGATAGTGTATGTTTGGGGAACATGAGAGGATATAAGAGCAAGTTCATAACTCTAAATAAGATCAATAGTGGCACAATGAAATTCAAAGACAATACCACTGCCAAAATAGCTAGAAAAGGTACATTAATTTTGGGTAACGGTAGAGCTAAGATTAAAAATATTCTATATGTAAAAGGTCTTAAACATAATCTATTGAGTGTAAGTCAAATGCAAAATTAGGGACACACATTAAATTTTATGTATAAGGTTATGAAATTAGGAGAAAATATTTAGATGTGTTTATTGTAAATGCTTAGAGGATAGGCAAAAATTTATATATGTTATCAGATATCAAAGGTCAAAGATGTTGTTTGAGCTAGGTTGAGGAATGTTGGTTGTGGCACAAGAGAATGGGACACATAAATTTTGATAATGTTGTCAACATCATAAATAAGTAATCATTTAGAAATCTTCCAAAGATTAAAAATCCCTCCGACATGCTTTGTGAACCATGTCATCAGGGGAATCAGGTTAGAAGATGGTTTAAGACAAAAGAATAATTGACTACTCAAATGTTAGAGCTTATTCACACTGATCTTTGTGGACCTAACATAACTCAAAGTACTCAATGTGATAAATACTTCATGTTATTGATTATTTTACATGTATGACTTAGGTGATGTTTTTGAAGAAAAATCAATAGCTTTTAGCCACCTTAAATCATTTAAAGATTTAGTTGAAAATGAAACTAGTTTGAAGATTAAGTGCCTAAAATTAGATTGAGGAGGAGAATTCATATCAAATAACTTTATTGAGTATTGTTAAGACCATGGGATAAAGACACATTATTTAGTAGCTAGAAAAAGGAGTAGTTGATTGGAAAATTATAATAGTTTAGGGGATGGTGAGGATAATGATAAATGAATCCAAGATACCAGATATATATTGGAGAGAGCTAATAGGCACAATAGTGCATATTCAAAATAGAACATTGTTGAGAGTGAATAGTGACGAGACTCCCTATGAGCTATGGAAAGATAAACCAACTACTATTGATTATTTTAGAGTTTTTGGTAAAAGATGCTTCATAAAGAGAATAGATGAAAAACTAGGTAAGTTTGAATCTAGAACAGATGAAGGTATATTTCATAGATATTTTTGTAAATGTAAAGCTTATAAATATTATAACAAAAGAACCAAGAAGATGGTTAAAATTGAAAGTGTCTGGATAGATGAAGACGTAGCACAAAGAGATAGTGATTTGATAGACACTCCTAAAATCATTGAAGAAGAAGATTTTGAAGAATTGGATGAAGATGAGAAGAAGGTGCAAAAGGACACCAATACCCCATCTAAATATGTCTAGGGAAATCATAATGAGAGTGACATCATCAGGAACATAAATGAAGGAGTTCACACTAGAAGGGTGATGGTAAGTGAATTTGAGAAAGTTAATTTTTACTTGTTATCCAAAATTTGGCCTAGAACTTTTTTAGAAGCGAGACATGATGAACATTAGGTTAAAGCAATGGATGAAGAATTAAATTAGATAGAAATTAATGATACTTGGGAATTAGTACCTAGACCAAAAGATCAAATTGTGTTAAGAAAAAAATGGCTATATAGAAATAATGTAAATGAATATGTTGAAGTTACTAAGAATAAAGTAAGATTAGTATGTAAAGGATATGCTCAAATTGAGGGTATAGATTTTGAAAAAAAAATTGCACCAGTGTTGAGGCTAGAGGCTCTCAAGATGTTTCTTTCATATGCAGTGTTTATAATTTTCAAAGTGTTTTATATGGATGTTAAGTCTACTTTCTTGAATGGGAAGCTAGAAGAGGAGCTCTACATTAAGCATCCTAAGGGATTTATTCTCTCAAATGACAATAGATATGTGTGTAGATTGAAGAAAGCACTGTATAGATTGAAATAAGCTCCCAGATCTTGGTATGCAAGAATTGATAGGTACCTACAAGATCAAGGCTTTAAGAGAGGTTTTCTTGATAGTAATCTCTACATCAAAATATAAGGTGAGTACTAGTTGATTGTTGTGGTATATGTTGATTACATAATATTTGGAGGTAATAGTGAAAAGATGAAAAAATAACTTTTTGATAATATGAAAAAATAATTTGAGATATCTATTCTTGAAGAATTGTCATTTTTCTTAGGATTCAAAATATCTCAATCAGATAAAGGTATTTGCATATCACAAATAAAATATTCCAAGAAGATGTTGAAAAAGTTTTGTTTTGAGGATTTTGTACCATTTGGCACAACAATGGGTACAAGGAACAAGGTAAGGATGAAGATTCACCTAATACATATTAGTCCTTGTATATATTTATGATTGGTAGTATTCTATATCTAACATCATCAATACCAAACATCATACATGTAATAGGCATGATCATGAGCTAGCATGTACCCCTAAAGGACAGTCATGTTTAGTTGGTGAAGAGAATATTAAGATATGTCAATGGGACATTAGATTGTAAATTATGGTATCCCATAGGTAGAGATTTCACTTTGGTGAGTTATACAAATTTAGATTGGGTAGGTTGTTTAGATGATATGAAGAGTACAAGTGGAGGAGATTTCTTCTTTAGTGATAACTTAGTATCTTAGCTAAGCAAGAAGTAGAACATAGTATCACTTTCTATAGTTGAAGAAGAATATATTGCATTAGTGTTGTGATGTACTCAAGTGATTTAGATGAAGAAAACTTTATAATACATCAAGGTAAAATATGATGACCCTATTTCTATTTTTTGTGACAACATAAGTGCTATTAATATTTATAAGAATCTAGTGATACATTTGAGAATAAAACATATTCTTATCAGATATTACTTTTTGGGAGAGAAAGTTGTAAATCAATAGGTTAAGATGGAATATATCATTAATATATAATAGACTATAGATATATTCACAAAGGCACTACCAAAGGACACTTTCGAGTATCAGTGAGAGAAGTTGAGAGTAATTTCTTTCACTTCCTATCATTAAGGATCATCATCACTTGAGGGTGAGCTAAGTGTTAGCTCTAAAATAGACCCTCTACCATTGATTTCAAAGGAGGAGAAGTATATAAATAGGTACATGAATAGTTACAAGAATAAGTAAATGATGCTACAATAAGGGGGAGTTATAGTATGTTTTTTAATTGGTAGTATGTGCATGTTGACATGTGTGGTATAGATTTTAGGATGTGGCAGTTTCAATTTGAGGTTATCATCATTGACAAAGAGGGAGATTGTTTTAAATATTTTAATTGATGTTAGAGGTCTAACATTATTGATGACAAAAGATCCATAGAATTTAATGTATTAAGGTGTTTTTAATGTTCATAGTTTGGCTAAAATGTGTTAATAATTTTCTTAATATTAACGAATATATTTTTGGTTTCATAAAGACAAAAAAGGGACCATAAATAAGTCAAAGAGTCATGAGATAAAGATAAAATAGGGAAAGTATGCATTTTCTCATGAAGCATCACCTTGAGGAATTCAAAGAGTCACCAAGTGAAGACAAAAGAGGAAAAGGCACATTTTTCCATGGAGAATCACCTTGAGGAATTTGAAAAGTCACCAAGATAAAGACAAAAGGGGAAAAGATGCATTTGCTCATGAAGGGTCACCATGTGACTTTTCATATGAAAGGATTTAAAGAGTCATGCATGTTTTGCACCTATTTCCATGTGGATTGAAGGGTGACAAAGGGTGAATGCCAAAGGTCATTTAGAAAGCTATAAAAGGAGGCTTGGGAAGCCATTTTAAATATGCAAGAGAGTGCATGGTTTGTAATTTTTTTATATAATAAAAGAGGAAAGAAGAGAAAGAGATATAGTAGAGTTCTATCATCTTTTTAGAAAACAACATTGAGAGATAGTTGTGTTTTACATAAGATGGTTTGGTGCTCACAAATAATTGTTGTTTTAGTGATAAAAAAAGGATTGGTTCTCTTATAAGTTGGTGCTTTTGAACTTTGTGATTTGACTTGGTGCTCATTCATATACTTGAGATTTTTCTTCATGGGTTTTCCCACATTAGGTCTCTTTGTAAAAATCTAATCTCTCTCTCTTGTGTAGTGCATGTTATTATTTCAGTTTTATTGCATATCTTGAATGTATGATTAAGTAGTTAAAGGAAAGAAATCATATTAAGTTTAAGATTTAAAATATATATGATATAATAATTCACCCCTTCCCTTATTAGTATATATTATGTTTAACACCAATAATCCCTTTGATACTACTATGGAAAACCAACCTATCCAACCTAAAAATACCCTTATACCTTCTATCCTTACCAAAAACCCCTCAACCATAGGAGCAACCCAATCATTATCCACCTATACTCCCTCCACCATGGGAATACATACCACTAGCATTGATAACCTTCCTTTAGCTACCTCAAATCTTTTAACCAATACTTCACTTCAAAATCTCATGGTGTCTATACCTTCTAACTTACCACCAAGTAACACAAAGGCCACTAACCTTCCTTTTATTACCAACCCAACCACCATGCCTACCCAATAAATGCCCATTATACAAAAAATGGGTTACATCCCTAACACATAAGGGCATGTACCCCTACCTAATAAATATCCACCTACATCTACTTACCCCTACATAGCTTCCACCCAACCACTAGTGTCCACATACCAATATGTGGTAGATCCTCAACCCCCTACTAGTTATCAGTATGCCAACTAAACACTACAATAATATGCACCTTAAAACCTTCTAGGATCACAACCCTAAATGTATCTAATGAAGATTATAATGGATAAGATTACCACTCTAGAGTCATGTATTTCTAGGACTCACAATTTCCTAGCATATGATTAGATATGTAATGAACCCATTCACCCATATGTCCCTATTAAAACATATCCTCCTCAATGGAAACTCCCCAATTTATCTAATTTATAGAGTAAGGAAGATCCCCAAAAACTCCTTAGGAAATTTTTGCATGCATGTTACTTGATTGCCTATGATGATGCCCTCCTTCATACCTTCCCTATGTCCTTATTTAGTTCATCCTTAGACTAGTATAGTTATATAAAGAAACACTCTTTGTTCTCCTTCACCCAATTGGTCCAAACTTTCTTAGATCACTTTTTGATAAATATATACAAGAATGATTCCATCACTGACCTGTACTCTATCCATGAATTTAATGATGAATCTCTTGCTAATTTTATGGCATGTTAGAGAAGCTTAATCAACCAAATTTCCTTCTCTTTACCCCAACTTGAACTGATAGAAATTTTTTCTTGGGCATGTGCCAAGAGCATCCCCTCTACATTGCATGTCAAAAGTTTAGAACTTTTAACAAATATTTTACCATGGTACACAAGATATAAAATAAAGCCATCAATGAAGGAAATATAAAGTTGAAAACTAAGAACACTACCTCTACAATAATGAGGCTTCTTCCTCTAAACCAAATAACTAAATCAATACCAATGTCAAGATTAAGATAACTACGAATGTGGTTGTCCTTAAAATTGATCCTCCAACATATTTCAACCAATCAAATTCCTCTAGTTACTCAAAGCAAAATATGAGAAACCAAAAATAGAACAACTAGAATCAATTTACTCCACATAGATAATCTTATGCTTCAATCCTAGAGAATTTAATGAAAGACAACATCATACAAATTTCTCCTATCAAAACCCCTCAACAATTTTATTTTTCTCATCCTACACCTAACTATTACATCGAGAATGACCTTTGTGCTTTCCATCAATTATTCAAGCATGACATTAGTAGGTGTAATATCTTTAGGAGTGTTGTCTAATATCTCATTGACAAGGGGGATCTTATGTTATATAACCCAAATGCATCTCAAAACCAAGCCCTTGACATTTTTAGGCAACCATTCCCCAACCATGTGCCTATAAAAATTAGAGAAATAAGGTTGAGTTTTCTCATGATGCCCATACTATTAACATGGTTCTTGACACCCTCATTAGTTAAGAAACTACCATCCAATCCACATATTCTTTATCCTCTCTACTTAGTGAGGTAGTGGAGTTACTTTTTCCTCTTTTGGGGACCCAAACTAAGGAAATACCCCTTTCTCCTCCTCCACTTATTGAATTATTGGATTCACCTACCACCCCTCGTCTAACTCACATACCATAAAAATCAACCAATCTACCATCTCCCTCAACTATCAAATAATTCATTGCCCCCTTGGAGATCATTCCCAATGAGTAAGCCACCATGTCTGCACCTCCCACTGAGGATTCACCTATCCTAACCTTACATCTTTTGATTGAGGAAAAGGATGAGGTAAACATTCTAATTTCTCAACCTATGGGATTATCTTTCAAGTCGACTATCTAGGGAAAAAACTAGTCTATAAACCATTCTCTAGGTTATTGCAAAAATTAGAATTTGTCTTTAACCTTGGCATGGATTGAGATACCTTTTATTATAAATTACGGATCCCTTACATCATTAGGTAATAACCTATATCCACACCTTTAACAAACCAACCCACCACTCCTATTATCTGATCCCCTTACTTATCAACCAAACCAATAAAGGCCTCTACCAACCCAAAAATTTAACAACCACCAAATGCACCTAAACCCCAAAAAACCAAATCATCTTCTCCAACAAAACCAACCAAAAATATTGGCACCTTCTCTACATAGAATCTTAATAAACCTTATATTAAAGTGGATCTTACCCCACCATACCCAACAACCAACCATAAAACCAAATTCACCAATGAATTAAATCTATAAAAAGGCTAATGATCCAAACTTCTACCTCCAACCTTGCCCTATATCTTACCACCTCATCTTTCCAATATGATTAAGAAGCTATTTATCCTAACCAAGATCTAATCATCACTATTGGTTACACTAACACACTTGATCTTGAACACACCTATCTTCCCTAAGCCATCAATAACTAGACTACCTACCTGAAACCCTCTTCTCTCCAACTCATCAATCTCTGCCTTACCAAAACTAAAACCCTTAACTAATAACACCAACTTATCAAAACCTCTAACCATTAAGCCCAATTCCAAAAATATTTCCATCCCACCAACCAAGACCAAATCCTCTAAACCCTCTCCACTTTTAGCTCAATCCTACTTGAATAACTTCTATAGGTTATTGAGAAATTCTTTCTTGACCTTACCCCCCATTAGGTTCTTTGACCCTCTTAGTCCAAAATAAGTCTAGTATAATGACCACCAAGTGTGTTCCTATCATAGGACACTAAAGCATGACACGGATAACTATAAATCTCTCTAAACCATTATTCATTGACTCTATGGTGAGGATGATATATTAACAGATGGAGCCCCCATGGGATCATTACCAATCCAACAACCAATAACCACTAGACAAAGCCTACCTATTCACCCACTCTCACCTTAGACTGATGAGAAACTAAATAGCTATCCTACCCTAACTCCTCCCTCTACCCATACCATCCATGTAGTCACAAGAGCATAATAAAAGGATAAGGGGAAGGCCAAAGTGTCCATACCATGGACATACCCATCTTCTACCTCCCAAAAAAACCCTATCCAAACATCTTCACCTTCATCCAAACCTAAGGAATCTATCTTGGGTACCTCCAAATCCATTAAGAGAGTGGTGCTCCAACAACTTCACTAGACCCTAGTTAAGATGAGCTTATATGAGTTGATTACTAATTCACCTCATCATCACCAAATAATGATCAAGGCATTTCAACCAATAAAGGTCCAACTTAAATACCCTTAACCTTTGATTGCCTTTGTTGGTTCCCTCTAAATTTATAACCTTATCACCTTCAAGGATTTAGATATACCTTATATTCATCCTAATGACCTAGATCCCCCTCTCTTTATTACTATTTACATCAACCAAACCTATATCAAATGGGTCATGATTGATGGGGTGTTATTATTAACATCATTTCTTCCTATGCCTATAACCAACTCAACTAGCCAAACAATGTCATGTCCAGAACCTTGGCCATCCTTTGAGATTTCAATGACACCATGGCTACTACCTTAAGAAATATTATCCTTCATATCTATTTAGGAGCCCACACACTCCCTAAACTCTTTTATATAGTGGAAGGCAAATTCTAATACAATTATTTGCATGGACAACCTTAAATCTACTCCATGTGTTGCATCCCCTCTACCCTCATTATTACACTAAATTTGAGCATGAAGGTTAGGTTTTCACTATATAAGATGACCCAAGCCCCTTTTCATCATGAAACATGACTTACTAGCCCAATGACATCCTCCTACCTCCATTTAACATACCCTCCTCAACCAAAATCAAAGCCTCAACCATGAAAGAGGAAGTCATAATCTTATTCTACCAATGAGGCATCAACTAGCTCATCCATTCCCTCTAATTAAATTCCCACCTAAGACCACTTGGAATTGACATTCTAACATCTTTCACTAGGGGAATATATTCTTTTCTCCCTTGACACTTTCCCTACTCCTCAAGAGTATGGGAAACTTAATCATAACCCTAGATATGACCCCAATGTCAGAGCCATTATTCCTTTTGGACCTTCACATTTTCAAACCCATTTCATCTATGGGGGACTTGAAAAATCACTTGCCACTTCTACTACCTCTTCTTCACTTTGACCATTCACCTCTAGCTTCTCTTGTCTAAACAAATAAAATTTTTCCAAGACATAGCTCCATAGGTGTGTTTGGAAATGATTTGGTATTGGACGATATGAGCATAAACCACGTGAGTTTAGTTTCATTGAGACCTAAAAAGTTCATGAGAAACATGGCCTCACTTTCATTCTACCCACTAAGAAGTAAACCAAACCACCTACCATCACCATTATTAAGGAAGATAACTCTTCCTCACCAACCTTTCCTTAACCTATGTGTAAGGATGATGACATCATTCCACCTATCTTTTTTTTGTCATCAGGATCAACCTCAGATCCCTAACTTACCAAAAGTAGTGGGCAATCATAACCATCCCTTTGACCCATCTTGAGATGATAGAAGATGACTCTCCTACCATTAATAATGTTCAATGATAGGATGATGATTCCATTATCACCTACCATGGTGTCATAGATTATTCCATCCCCAAATCCATTCCTCTTGAGACTTCAACCATGTTGAATGAATCCACTATGGATATCAACTTGGGCACTCCAAATAACCCCCATATTGTAAAAATTGGTCAACCAATAAATTCCATGGAACTTTATGACTTACCCTCATTCCTCCAAGACTATAGGATACTATTTACTTGGTTTTGTAGTGACATGATTAGAATTGACACCATAATTTACACCTATAACATTGTCACCAACTGTGATGCCAATCCCATCAAGCAAAAACTTTGGCATATATACCCTCACATATCCCTTCTTGTCAAAGAAAAGATTCAGTTCCTCTTATTTGTCAATTTCATTTAACCCAGTGACTATCCCAAATGGGTCTAAAATGTCATACCTATCACCAAATCCATAGGAGGACTATGCATTTATGTGGACTTTCATGACCTCAACCTTTATTTCCTCAAAGACTACTACTATCTACCAAGCATCAACCAACTAGTTGATTTTATAGCCAATGATGAGATGTTATCTCTCATAGATAGATTCTTGGGTTATAATAAAATCCTAATTATCCCTTAATATCAACACAATACTACCTTCAACACCCCATTGGGAACCTTCTACTATAGATTCATGCCTTTCAAATTAAATAATGTTAGTATAACCTAACAACATGCCATGACTTACATCTTCTATGACCTTATCCAAAATATTGTTGAAGATTATGTAAATGACCTCTTTGGGAAATCTAATTTCCAAAAGGATCATTTAGTTGTTCTCAAGGTTATCTTTAAGTGCCTCATCCATTACCATGTCTACCTCAATTCCAAGAAGTACATTTTTGGGATCTTGTCATGAAATCTCCTTTAATTTATCATTTCCCTTTAGGGAATCAAATTTGATCCTACCCAAATCAAATCAATCCTTCACATGCTTCCTCCAATCAACCTCAAGAAACTCCATAGTTTTCAAGGGAAGCTCCAATACATTCATCATTTTATCTCTTAACTTTTGGAATGATGCCAACCCTTCCACTGCCTTCTAAAGAAGGATGTATTTTTTAAGTGGATTTATTACTATCAAAAGGGATTTGATTCACTCAAAAAGTACCTTTTGTATCCACCTATCCTCATCCCTCCCAAGGATGACCAACCTTTCTACCTTTATATCTCCATCACTGACCACTCCATAGGGGTAATGCTCATTCATTGGGATGAACAACATAGAGAGAATCTCATCTAGTACATCAGTCACATGCTTTCAGAGTATGAGACTTAGTACAACCATTTCAATAAACTTTGCTTAGCTTTAGTCTTTGTGGCCACCAAAATTTTCCACTACCTTCTTAACCAATAAACTTATGTCATAACCACTTTGGTAGCATCATTAGTTTTTCCCCATGTTAACTTAACTTACTTAAGGACAATACGCACTCAAATTTTTAAATCGACTGCTGGGATTTTAGCCAGTATGGCTGAGGCAATTGCTACGGGTGAAGACTGTTCTGCTAGCAAAGGGAGGGTTTCGAATTCTCCTAAAGTGACTTCCTCTATGGGGGGAGGTGAAAATATGAAAGTGCATTCAGCCTTTATTCTGGGATTAGGTCTTGGATTTGGGAAAAGAACTTTTGCAGATGTGGCAGCCTATGAAGCAGAAATACATGAAGCTTTGCCTTATGCAACATCTAGGCCAAAGTGTGTTTAACTTGTAAGTGCCTTAAAACCTGTTAGGGTTTCTCTTGAACCTGATCTAGTCGAAAGTATTTTTCAAGCGAAAGAACGGTTCTCCACTAGTGCTGCCATTTTTCACTTCCATGGTTACTGGCCCTCTCTAGTAAACCTAAGGTACTGGATTCTCAAGAACTGGCCAGATATTAGGGATGCTCAAATTTGTCCCTGCACCAGGGTTTTTTTATTATAGTTTTACAAATCCCTAAAGATAAGAATTCTATATTGTGTAACAACAATTTTTCTTGGCAGGGCAGATTTCCTCTAATGGCTAAACCTTAGCACAAGGATTTTAATCCTCTCTCGAAATCCTTTAACAAGCTCCCTATATGGGTGTGGTTTCCTTATTTTCTGATACACCTATGTCAAGATGAGGTTCTTAAAACCATTGTAAATACAATAGGTGGATTTTTATATATCAAAGATAGTGAGAATCCTTTCCACTCAACGTGTGTATGATTTTTGGTTGATCTGGATGTCTCTAAGGGCCTCCCTAAGGTGATTTGCCTTGACTCCCCAAGAGGCACTTGGATACAAACTTTAGATTATGAAGGGGTCCCTTTTTGGTGCAGTTTATGCCACCAGATGGGACATATTATTGCTCATTGCATTGCTGGGAAACACTATCCCAAGCGTTCACCTTCTTGGTGGTCTAAGGTCTCCTCTAAACTTAACAATGACAAATAATCTTTGAAAGCGACTTCTGATTCAGAGTCTGAGAATGAGGTTAGCTCATAATCAGAATCGGAAGTTGAAGACGAATCCTTGGCGAAGCCTTTTAATGATACCCCTATGGAGGCTATGGTAAGTGACATGGCTAAACTGGAGAAGGAGATGGTGGGCTCTCTCCCTGCTTTGGAGGATCTTTCTATAAGCCAGAATGTGTTTGATTTTCAAAAGGATTTAAAGCCCATTGGAACCCAAAGTTTTATTTCTTATGAGGCATGGGTTGCTAAGGTGGCAAAGGTAGAGGACGGTTAGACAGAAGTAAGAAGGAAGAAGTCTAAGCCCTTAGTCCCTCCTCTAGATATGAACCTTCGGTCGGGAAAAAAAACTAAATACCTTTATCTTCCAAAGCTCCCTGTTGCTGGCTAGTTTTTTGGGGCTAGTAAACTGGTTGCTCTCCTGGTTTACTGGTTACTGGTCTGGGAGGTTGACCAGCTTGCTGGTTCTGTTGGTTAATTTCCAGTTTAGTGTTTTGACAGCTGAGTTTTTTGGTTATTCTTGTTGGTAACAGGTCCCAGTAAAACCTGGTTTTGGTTCTTTTCTATTTTTTGGTTCTTTTGTTAACTTGGTTGTGCCTCATGGTTTATCTTTTACCTTGTTGTATAGGGTTTTAGGACCCCTTCAAAACCTGGTTTTACCTTAAATCTAAAACTTATGTCATAACCAATACCAACCTACTCAAGTATATGCACTCTAAGCCATACCAAAACTAATGGATGACCAAATGGCTCATGATTTTAGTGGAGTTTAACCTTGAGTTCCCTGAATAAAATTTAATTAAGGGGTAGGTTATTACTGACCAATTTTCCAAAGCACCATTAATAGATAATCAACCTCCTCCTCTTGAGTTCCTTAATGAGTCCATTATCACCATCTCTCAAGTAGACTTCACCTATCAAGTCACCATGTTCTTTGACAAATGAAAATATCAATGTGGTGGGGGAGCTGGTATCATCCTTATTCCTTTTGATGATGAGCCTCTTCCTTTATCCTTCAAGCTAGATTTTGAATATACCAAAAGTATAGCTAAGAACAAAGCCCTAGTCATAGGCCTTTAAACCATGTTATCCCTAGGAGTCAAAATTATCAACATATTTGGTGACTCTCAACTTGTGGTCAATCAAATAAAAAACTCTTACTAGTATAATAGTGATGCTTTTCAATAGTATAAATAACTAGTTGATGAACTCTTAGCATGATTTGAACACTATCACATCTATTCAACACCATAATCTACCAATAAGTTTGCTAATACCATGGCTTCCCTCACCTCTTAGATCCCATCTACACCCTCTAACTCTAAGCTATATATCATTATCCACAAACTTACCCAACCTTCTTATGTCAAACTAGATTCTCCCATCTTCAAAGTGGAGGGTACCCAACCTGACCTTTGGTATCAATAGACCTTTGACTACCTCAACCTTACCATCAATCCTTCTTGTCTTTTTAGGAATGCTCAAAGATATTCTATCTAGAGTAAATCACATTATACCATTATGGGGGGAATTATTTACAAATGTGGCTTTTATGGCCTCCTCTTCCATTTCTTATGTAGTTATAAAGCTTCCCATGCTATCAAGGAAATGCAAGATGGTATTTGTCTGGTTCACATTAGTAGCCTCACCATAGCTAAGTGCATCCTTTGCCTTGGCTATTACTGGCCTACCCTTAACATGACTATTTTGATAATGTGAAAAAGTGTGTCAAGTGTCAACAACATGCTAATCTACATCACACACCTAGCCATAGTCTTCACATGTATATTGATTTATGTCCCTTATCACAATGGGGTCTAGATATTATTCGTGAGATTAACCCCAATTCTTTATACTGACATAATTATATCATCACTACAACTGAATATTCTATAAAATAGGTAGAGGTTACTCTAGTCTCAACTAGAGCCAAAAATATTGTTAACTTTATCAACCATCACATCATCTATTATTTTAGTGTTCCTCACAAGATCATCACTAATAATGGAAAATATTTTAAAAATAAGCAAGTCCAAGGTATTTGTGATGAATTTAGGATTAATTTAGGTTTCTCCTCACACTATTTCCCTCAATAAAATGGATAGGTGGTCTATAACAAAACTCTTAACAACATGCTCACTAAAATGGGAAATGCATCTAGTTTGGATTGGTATTTATACATCCCCTTCACCTTATAGGAATATTTCAATAGCATTCACACTCCTATTGGTGATACCCCTTTTTATCTTGTGTTTGGAGTAAATTCACTCTTGCCTCTTGAAGTCCAAATACCTTCTCTTCACATGTCTTTACAAGATCTCATTTCTAAAGATGATTATCATCAACACTATTTATGCCAGCTTGAGCTAATTGACAAGCATCACTTAGCTTCCCTTACCCATCATCATGATCATCAAGAGAGAATTAAATGTGTGTCTAATAAATACCTTATAGTGTGAGAATTCAACATCAAAGACCTCATCCTAAAGGAAATTCAACATGTCACTAGTATGGACAAAATCAAGTAGGGAAAGTTTACTTTTTATTGGCTTAGACCCTATATCATAACCCACAAGTATAGATTAGGAAAGCACCAGTTGTCCTCTCCTAAAGTCAACCCAAAACCTAAGCCTTTCAATTCTTTACATCTACATATTTTCTTTTTTTAAGAAGGATCGATATTCACCCTATATCTAACTCAAGCTCATCCCTTGCTTTCAAACCACATTCATCTCCATATTTTAGGGGCAATCAATTAAAACTAAATCATGTGATTATCCATCACAATCATAGCCTAATATTTAACAATGGGTACTACAAATCTACCCATGACATGATTCTCATGGTACTCTTCACCCCTTTCCAAGATGGATTCCTATGATCGTTGTCACCTAAACCACTTTACACCTAATCAACCTTATTATGATTTTAGTTTTTCCTTCACAAAGGTGAACCTTTCAAACCTATATAATAATGTCTATCTCAAGAAAAAATAAAACAAATCAAAAATTGAACTCATTACCAAAAACAATCATGGGTCATTCAGAAACATTCATAGACTACTGCCTCAAAGGATAGATGCATAAACATACTAAAATTACACAAACATAAGGTAGAATACTCCCTTGAAGGACAACTATCACAAATCCTTGAACAAAGGAAGTAAACTTAGACCACTCCCTTGAAATATGGTTTATTAAATCATTTGTCAGAAGCATATCAATTTATTGAGAGCTTCCCACATCAATCAACTTCTCATAAATAACAAAAAATCAAAAGATGTACTATCAAAATAATAACTTAAGAAAACTAATATTTAAAGATGCAATTGGCTCTCACATAAAAAAATAAGGTGGAAGCCATAATTGGATTTCATAAGTAGACTTATCACATTGATCATTCTATAACTTGTATGACATAGACTTATTTATATTAGCTCTTTAGAAACCTATAGAAGAGGCATGCTAGTCTCACAAGAAGGTTCCATTTTGATCCATCTCCCTTTTATACAATATAACCAAGAGATTTTAATCTGACATAACATTATGTGATCCAATCACCTTTTTTAACCAACTAATGAATCCTAATATGAAGCATTCAAAGGGCTTATGCTCATTAATCCAATCTAGCTTTGGTTCTATATTAGTCCTTACTAAATAAAATCATCATGCCTTCTTCCTATCCTATCATGACTAGTTAATATTTTCATTACATCATTTATATCTTGATTATCTTATTTGTTATCCCATCTATTGTTGTTAGTTAACTTACTTCATGTGTTTTATCTTAAAATAAATTACAACAATCATATGAATATGTGTCATAAGAAAATGTATAACCATAATCATAACCATAACAAGTATAATAACATCATAACATCCATGAGTAATTAAAAAATCAACCATTTTCATCACATGTCTAAATATAAATAATGAATCATATACTCATTAATATTTAGCATGTCATAATCACCACCATACATATACATGGAATAAAGCATACCCATAAATAAAATCCATCGCATGCCTAAGTATAGATCAGTGTCTAGCATCCATAACATAAACATAATCCATAATCAATATAAGCGTCACATCACCTCATTAATATCAAAGCAAATCATAAATCATGAGAATGAGAAATAAACAAAGATCATATATATATATATATATATATATATATATAGACGCACACACACACACACACACACACACACACACACACACACACACACACACACACACATACATACATATATATATATATACATACATACATATATATATATATATATATATATACATATATATATACATATATACATATATGTACATATATATATATATATATATACATACATATATACATACATACATATATATATATATATATATATATATATATATCATGAGTCAAATAAAACCATGATTTATAAAATTGATATACATGTCTCTCTCTCAAAATATACATCTCATTGCATCAGCACGTAGGCTAGAATCAAAATGATGTACAAAATTAAAATATCATATCACAAATGTATCCTTTATGCCCCTAAGGAACCACTACCACTGGCCCCTACCACATCACTACCTCTTGGTACCTATCCTAAGGTGCCTACCTATCCAATTGCAGATGTGGCCCATTGACCAAGTGTCATTACATTTGTGCCACTTGCTATCCTAGTTTGCTACTCACCCCATTTGGACTCTACTGGGTAGTAAGTGAATACTATAGCCTCATGGTATTACAACTCCTATATGATGGCTATGTACCTCTATATATCAGTGGTCCTTATAGACCTACTGGTACTATTATTTCTCCTCTAACCTATCTTAGATCATCTCACTCTTAGGTAACCAAGGCTAATGTTGCTCTAGATTGGTCCCTCTTACCTATCATAGTGGTTAGTTGACCCTATAATGTATCCCTACCTACCTCATTCTTTGACCATCATCAAGGAGTAAATCGTAAACTCGATCATTCTAGACTAGTTATTCTCAATCAACATTATCTACCTTAGTAATATCACCCACTAAAAAACACTAACTATTCAATTTTTTTCCTAAATAAGACAAAATCTCTAGATGCAAAAGCACAAAAGTTATAAATAGAAAATTAAAGTCACTTTTCATTTTTACCCTTCATGGCTTTAGGGTTTCCACCGTGACCGTCGATGATCAAGGTGACCATTGACATTCACCCTTTCAACGCATGACCATTGATGGATAGGGTCTCAATTTTTTTTAAATTTCCTCTTTAATCAACCTCTTTTAGTACACTTTACCCAACAACCCACCCCTAGAAACTACCTTGTTTTCCAAACTTCACCACCTCATCATCACCTCGATATTGGTCCATTTTGGCCTAATCGGTGCATGTTTTATGACAAATTTTGCTTGGTCCTTTGACCATAGTGACAAAATTACCATGTTGACCACTTTTTTAACTTGTATAACCTCACACATACCTAACCCACTTGTGTGTTCTTGAGAGCACTTCCTACCTTGGATACCCATGACACTTGACCCATTTGTGTTTTCAACAAGAGCAATTCCTACCTTGAATACCCCTCATAACATAAAAATTGATTAGGAGACTTATATTTATGAGTACACCTAGTTATCATTCTTAAATTCAATTATTTGGTCCACTTATCACTTATCCTTCTAGTATTAACCTTTATTTTTACCAAATATGGTAACCTAGTCTATGCATGATCTTGGCTATCACACGTTTTATTTTAATTTTTGCAATTTTTATGATTTAGTGCCTAACCTATCACCTACCTTCATGATTTCCACATTAATAATCACTTTCATTAACCTTATCAAACATGCACCCAATTCTATTTTATGTCATTGACTCTTGGTTTGAGGGGGAACACCTTCTCCCATACTCTGGACAACCAGACCTTTGACCAATAATATGTTTTTGTTTTATATCTTATTAATTCAAGGTCATATAATAAAAAGGGGCAAAATATAGACATTAGATATCCACACACAATAATTATTGATGTAAAAACTCCCTTGGACCACCTTCAGACCCCCTTTGGAATAATTTGACCCTTGAACCCCTAACTAAGCCTAACCATGGTCATTTGACCAACTGACCTAACCTACCTTTTTACCCACTTTGCACCTTTTCCCTTAATTTTTAATGGTCAAGATAACCATCAACAATCAGGGTGCACCATCCTTAGAAATTTCATGCATGTAAGTCACCTCTCCTTGATTTTCTCAATTTAACTAGTCCTCATCCACGTGCAAATTCATACATGAGTGTGTTATTATTAGTAGCCTAGTTAAACCCTACTTAAACCTCTTTCCTATACCTATAATAAGAGAAGAGTAGGAAGGTGAAGATCATATGTAATTATTATAAAATTTTTGTGCATCTAGAGTAAATTTTTTTATAGTTCAATCATCATTAGTGATCTAGCCATCATGTTAGAGAGCCAACTTACCACTATTATTTTACCAAAGTATCAAGATTAATCTATCAAAGTCATGCCAAAATCCACCAATAGGCCAACCACCTCAGTCAATACCAAATCAACCTCAAACCAAGATAAGTACTTATTTTGTAATGTTTATTTACTTTATTTCTATTTCATAATCAACCTAGTACCAACCCATCTCTTAGAATCCAACTTTGTGATCCCATCAATCAACCATTTATTACTAACTTCTAATACAAAGTAACTATTGATGATTTTCTCAACCATTGATGGTATATCCAACTATCAATGATCACCTTGACCATTGATGGTCACCTTAATCACCAAGGGTCACCTTGACCGTCGGTGGTCACTATGGTAAGAAATAATAAGTTATTTCCAACCTCTTACTCCTAACCAAATCTAATTTTTTATGTCTCTACCTACTCACAGACCCTTGCCTAATTTTTTAAAATAGACTTGAGTCATTTATCACTAGTATTGACTTACTTATTTTTATATTAGCCATTTTTAGTCTATTTTCTTTATCAAGCATCTCTTGTATTAAATTTTAGTACCTTTTAAATATTGATGCAAGTACTTTGTCATTCTTTTTATAAAGTTAAATATTTAAAACATGTATACTAATAGTTCTTGAGGAATCTCTTACTTTTAGGATCTATTTCGCGCTAGTCAACCCACTCAGCTATCCATCTAACAAACAAATATTCTTAGTGTTTTCTTATTTACAGGGCATCCTCCCAAGCTAAAGAGGAGTTCTTCATGATCATCTGATTTAATGCCTGCACAACCAAATAGGTTTTTCAACCATACCCATATTTAGTTTCCCCTTCCACCCTTTTCAAAACATAATCTTAAATTCACTAAATTAGTGTTCTAAGTAAGGCCGAGTGTAATGTGTGGCTAAGAAGGCTTATTAGGTCTCTATAAGGCCTAAAAGAGGAGTAAGGGCTAATTGATCTATGACCGACTAATGTGTGATCAAATTATTTTTTAATAATGTTTTTATAATGTGATAATACCTATTACATGGTTGAGATATGAGGTTTAATGTGTATGGATGACTAAGAAGGATATGTGCAGGTGACTTGTCTAAAATCAAGGTTAATTAGGCTTATTTACGTGAGCTAAGATTGTGAAGAATAAGTGAATGAAATAGAACATTGGTAAGTAGAATAATGTCTTGTATACCATCATAGGGATACCATGAATAATATATAGGAGGTTGGCATATGATGATCAAGGCTAGAATACCTAATCAATCCATGAAGAGGGCTAGTTGAGTGAAGAAGGATAGATGCCAGTTTGAGAGGTATATAAATGTGTGAATAACTAAGGAATAATATCATCATATATTATATGAGAAATAATGGTTTTTTAAGGATATCAAATCAATCAAGTAGATGATTTTGTGTCCATTAATTTATGGGGTCAATTCTTCCTTACAAGTGGATGATTGATAAAGCCTAGTTGAGTTAGTGCTTAGATAATTGGGGTTAGTAATTCATGTGGAGTTGGTGCTTTAATAAATTTGGTATTTGTCTCATAAGACTTTATTCTATTTGGATCATCAGTTTTTTCTTCCCGTTGAGGGTTTCCACATATATATTATGTTCATGTGTTTCATGCTCTTGTGGATTGGTGCTTATGCTTGCTGAGATATACATACTTGTTGAAATGATTGATGCTTAATTAAGTAGGATCATTAAAGAAATTTTTAAATATTTATTCACTCTTGCTCTTAGTTATTTTTCTTCCAACAACCAATTATACATGGTTGAGGTGCTATTATTATCTACTAGACTTGTTCCCTTGTGAAGGTAGTTTCAATCCTTCATAGTCTAAAGTAACATGAAGACAATCCTAGGCTATGGGTATCCTAATATATGGATTGAATATATATATTTTAAGAGTTATGTCCCACTGATATATTAGTTATGATCTCTATTTTACACCACTAGATTGAAAAGAAAAAGTGAATAAGGTAAACTAAAAGGAAACCAATCTAACTAAGGTGATACACCAAAATGTGTCTTTCAATTATATAATATTTACTAATAATGTTTAATAAATACATAACCCTTATTTAACTTATTAAATTAAAGTCTCCAAACATTAATGTTTCACATAGAGGCTTATCTTGATGAATTATCTAAGGTAGCTAATTAGTAGATCTCTCAGAGACACTAAGGAAAGACTGCACTTGCCATATATAATATATTGTTAAAGAACACTAAAAATTATGAGGATGAAATAATACCTAAAAATAGCAAAAAAAATAGGATGAAATGAAAAGAATCATGCACTATTAATGGCATTCATCAACTAACCATGAACATACACTAGTCACAAGCTTTAAGGATGAATTAATTTAGTCTTATTCATACTATAGAGGAAAGTAAATTTTTTTTATGAACATAGAATTAGAAAAACTCATGTTAAGTATTCTTTTCAATGGCAAAAATAGTCTTACATATATAGAAAATGAGAAAAGAGAGAGACATAAAGTAAAATCCTAAGAACTAGGAGATGAGACATCCATTAGGTCCTCCCCTAAATCTAACATGTTATTTCCTTGATTATCTCTCATAAAAAAAATTAATTTATTTTATATGTTTAGTTAGACTTTCTTGGAAATTTTGAATAAGCCATTAACGTTCATTTCTGGTCGTTGACCCATACAATCTGCTAGATCTTTACTTGCATATAATTATATTCTTGGTGAAGAAATCACCTCATTGAAAATATACCATAAAGTCTTATTCAAGTCTCCATTACTCTCTTCTTTTAAACATTATTAAATAATTTATGAGGTCTCTCCATATATCTTGGGTTGTTAGAAAGCTTCTTCAATTGCTTTGACTTTATCCTCTTGAATTAGCATTAAAAGAAAGAAAGGTCTAGTTAGGAGTATTAGAGACATTTTCAACCTTATTAAAACTGAAATTTAGATATTAATACTTGAATTGGATTATTATTGAGACATAAACACCAATATATCCTTTTGAAATGTTCGTATGCATCAATTTAGTGCTTTGATCACTTGACTCCATGAGCAAAAAAGTGTAGGAGAGATAAATTTTGGTTTTGTATTGAACCAAGAAAAATTCTTCCATGAAAGGATTATAAAAACCAATTTAGACCTATAACATGGAACATGGATCCATCATACCCTCCAAAATATGCCATTTTACTCCATTTTCTTATTTTTTCACTCATTCCCTAGAGTCCTAAAAATTGGTAAAGATCCTATCCAAAATAATGTATGGATCACATTGGAAAAATAAGAACATTTTTGAGTATACTCTATCCCCTTACATATTTAGAAAAAAATTCATGAACCAAATCCAAGTGGAAGTATGCATTTTCTATCTTTTATGTCTCTAATTAGGCCTAATTAGGCCTCTTCAGCTTAGAAAAAGAAATTTGTCCCAAATGACCACCCACATGTGTGAAACCTAACAAAAGTGTTTGATTAACATTAAATAGCCTAATAAAATCCTCCATGTAAAATATAAATTTTTGGAATGTTGTGTAGATGGGGAAACCATGAAATGGATATTTGCAAGCCTGTATGTTTTTATGTGTTTGAGGGGTAGTTTGATATGATTTTCAAGAAACTTGCATGTTTTTATGCTTTAAATTGACTTCATGAGAAATTTAAGACCCTTTAAAAATTAAATTCTTGAGATTTATGTCCTTTCTAGTACTCTTAATCCATCACCATTGATTTTGGGCTTGTGAAATTGATTATTTTCACCTATTGAGCTAGTGACCTACTTTCAGGGGATGTGCAACTCTTTTAAGGACCTATAGAAGAGTTTTTATGATGATGAAACCTATATTATGTACCCATAAACATGTAAAAATGGCTTTTAAATCAATCCATATTCTATAATCTCATAAACAAGCTTAAAATTACCTATTTTGCCTTATACCATATGGTATTCTACCTACACATGTGAACAAATACCTATAAGTGAAGATTATGAGATTTATGAATATCATTAGGACAATTTATAATTTAAACTATTGTATTTGAGTTAATTATAAATCATATCTCTTCAATCAGGTTAGTTTAAGGGTTTAAGGAGGGTCTTAAGGGGTTTACGTTCTTAACATTGGTTCATCAAGGATGGGTCTTTTCTAAAAACCAATGAAAATAATTTGTGGTATGGGAACCCCTATAACATCTCCTATGGTCTTGAGTTCCCATGTAAAAATTCATGGAAGATTTGATAAAAAAAAGTTACCTATTTAAGTTCCTCAAGGAAATAGAGTTCTATCACATTTTGATGATTATTCATGTAGTTGCAAGACTGAAAGACCAAACCAACTCTAGAATAAAAAACATCAAAAAACTTTAAGTCATTGTACATCCTCTACAACTAGTTTTAATCTCTTCAAATCTACCTCTCTGCTAGTGATTGTGTATGACAAGGTTGAGAAAGGCCATTTTAGGTCTTAAGACTTCAAAATCCATTTTCACATTAAATAAAACTTTTGAACATGTTTTTAATAATCCATGAAATGATCTAAAATTATCCTTAAGAAAACTGACCTCTTAAATAGGTCTAAAACCTTGATCTTCTCCATTAAGGGTTTTGGTGTAAAATCAACATATTAACCCTAAGGGTCTATAACTAAGTTTTCTCCTTAAAAAATAGATCATAACTTGATGAAGGTATTATTTTATTTCATATACACTCCCTCACTATCATACTTTCAACTTCTAGTGAGACAAGCGTGTTATCCTCTCTTTGTTTGTGAGTGAGATTGTGAGTCACTTAAAGGATTATGTTAGACTATGTATGTTGACTGAGTTTTACTCATTTAGATATGATATTAATAGGTATTTAAATGTAAATATATGATATTATAACTCTCATCTCATTCAAATTCATCTCTAACATTATCCTAATCATATCTTCTATGACCCCTGTCTTCATTCAAAACTATGTCCTTAATGCCTATATGCCTATACTAGCTAAAAGAGTAGATTTTAGAGTTTTAGGCCTAAGGGAGGAGTGTAAAAGAGCTATTTATATTTAATAGGTATAAAACATACCTCTCTCACCTTTTAACACTTTAATAATGGTGTGACAACTCAACCTAATCCTCATCTTTACTCATATGCTTATGTGATGACATACATGCCGAATCAGTTGATTGTGACTATTGTAGGTGGTTATTTTTTGCCATTTTAGGCCTATTTACACACTATAGGTTGAATATGTAACATGTTTGAAATATAAAAAATATTATTCCAAATGTGATTCTTAACCCAAACATACTGTTTCATCTACTTGAACAATTACATAAGGAGTTGATAAATATAAAAATTGACATATAAACTTTACATTAAAAACTACTTACTTTAATTTCTACTAAAAAATTCTTTGAGAGGCTTTCTTTTATGAATTTTATGTACCTTGGAGACCTTATTATCACTCTCATCTATTTAATCATATTATTCCAATGTGAAATTTCATCTAACACTTCATAAACACATTTTGAGAAGCACACAGTATTTTAGAGGTCTCTAAAGTTGATAACACAATTATACATAGTTTTGACTATGTTATTTAGGCATTTGAGGCTCCAAATAGATTAATTTACTCTCTTTAACTCATGAACCTAGTCACATTTAATAAAATTTTAACATTGAGAAATAATTTCTTGCTCTCCAAGCAAGCTTCTTCATCTTCATAACTCCTCATAGCTTCTATTACTTTACATGATGTTCATCTATCCTACTCATTAGGCCTACAAGTGCTCAGTTGAGATTTGAGAGAGATAATAGTCTTAGGATGTCATAAATATTGTATTATTAAGGTGAATAAATAATTTCTCAATTTTTATAAATCCTTCAAAATCATGCTAATCTCAATTAGATGCTCTCATACATTAGAAGCTCATTAGACCTACAACCATTCATTTTGAAAGGCCCTATCTCACTTAGAGACCTTAAGGAAGAATATTTTAAAGATAATGGAACATGAACATTTTTATTTTATTAAATAATCATATTTTACCTAAAATATGAAATTAAAAAATCCTAAAAATGAATACATAATTGATATACCAAATATGCTTGAAAACTACCATCCTTAATAATTAAAATAGGCAGCTAATTTATTGTAAAAATAATTATTATCAAGGAAAAGTAGTTAATGAGTCAAAAATTAAAAAATATATTATTTTACCATAAAATCATTCCCCTATAACCATTTCTATTAATAAAATTTTTAAGTAAAGAAATAGAGACAAACCTGGACCCTATTTGGATAACTAGGTCATAGTGACCCCCTTACACTTTTAGAAATTAGTCATAAGTATAGGGGGATGAATATAACAAAAAATTCCACTAAATTTAATTTCATTAGGGTCCATATTATTTACCAATTGATTTGGATCTAACTATCTCTCTCCTTCCTATACTGATAAAAAATAAATTACCTTCTTAGAGCTACCAAGGAGGTCAATATGAGAGATAAGTTGGTTTTATACATTTTGACACCTAAAACCCCTTCCGAACCATGGATTTTAATTTTTAAAGGATAAATAAGGTCTTGAATATGCTTGAATATATTTTTTATCTTGAATAAATATATGGATAACCTCAAAATAGGCCTTTTTAACACTAAAATTTCTAAAATTTCTTGAAAATCCTAATGAAACTATTGTAAAATGTATCCATTTTACCTTTTCATGCCTAAACAAGTAAAATAACATGACAAAAAAAGTTTCAAGTTCTAATGGTGAAATTTTGACATGTGAGGTCAAAATTGTCAACATTTTGGTGACTCGGTGGGAAGCATGCCTACTATGCTTGAGAACTAGACCATTGACATCTCTTTTAGACACATAAGATCACTCTTACATTATGAAATGAACACTAATAGATCTGATCAATTACTATAATACTTTTAAATTGAAACAAGACAAATATTTTGCTCCTTAAAGACAAGAAAATAAAAGACAACAAAGCAAGGAAACTAACTAACAATATAAATGTGAAAACTTAAGCACTTATTTGGAACAAAACATAAGTAAATTAATTTTGTAGAAAAAAAATTTTGAAAAAAGATAAATGGAGTACAACTAAACTTCAAATAATCCACATCTAAGATCAAAACTAATGTTTTTTGGAACACTTCATGAAGTTTGTAATGGTGTATGAAATAACATTTGATTGACCTCTTACTTGGCTAAGCCTCATTTTGACTGACAACACATTTAAAATTTATTGTAATAGCTCTACATCATCAAATAGATCTCTAATGAAAACATACTAGTCTTGGAATCTAACCTTTACCTTCTACTATTGTTCTTCTCTGGAAATACTCTCCAAGATGGTTAGATATTGGTTTGTAAGACCTACTGTATCATGAACTTCAAATGACAAATTCAAATAGCATGCATGATTCTTAATATCCTCTTTAAGGCTCTTAAATTGTCCATCATTATCTCCAAAAGAGAGACTTTTTTGTTCCTTGAGAATTTATGGCCAAAATTGATCTACATGGTCTTCCAAGAGTACATCAATGTATGAAAAATAAGTGAGATGATGATAATCCATGTTGATTATTTCAAACAAATCATCATCTAGTGAGGCTACATCTTTATAAGTTAGATTTACAACACTAAATATATAAATCTTGTTGATTGGTTCACCAAAACTACCTCTAATTTCCTTAACTCATAATCATTAGGGAGAAGTGAGTATCTTGATTCCAAAACTTAAAACAAGTATTTGCTATGCTCTTAACTAATAAAAGGGAGATCAAAACAAGTATTTACCTTCTATGCACACTCAAAGTATCATGAGGGACATATAATTAAAGCTCTATTACAATAAGATCTTTAATCACATTACCTTGCTCTTTTTCATATTCAATCACACCAAAATGAATCTTTGAAACAAGTCAACATCTCCTTTATCTTCTATTGTAACTTCTTCATTTTATTTGATGATTAATTTGCCCTTGTTTTCACCAAGAGGAGTAGAAATGAAAATTTACTCTTCATGCACACTTGAAACATCCTCATCATACTCTCTTTGAAACTCAATTTAATATAAAACTTATTCCTTTATCCCCTATAAAATAGGCTCCTCTTCAAGATAGGATATGGTGGAAGGGCAATGGACATGCTCATGAGTTTTCTTGGTAACTAAGGGAGTATTTTTACAACTTGAGATATTTGGGGTGGAAATTCCTATAGTAATGATTGAAGAGAAAAAAAAATAGTTTTATTATGAGTGATTCATCCTTCTCAATAACCATTTCAATCTTCTTATAGTCTTCTTGAGGTTTCATCCCAACTACAACTTGATTTCTAGTCTTCTAAACTAGGACCTATTTATTATATTGAGAGACTTATTTGAGGTTCCTCCAAGATGGAATAAGTGTAGGTAGGTTCTTAAGGAAGGGGAAATGGGGATTGAATAGGAATATGGTATTTTTTAGGCTCAAATTATGAATCTTGACTCTTTTCTTCTTATTTATCCCAAGACTTAACTACTTTGTTCTAAGGTATGACTTCAAAATTTAGTAGGTTCACTTGGAGGTTGAATTGGCTCTTTCAGAGGATCCATTTGAGAATGGTCAAAGAATTAATGAGGATAATCAGAATAAGAGGGATAATATGGTAAATAAGAGGGTTATTGAAGAGTGATAGGAGGAGATTCATCCACAAGACTTGGCATGGCATAATTAAGAATCATAGCCCAAGAAAGCCTCTAAGATGAAGTGAGCTTATTTTCTTGAGGAAGGGTAGGTGTAACTAAAAGGAAACTTGGAATACAAGAAAATTGACAATGGATAGGAGGATATGACTAAGGTTGCTTGGGTTAGATCTCTAGATTCTCCCACTTCACTAACCTATCTACCCACTGTCGGATCATGGTTCTCATTTAACACAACTCATAACTCATAACATAATGATTTTCTTCCCCAACTACTGCCCACCTACTTTTCAACATTTGTAATATTTTCATCAACTTATTTATGAGGTTAAAATGTATCACATCTAACTCTTTATACCATACTCTCATCACCCCTTCATACTTTAGCATATTTGAAATGAATGCTAATAAAGATATGGTAGGGTAAACATGATTCTGAGTGAGAAATGGAGTATGAGGAGGTGAGTATAATTGTTACAAGTCTTGATAAGGTTATTGAAGCATATAGTTAGGATATTAGTGAGGCTAATAAGGGTCATTATAAAAATGACATGGACCATCATAATCTTGACAAGACTGATCAGAAGATTGATAAGACTCTTAATAAGGCTAATTAGGTTCATAAAAAGGCTGGTATGGATCATGACAAGGATCATACAAATCATGAAAAGGATTATAAGGAACATTATAGGGATGATAAGTAAGTATAACATAAGAATTATCCTCATACACAACCATCAAACTTCATGAATATAGTGAAATCAAAAAACAACTTACTTGAACTAGTGTTTGGGCTACTAAAACCAACAAATATGACTTAAAGATTCCATTGATGTTTTGAATGCCTCTAAATGCTAATTTATATAAAAAACACGCTAATAATTATTCAATTGCTTTGGAATTTGGGTCCCATTAGTCATGCCAAAAAAAATTATCTACTAAATGTGAACCCTTGTGAAGGTAATTTCAACCCTTCACAGTTTGAAGTAACAAGGAGATAATCCTAAGCTATGGTTAGCCTAATAGATGGATTGAATATTTAGATTTTAATGGCTAGCTCCCCTTGATGTATCAATTATAATGTCTATTTTATGCCACTAAATTGCAAGGGAAAAGATAAGAAATTAAAATGAAAGGAAACCTGTCTAAATAAGGTGAGACACCAAAATGTATCCTTCACTTATCTAATATGCACTATGAAGGTTAAATAAATACATATACCTAATTGAAATTTTTCACATCCATTATCCTTCAAGCTTTGTTAGGTCCCCTTAAGCTATATTTAAGTCACTTTGCTTTACTATAGGTGCATATAGGATTGTATAATTCATGAGATATCTTCATGTTTTGAAAGACTTATCATGATTTTAGATTCAACCCCACAAGCTTCTATGCATCTTCATAATCATACATCTAACTTAATCATTATACATTTGCACTCTTTCATTTTTTAAACTGACCATAATCTATGTTGATTGTTAATGATGGTAGTTTTCAAGCATGTTTGGTATATCATTTATGTATTCATTTTTAGGAGTTTTCAAGTTCATGTTTCAAGTAAAATACACCTCTTTTATCCAAGTAAAATGTTTAGTTGTCTTTATCTTGAGAAGAGATTTCCTTGAGGTAGCTAAGTTATATAGGACTTTCCAAAATGAATCTTTATGTTAGTAATTTAACTTGTCAAGGCCAAATTACTACTCATATCATTCAAAACTTTAAGAAACCATTAAATAGCCATTTAAAGCTAGGAATTATGGCTTAAAATCACTAATTTTTATAAAAATATCAAAAATTAATTGTAAATGGGTCATTCTCATTTCAAAAATATCATTATCAAGTTCAAATATGTAGACAATCCATGTGCAAGGGTCAATTTTGAGAGAAAATTGAGCTTTATAGGAGATACATGTGGTTTCAAGACATAAAATTTTAATTAAAATTTCATCATGACATTAAAAACCTTTTGACAAAGTTTCATGGCTATTGGATGAGTGGAGATACTCATTATTTTGTAACAATCCTTAGCATGCCCGTTGGAGATCACCATTGGAGTATGCATCAATATGGAGTGCCACAAATGTTTTTAAGTTCCATTTAAAGTTTGAAAAACATTTGATAATGTTTTTACATCGTAATAAGACCTTTAAAGAGTGTTAAAACTCTAAATTTTAGGCAAACCACGCTCATATAGGATTGTGCAAACAAATAGGCATATAGGCCAAAAGGGGGTTTTTTGACTTTTCAAGAAAAATGTGATTTCAGATTATTTTGATATTATGTTATATATCCCATGATTGTTTTTTGAGAAATTGGGAGTTAGGTGAATATTTATTTTAATTTTGGTGAAATTTTTAATTTTTTAGTTTTAGAGACCCTTCCTTGCCTCTTGTTCAAATGCTCATATCTTTCACCACATATGGAGTTTGGATGAACAATATTAATATGTTTTAGGAAAAAAAATTAATTATAATTCATAAACAATTTATTCCATTTGAGGTTATGTTCTTTATGAACAACCATTAATAGTGTAGGCAACCCAGAATGTAATCAAAATCCCACATATAGATTTCTCTATGTGGTAACTTTTCATATATTTTTCAAGGGAATAAAATATTTTCAAGGATGTTAACAGGGTCATTTTTATATACATAAATGTAAGTATTTTTGTATGTATAGGTATGTACTTCATGAATCATCATTTTGAAGATTCAACATCGAAGCCTACCTAAAACCTTAAATAACTAGTATTGCAAAAACAAAATTATTTCCATAAAATCATAATATATAAACCTAAAAACTTTTAAAATTTAAATTAAAATCAAAGACTATTCCATAAATGTCAATTTTATGTATGGATATGTACAGATGAGGGTAGAGATCATGTATTTTATGGGAAAAAACATGTAAAATGAAGTAAGGGATAGTTCAATGAAATATAATCAATACAAATAAAATAATAACTTTTATTCATATTAAAATATTAATTTGGTTATAAATCATCCTAGAAATATCTCAACTATCATGATCAAAATGGCCAGTTTGCAGGAAAATGGAGCAAAATAGGCCTAGTCAACCTTGTTGACTGAATGATAAGCTTTTTCTCATCAAAATCACATATATTATGATGATAATTTTTTTTAAAGGTATATTTGATTATTTTTAAGGTTTCGTGTCATATATTTTTTAGTTTAATGGAGTCCAATTGTAAAAAGATAGGCTATTAGGCCTAATTGGCTTACTAGGCCTAATTGGTAAATCAAGCATGTAAAGAATGTCATTAAAAATATATCAAATGAATCATTTTGTAGTTATCACATGCCATATCTTATATTATTATGAATATTCATATATTATTAGGTTTTAAATGATATTTTATGCAAGGAGGAGCCAAGTGGAGTTATCTAGTCTTGAACTTCCAATCAAAGCTTTAGTTAACTAGTTGACGAACAACATGCAATATTCCATTTTTATCATTTAAATAATGATATTAAAATACTTAAATATCATTTAAAGTTGATATAAACACCAAATAATTTAATTTATTACATACACGGAGAGTTGACCAAGTCAATGGGGCCCACCATTTCTTGTTTCAACAACAAAATGGATTTCTTATAAAGCAAGAAAATTAAAAGATTTTTTAAGACTATTGTATTTATTTTTTAACTCAAAATATACTTGAATTGATATAAATATGGGTCCCACCACCTATTTTCCATGTCAATTTTTGAGAGTGCATACAAGCTTTGTGAAGGAAAGCTATTTTTAGGAGTTTTCTAAATATTGTAAAAGGGAGTTGATTAAATCATTGTAAAATTTTTTAGTCTTTATTTAATTAAATAAGACTATTCCTTATGTAAATAAACTCAACTTAGGCTATTCTTAGATTTTAATACTTATATATTGTCTTTTCAAGCCATTATTGGATTATTCTTGGAGCTGAAGTAGAAATTGTAATCTAAACCATACATCAGTAAAGGAGAATTTTATTTTTAATATAAGTTTTGATAGATAATATAGTGTAATTTATTGTGTATCAACACATTGGTGACATTATATCTCCTTTTGGTAGGTCCATTCCTCACCTATTGCTTTTGATCTCACCTTCTATAGGTTATTTGAAGAGGCTAGAAAGGAATTTTGTAATCCAAAGTTATATTAATCCTTAATTTGAAATAGTAATTCCTAAGGGAAATATAAAAAACTTATTGACTCACATTTTCTCATAATTTTCAATAGTTTCCATAGAATATAAGTAATTTAGGTGCATCACCCAATTAGATAGTATTTAATTTTAGTTTTCCCTTTCCCTTTTCATCCAAAAATGCATAGTATATCAAATTTAATTGATAAATATTAAGTGAACCAGCCCTCTTTGGAGGTTATTCTTATCATAGAGTCACCCACACTCTGAGAAGTTCCAATTGTATCAGCTGGAGTGAGGGTGTGTTTTGTACATCTTCAAACATGGTGCTCTCCAGAGTGATAACAAGTTACATGTCAAAATATCACCCCTATAACTTGAAACTTTTTTTTTATTTTATTGTATTTTTTAAAGAATTAAAAGTTACAATGTATACATTTTTTAACAATTTAATTATACTTCTCAAGTGAATTGAGAAGTTTTAGTGCCAAAAATGCCTATTTTGAGGCTATTCATAAATTTATCCAAGGTAAAATTAATCTTCAAGCATATTCAACACCCTATTTGTTCATTAAAAGTCAAATATATGGTTTTTAATGGGTTTTAGGTGTTAAAATGTATAAAACTAATTTAACTCTTATATTGACCTCCTTGGCAACTATAAGAAGGCCATCACTTTTTTCTCAGTATAGGTAGGAGAGAGAGAGTCAAGTCCAAAGATATTGGGAAATGATATTCAACCTAATGGCCTTAAATTTAGTGGTATTTTTTTTCATATTAATCCCCCCATATTTATGAACAAGACACTAAGAGTGTCAGGGGGTCACTATGATCTAGTCATCCAAACATGGTCTAGGTTTGCCTCCATTTCTTCACTTAAGAACTCGATGGATAAAAATAGTTATAGGTAGATTATTTCAAGGTAAAATAGAATATTTTTCATTTTTAACTCATTATCTACTTTTACTTGATATGGAATCTTTTAAAAATAAACTGGTTACATGTCTTGATCATTAAGGATCATAGTTTTCAAGCATGTTTAGCATATCAATTTTGTATTAATTTTCAGGAGTTTTCAAGTTCATGTTTCAATTAAAATACAATTTTTTCATGTAATAAATTTTTTCAAGTGTGTTTATATTCAAAAGAGTCTTCCTTTAGGTATCCAAGTGAGATAGGGCCTTTCATAATGAATGGTTGTAGGTCTAATGAGCTTCTAATGTATGAGATTATCTTATGGACGTTAGCATGATATTTAAGGATTCATAAAAAGTTATAAATTATTGATTCACCTTAGTAAGGTAATATTTATGACATACTAATATTATTCTCTCTGTAAAATCTAAAATTAACACTTGTAGGCCTAATAAGCAGGCTAAATGAACATCATGGCAGGTAATAGAAGCTATGAAGAGTTATGAAGATGAATAATTTTGCTTGCATAGCATGAAGTTGTTTCTCAATGTTCATAAGTTATTAAAGGTAATATTTTCATGATTTTAAGATATTAATTGGATCTATTTATAGCCTTATATTCCTAAATAACATAAACAAAACTATGTATGACTATGTTATCAACTTTAGAGACCTCTAAAAGATTGTGTGCTTCTCAAAAATGTTTATGAGGTGTTAGATGAAGCTCCAGGGTGGTATAATTTGGTTGAAAATATGAAAGTGATAAAAATGTCTTAAAGGTAAATCAAATTCATAAAATAATTCCTCTAAAAACATTTTTTTATCATAAATTAAGGTAAGTTATCAGTTTTTAAGTTAAAGTTCATATGCAGATTTCCATATTTATAAGCTCCTTGAGTAATTATTCAAGTGCATGTAAGGGTAATTTTAGTTCAAGAATAATTTTTGGTGTAATATTTTTTAATTTAAAATCATGTGACATATGTAACCTACAATCTGTGAACAAATACATGGGTTACATATAAATAGTCATTATTATATTCATAACTCTCATGAGCTTCACTACTAGGTATCTGTTCACATGTGTAGGTGCAATAACATACATTATAAGGAAAACTAGGTAGTTTTAAGCTTATTTGTGAGGGTATAGACTATATAGTTACTTATAATCCATATTTATATGTTTATGGGTAATTAATAAAGGTTTCATGATCATCAAAACTCTTATAAATGTCCCTTAAAGAGTTACACAGGCCCTGCAAGTTTGCCACCAGTTTAATAAGTGAAAAAACTCAATTTTTCAAGCCCAAAATCAATGGTGAAGTATTTAGAGTGTCATAAATGAAATAAATATCATGGATTTAGTTGTTAAATGCTTCTATAGGTCTCATAATTTTAAACTCAAACATTAAAACAAATAGTTTTCTTTAAAAGCATCTCAAACTACCCCTCAAGCAGACAAAAACATATAGGCTTGCAAATGGCCATTTCATGGTTTTTCCATCTACATAATGTTACATAAATTTAAATTTGGCATGGAGGATAATATTGGGATAGGTAAATTTAATCAATCACTTTGGGTAGGTTTAACATGTGTGAGTGGTCATTTGGGCCAAAACTCTCTTTCTAGGCCTAAGAGTCCTAATTAGGCCTAATTAGAGAGAGAAATGACATAAAAGGGATAATTCCACTTGGATTTGGATCATTAAATTTTTTATTAATATATAAGAGTATATATATTACTCAAAAATGTATTTTTTTCATGATGATCCATACATTCTTTTGGACAAGGTGCTTTACCAATTTTTAGGGCTATAAGGAATGAGTGAAAAATTAAGCAAATAGAGTAAAATGGCATATTTTTGAGGGTCTAATTGATTAATTTTCATTATTTAAAATATTAATGAAGGAATTTTTCCAATTTTAATGCAAAACCAAATTTTCTCTCTCTTATGCCTCTTTGCTCATGATAGAGTCAAGTGATCAAAGCACTAAATTGATGCATAAGAACATTTAAAAAGGATTTATTAGTGTTGATATATCCCTCATATTCCAAATAAAGTATAAATAGGTAAATTTAAATTTGAATAAGGTTTTTAAGTTTTAAAATGTTTCTAAGACTCCTAATTAGACCTTCCTTTCTTCCAACACCAATTCAAGATGACAAAGTCAAATCAATTGAAGAATCCTTCTAACAACCCAAGAAATATGGAGATACCTCATAAATAATTGAAAAAGTTTTAAAAGGAGAGAGTAATTGAGACTTTAATTAGCTATTAAGTTATAATTTCAAGGAGGTGACTTCTTCACCAAGAATATAGGTATGTACAAGCAAAGATCTAAGAGAGTGTATGGGTTAAAAACTAGAAATGAATGTTAATGACTTATGAAAACTTTAAAATAAATTATACCTGAACATATATGCCATTTTAAAAATATTTTATGATATATAATCAAGGAAATACTATGATGGAGTTAGGGGAGGACCTAGTGAATGTCTCATCTCCTAGTTTTTAGGCTTTTACTTTGTCTCTCTCTCCTTTCACCTTTTATCTATATGTAAGCATTTTTGGAATTGAAAATAATCCTTAACCAAAGTTGAAACAAGGGAATGATAATAAAAAACATTAAAATTTTCTATTTATAATTAATAATACTAAACTCATGCCTCCTCAAAGCTTATAACTAGTGTATATTCATGATTAGTTGATGAATGATAGTGATAGTGAAACAATCACATTGTGATAATGATAATTCTTCCTTTCATTTTGTCCTCTCATTTTTAACTATTTTAAAGTGTTATTTCATACTTATAGGGTGAATATAACTCTTGAATAATCTTTTATATATGGAAAGTGTAATATTTCCTTAGTGTTTTTTTGAGACCTATTGATCAACTAGCTTAAATCATTCATCAAGTTATGCCTCTATATGAAACATTGATGTTATAATAATTTAATTTGATAATTTAAATTAGGTTTATGTATTTATTTAACCTTATTATTTCATATTAGACAAGTGAAGGATGGATTTTGGTGTATCACCCTAGTTAGATAGGTTTCCTTTCAGTTTACCTTCTTTTATTTTCCCTTACAAACTAGTGGTGTAGAATAGAGATCCTAAATGATACATCAAGGGGAGATAGCTCTTAAAATAAAGATATTAAATCCATCTATTAGGCTACCCATAGATTATAATTATCTCCATGTTAATTCATATTTTGAATTCTTGAAACTACCTTCACAAGGGTGAAATTCTAGTAGATAAAAACTAAATAATCATAGAATATTGTATACATATTCACATCCATTTGATGAAAATCCTAGTGATGTGTTATGGCAATGGAAGACATGAGTCATTTTAGTAATTGGGGAAAATGTATTAGTATAGTTAATGTTAGGTACTTGAGAAAAAAACATTTACTACCAAACATGATTTGTACTTATATATGGACCCATTTTCTATAAATTTTGTTTATTATATCCATCTACATAAAAAAAAATTATTCCATTAAGAAGAGCTACTAAATTCCAAGTGTTGTTCTTTATCAAGCAGCCATACTCATTTTACATACAAGTATCTCTCTCATGAGTGTTTTATGCCTTGTGAAATGAATATGGATTTAAATAATACTCAATGAATACATGTGGGGAATTATAGAACTATGAAAATGTTCACCTAGTGTCTAATGAATCTCTAACCCAATGGCTAGTTCTTTGTAGTGTTAGCCTAACCTAAAGAGGAATATATGTCAGAGAGTTAGGAGGTGATTCTTCATAATCTAAAGATATTTTGGGAGAAAAATGATGTGATTACCAATAAATAATCTCATCATCATAACTAT
Organism: Torreya grandis; assembly: GCA_037957365.1. Lineage (NCBI taxonomy): Eukaryota > Viridiplantae > Streptophyta > Pinopsida > Cupressales > Taxaceae > Torreya > Torreya grandis. The sequence goes on from JARHVA010006040.1 coordinate 809,952, forward strand.
AATAATAATAAAGATGATCAAAAAATTTCTCACATAAATCTGATTCAATAGAATTATCATTAAATCCTAGTGCATCCAAAGAAGAAAGAGAAGTGTTAAGTGTGGAGTTTTAAGGAGACTCTTGAGATCAAAAAATTATTTTAATGAACAACGCATGAGTAATGGGATGGATAATCCTATATCACATAACATCCTTAGGATATCCAACAAAGATGTTAGGCTAACTCTAAGATTCCATTTCTTTACATTTCTTCTTAGGAATTCTAGCCATACCAGGGGATCCAAACAATCAAAAGTTTTTAAATATGGGTTTACAACTACTCAATGATTCAAAAGGAGTGACTCCCTTCAATGATTTAAGAGGATCTTAGTTCTATATTATAAAAGCATAGTTGATGGCCTCAACCCAATACTGAGGTGCAAGAGATTTGGAGTGTAACATATAATTATCCATTTCATTCAAGGACATATTATTTTTATTTTAAACACCATTATGTTGAGGAATATATATAAATATACACTATAGTTCAATCCCATATAAAGTTTAGAATTATTCAAAAGGATTACTAATATACTCACTACCATTATCTATACACAAAATATTAATTTATTTACCTAATTATTTTTATATAATAACCTTAAAATCATAAAAATATCAAATACCTCAAATTTATACTTAATAAAGTAAACCCAATTATACCTCAAAAATTAATCAATGAAGGTAAGTGTGTATTTATTAATATTCAATGAAGGAAATGGAAATAGACCAATAATGTCACTATGAACTAGCTCCAATATTTGTGTATATGTCCATGATATGACTTTATCATTCCTCTATTTAGGATTATTATAAAATATGAAACCATGGAAAACTCTATCAAAAAAATGAACATGAGGTTACATTGAAACCATGTTGTTATGAATGAGTTGCTCTTGGTAGTAATAGTTGAGACGGTTTAATCACTCATGCCATAATTTACTCACCCCATCTATATGGGTGAGTAGTTTAGTATAGGGTTTATTAGTATAAAAATATGAGAAAGTATACAATTATTGCTAGTGATATGATTTCCCAATTTCAATTGTAGAGCCACTATGCATCTCCCTAATAAGCATAAATCAAGTGTAAAATAAGCTCTCTTGCCTAAACTAATATGAGAGATTTTATAAATAGATAGAATATTAGTGGATAATGAGGGATCACATAAAACATCCTAAAATTTCCCATCATTCACTTCATTTTATCGTATCTCACTAACTTGTATGGAAGTATTTTCATCCAACGCAATGGAAGGCATAGAAGAAGGCTCTAAGGATAAGAACAAGTCTTATAATGAATCCATGTGGTGTGAGTCACAAGAGTCAATTAACCATATAAGAAGTGATTTGTCCTTATATTTTCCTTTTCTAATTTATTTAGCCTTAAAATACTCTTTCACTAATGAACTCTAATTAGTAGAATCAAAGACACTAATGCGATTGGTATGCCTAATTTTATTTTAGTAGGCACATGAAAATCTCTCTTTCTTAGGTTTCCCACCTAAAAAGGAGGACTTAATTGATGCTTTGAAATTAGCATTATAGTTTTGACCATTTACTTACTCTACATCCTTCTTGTTATGGTTATCCTCCTTATTGCTAGAAGCCTTTTGTTATTCATGACTAATAATTATGACATGTGATTTGGATAAATTTATTATACCTATTTTAAAAACCATGTCTTAAAATAGAGTCAAGTTATTAGAAAAATCATATTATAAGGACAACATGGTCAGTGTAGCTCCAAGGGCATTCTTGGTGAAATGTAAGGGATAAATGAAGATAAAATAGTCAAAACCCAATTGGACAAGAATATAAAGTTTAATTGATCATATTTTTTTCAATACCACATATTTTTAAAAGTAACATGAGTGATTTGAATTTTGTGAATAATTATTGTATAGCTCCAAAGTTGTTTGGAATCAAACTAATGAGTTCATTCTCCAAATCATGATCTCTAATTATTTCTTGATTCTCAAAGAGTTTTCCAAAATTGATCCAAAAATCATTAGCAAAAGTTGAGGATTCAATATGAAAGGGTAAGTTGTAATATATTGACATGCATAATAGATGAAAAGCTTTATCACTTTTGTTAAACCGCTTCACCTTCATTGGATCAAGTATTGGCTTTTTTTCTGTACCCACCATGATTTAATGTAAACCTTTACTTTTCAAGAGGATTTGAACTTTGGTTTTCCACTTGTGATAGTTGAATGGTGTAAGAAGTGAAACTTGATTTTGATCCATAGCATAGAAAAGAAGTGTGTGTTGAATAGACATTGATATAAATATAAGGATATACAACCCCTAAACTTATATAGGTTTGATTTTACAAGTTTTGAGAATAACACCAATACATAGATCTTGAAAAAATGTCCCTTTCAAAAAATGATTGAAAAGGAACTATAGGTTGAAAATTATGAGACTTTTAAGTTCTTTCTCATAAAATAAATATTCACTCTACATAAATTTTAGGAGTGAAAAAATTTTCACTCAATTTTTCATGGAAATTTTAATCCCCCTTGAGTTGGCTATGACTAAGGTATAAAATCCCATATGACAATGGATAATTCCCAAGATAAGTGACCCCCTTACCCTAACTTGATGATATAATTTTGGGGGAGTTTTAGGATGTCACTATGATAAATCCCAATTCTAAATGAATATTTACACATCTTGATTAAATTTGATGTACATATGCATGTTGTTGACCCAACCAAAATATTAGAAAACCTATAGGAAGATGGAGATAAGCACAACCAAACATAGGGAGAACTAGAAATATGGAGATGAAAAAATAGAGGAGGTTAGAATCTAGGGGTAGTATAAATAAGGTTTTATCTATGCAAAGGGTGGAACCCATGACCTATTTGTGTAGAAGGTATAGCTCATTAGATTTTTGTGTAGGGGTGTAACTTAATACATGTTTGAGCAAGACTCAGATCTTGACAAATATTTGATGAATGGTCAAAACTTGATGACTATCTAGGAAAATCTTAGATCTCAATACCTATTTAGGAAATGATTACACCCTATCAAGTATCTAGATGAAACTTAAATTCTAATGAAAGTGATTGTAATAGGCATAAATTATCCTAAATGGAAAATTCATATTGGGATTTTAAAATATATTAATTACACAATAGGGTGTCAATATGTCTACACAAAGTTTGAAATCCACTATGTGTCCATGCATGGCTAGATTTGATAATTTATACATAGGGGCAAAATTCCACCAAGTATTGAAAACACCCAGAATTTTCAAATCTAGTAATACCATGAAAAAACTAGTAAACACCTATCAATTCTCCTATGAAACCAACAAAAATTCATAAATAGTTTTAACAAAAAGTCTTCCATTATATGCGTTTATATGGAGTCCAATAAAATGGTTTCAAAACCTCCACAAATGGTTGAAATTGACTGTAAAAAAACTAGGTCATATTTACAACTAATCCTAGGGATTTGACACTTTCTAAAATTAGTGTTAGTGTTTTTTCATGGAAAAAGAGTGAAAAAGTGATAACCTATAAAAAAATTCCTTTACACTTGTTCTTTTTTTAAATCTGTATCAACAAAGGACCATAGAAGAAGATCAAAATATGAGAAAATGGTGAATCTATAAAATACAAGGCCAAATAATGCTAGATCTATGCCATGCAAGATAAGATCTCAAGATTTCACAACATAAAATATGATATTATGTTGGAGTGGGCCATACTAAAGGATCATGATTGGATACAAATGTATGAAGAAAAAATCTATTAGAGAAGTGAAATCAAACATGAGAAGATAAAAAACTTTAATATTCAAAATATATTTAGGAAAGGTACGTATACAATCTAATGATATATATGTCCTCACATCCTCATTAATATGGGATTATCTTCTCCAATGACCTAAAATAGTACCTAAACAAGATAAACAACATGTGTAGGAAAAAACTTGTAAATGAAATGAAAAGCTACACTAATAATTTTAAAACTAAAAATTAACAAGAATTATAGTTGCAAGTGTTTGCTTTATTATTAAAATATTTTCCTATGGTTTAAAATCAAATCTATATGCTCTGAAAGAATTTGTTTATGGCTACAAGAAAATGAAGAAAAAACTAACTAATATTTTTATGAAAATATTAAAGAGAGAATAAATATGTTTCATATTGAATTCCCCTTTTTAAATATAAAGACTTAAACTAATGTAATAAAATAAACTAATCTAATATGATTTAAAAAATAAATAGATAAATAAATCTAAATTAGAAACTCCCAACTTGATCATGATGTAGATCAATTGAAAGCAGGATAAGTATCAATTGTATGTGTATACAAGGGAAAGTGAAGTTGATCTACAAATTAATCCTATTTTGGAGAAGATAAATCACACTATCCCTTCTTCTTGTTTCTATATTTATAAAATTAGGGTCATGACCAATATGGATCATCTAGACCTGACTAAGGGGTCTTTTATCACACAATATCATTAGAGAGGGTTCCAAAACCTCTAATTAAGAAATACTACAAAATAACCCTAGATTGGTCTTATCTTTTCTTATTAGAGTAAATGACAAAATTAAAGTAAATATAATCTAGTGCTCACCAAATCATGTGGCAAAAAATCAGGATAAAAGGTAAACATACAAACAATAATTCTAATTTGGTTAATATAGATATAATTGTGATGCATGGAGAAAGAGAAATATATTAAAAAAACATTACTTATGTTATTACTATCTCACAAAGTATATAAATAAGAGTTATAAATATTTACCTTGAAGATGAGCCCGTTGAGGCTAAATATCTCTCTTACCTAATGGTTATTTTCAATAGGTTGTTGTGGTTTGTAAGGATCATAAAGATAAGCTAGATCTAGGCTATATGACTTCTCTTATGAATCCAATACTATTCCTCAAGACAAGATTCTTCAATCTAAGTGTAAACCACAAGTAATAACTTCTAAAGTAGAATAGTGGAAGAGGAAATTGTAAATAAGAACAAATGAATTATTATCTTTATCTCTCTCTAATGAAAATGATGAAAAAGATGTGTTTATATAGTTGTATCTAACCTTAAACCATTCTAAAGTTTTAGAAAACATCATTGGCCTAATCAACATAGTTATTTAATTAATAAATAAAATATTTATGTCCTAGACTAGGTCATCTAGGTTCACCTAGTCCTGTAACATGTTCTTTTTTAAAGAACAAGGTTAGCCCAGGTGACTTTGTTTAGTAAAATGATAAAATATAATTTGGATTGGGTAGTGGCTATTTGAGGTGGTGAATTACTTGAAGGATTGTGTAAGTGAGGTATCAAATCTTAGGTAAATGTATAGGAGAGGTTTGTGTTGGTTTCAAGAGCTGCTAGGGGGAACAAAAATCTTGTGAAGCACCAATGGTCTACCTACACCTTCCTTGATACACCCTTTAAGGCATGCACTTAGATAGATTAAGTCTCGATGGGTTCTTGTAAGGGAAAAAAACATTAGTAATTGATAAAATTTAAAAATATTGTGTATATATATGCCCCACTTGAATATCATCACATGACATGAAATTATAACATGATATGACTATTTAATAAAAGAACATAATAACACACAATGTTGAGATAAGTAAATTGAATTATTTTAAATAATAAAATAACTAGAAGTAAATGAATGAAATGAAATAGCTTAAATAAATAAGTAATGTACACATACCTTGACTTACTTTTATCATTGAATGGTTGTCTATTGTGTGTGTAGTTTTGATCATGGAGGGCATAGAGACTACTTTGGACAAACCCTAAGAATACAAAACATAAAGAGAAGAAAAAAATTAGGAAATCCAAGATAAATGAAATGTGTAGGCATGATGCAATTTTAAATTTTATAAGCTAGGGTATAAATGCTATGTTAAGACCAAATGACCAAAGAAAAATTTAGAGTAAATTAGGTAATTGAAAATCCAAGACTACTAAATGACTTAAATACTCAAACAAGTATACATTAAATAATAAGGGTTACAAACCAAATAAAACTAAGGATACATTAAAAATGAAATATAACATCAATGTGAAAGCAATAAAAAACCTTACTTAAACAAATATCGACAATAAATGGTAAAACAACATTGATGAGTGAGCAATAACAATCGTTAATCATCAATGGAAAAAGTACATAAAAGGAAAATAAGATTGGAAAGTGAGAAGTAACAATCCAAACTCACTCAAAAATGGAAAAAAGTGTAGAAAGTAAAAATAGTATTGGTAAGTGAGAAGTAATAATCCAAATTCACTTAATAATGGAGAAAGTAATATATATAAAAATGGATGCAGTTGTCCAAAAAAAGGAAATAATGATGATTTTTTTAAATTAAAAAAAAGTAAATTATATAAATGTAAATCAACGGTCTAAATAAAATATTCCATATTCACTCAAGTATATTATTCTATTCTAAAAATAGATAAAAGTAGAACAAAGTAATGTTAGCTTGTTTTACGATGTGATAAGAGTGAAGATATAAGTGGGTAAGTGAATTTAGAATCAAATTTTTTTATCAAAGGGGGAATGAAATTCATGGTGAGGGAAATGAAGGAAAAGGAGATATATATAAACTCTTTATCAAAGTCAAGACACTAAAATTAAGTTTGTCAAAATAAGAAGACCTTCAAAATTAAAGACTTTGAAGGAATTTTCCTAACCACAAAAATATTGGGTTATAAAATGTAGTATGAATATCATCCCATGAAGGCTATATGCATGAAAAGTAAAATGGACCTACCTTCCCACAGTGTGCTCCCCATTATTTATGACCCCTTATGTGTGTGTGTGTGTGTGTGTGTCTATATATATATATATATCAGTCTACTATAAATATTGGGTACTTATGTCAGAAAGTAGGTATCACTATAGATTTTGAACTCTCTTATACTAATTTATAGGCCTATCACACCCCAATGGACCTTGGCTCTATTATGAGGCCAACTATAGAGTTTAATCTTTGATTAGGGATTGGATATGTGTTTTGAATCACTTTTTTTTTTGCGATGCTGATTTTTTTATTTTTATATGTAATTTTTTTATTATTTCCTTTTGTTTGAAATGATCTATATTTTAAATTTTGATTTCTTTTTCTATTCCTCCTCCATGCAGATTAAAAAAACCAAACATGGGTGCTAAATATGATTATTATCTGAAAACTTTGGATTTGGTTTCTAGGAAAGAGTGCTTAAAGAGGATGGTGTCTAAGAGTCTTTTTTGTTCATGTGAAATATAAGTTTTATATTAACTTTGACCTTGTTTTATCCAATGTGAATGAAAAGGGAGGGAAATCAAGCAAAAATTAACATGAAATAATTTGAATTACTTCAAATTGCAAAAAATATGGTAATGTGAAAATGGATATAGTGATAGGTAAATATGATTCCTTATCATAAAAATGTAAGTGTAGGGAAACATGTTAACATATTTTATTTGTGTAATTTTTAGTCATAAAAATAGAAAATGAGATTGAAAATTTGGAGTCACAAACTTGTAACCATTTCTTAACATTTTAAAAAGAAAACTTGGTTTGGTAAAAATGTTTTAAATAATGTGTAGAATTTATTAGGATATCTTAGTCCTATCCATGGTATTATATTATAAGTCATAAAATAGAAACCTAAGTGGGTTTAAAAATGGGGAAAATGGTATTTGTGAGGATATCTTGGTCCTATCCATGGTATTACACTACAAATCATAAAAGAGAAACCCATGTGGGTGAAAAAAATATTTGAAAAATAACAAACTTGTGATTAAAAGTGAAAAGTTATGAAAAATGTATATACAAAATAAAAATTTATGCATGAGGAAAACCGGTTCCTATCCATGGTATTATAATGTAACTCAATAATTTAAAGAAACCAAAGGATGAAAAAATGGGACAAGGGTTTATGTATAATATAGAGAGTTTCAAAGGGTTATATCATTGGATAAGTCCAATAATAAGTGTTATTATGATAATGAATAGAAATATGAAAAGAAGGGAAATATTTTAGCAAAATATATCTTCAAAAATTGTGCATAAGTGGGATCTTTGAAAACATGGCCTTCATTAGTTTGTAGATAGTAAGTGATAGGACCAAGAATGTCTTTTAATAAATAAATGACAAATAATTTTTGGGAATATTTTCATTCTTTACCATGGCTGTAGTCTAATTTGAGGACTATAACACCAATATTAAAAATGTGGATATTGACCTTTTTATTATGTTGTTTGGTAATGTGAGTCATATATTGAGGATTATTTTAAAGAGTGTCTAAACAGTGTTCATCAAGAAGGTTTAGGGCATGAAGGTGAGATTCACATAATTCATCACCAAAAATGATACCATGAATAGTCCTATGTAAATATAGGAGTTCAACTTCTAATGGTAAGACATATTCAAAACCATATACTAGTGAGAATGGTGTTACCCCACTAGTAGTACATATGTTAGTATGGGAGGCCCAAAGTGTGGGGTATAAGTGAAGATGTCAATTAATGTAGGTTTATCTAATTATCTTTTGTAATATTCTATTGATAATTTTTTTGGTGGCTTCAACTTGGCCATTGCATTGTACATGCTAAGGTGATGAAAACTTCTAGGAAATTTTAAACTTAGCACATAATTATTTCATGTCCTTGTTATTTAAATTATCACCATCATAAAGATTATAGTATGGGGAAATCCAAAGTGAAAAATTATTTGGTTAAGAATATATTTATAAATATTAGTTTCTATGACATTTATAAGAGGCATGGCTTCTACCATTTAGTAAAATATTCACTAGTAGAAATGATAAAAACATAACCATGTTGTGATTGAGGTAATTTAATAATGAGACATAATCCCCACATGGACAATGGCCAAGGAGACTCCATATTTTGGAGCTCAATTTTTGGTTAATGGATTAAATCATCATGAAGTTAACAATGATTACACTTTGTGTCAAAATTGATAGCATCCTTTTCTACAGTAGTCCAAAAGTATCCCATATGCAAGAATTTTCATTTTTTAACATGTATGCTATAATGACAACCATAAATACCCCCATGCACTTTGTTATAGGAAAGGATGAACCTCTTATTGCATCAAAAAATGGATCAAGGTACCTTGTGTATTAAAAAAACAAATGGTGTTTTATAATAAGACATATTTAAAAGCTTGCTTATGTATTCTAGTCTTTTCACAAGAATCCATGTTTGGAGGATAGGTTTGATGTTCAAGGAATTGGATGATGTTTTTATACCATGGGATTTATATAATAATGAAAACATCAATATGAAAAATTATTAAGTCATTTGGTTGGATAAAATAGGTGATTTTATAATTTAGATAAGAAATTGGGAATCATTAAGTACCTAGTGAGCATGAAATAAAGATGTTAAAGAAGTAAGTTAATCAATTATGGAATTTTGATCTCTTAGAATTATCCCAATGGTAATATAAGTAAAATATTTGGAAATTTTGGTTTCCATTTGATGATAAGTAACTATATTTGCACTTTTAAACTGATAATCACCATTAACCTAACAACATATAAGTTATGATTCACCCAAAGTGTGTAGATATTAGATATCCAAGTCAAGTGTTGCTTTCATACCTAAGATGAGAGCTTCATATTCAGCCATGTTACTAGTAACATCAAAATTTAACATAAATCCCAAAGGGATGACCTTAAAATGTGGGTTTGTTAGAATAAAAGCTACCCTATCTCCTTGGATGAATTTAATGCCATCAAATTGGAGGGTCTAGGTGTCTTTGTGTAAATTAATTATAAATTCAGGGAGTTTTCAATAACTATGTTGGATTTACTTCTATTGGGAATGATGTTGGTATCTTATTGATTATTTACCTTTAAATCAAAAATGAAATAAGATAAATAACCTTTAAGAGAGATATCCTAGTGAAGACCTTTAATATAAAGGATGTTGTCTTTAGGGATATTATCTTGAAGGTGATTCATATCTGGTATAGGTGCCACTACAAGTTAGTCAGTGATGACTTGTCCTTTGACATATTTTTGTGTAACAATTCAAATCTCAAATTCCAATAAGAGGGCCATTAATTTTCTAATTCTATATCTAGGTAAGAATGCTTTGAAGAAGAAATTATTATGTGGATCAAAATGGACAATAACATAAGTGGTTTGATAAATCATATAGTGGTGAATCTTTTTAGTTGCAAAGTAGATAGAGGCAATCATATTCTAGTTTAGTATATATTTTTTTGTATTCAATGAGGTATGAAATAATATATTAAATAGTATACTCTCCACTGGTATCATCTTATTAAGCAAGAATATATCCAATCGATCTAGGGTTAGAAGAGGTGTGTAATATTAAAGGATGGTCAAAGGGTGGGAGGATGGATGAAAGATTATTTCATGTTATCAAAATATTTCTAGCATGAATCTGTCCATTATAGATCATTAGCTTTTTTGATAAGGGAATCAATAGACTTGAGGTAATAAGACATTTATGGGATGAACTATCAACTTCCCTAAGCTTTCTAAAGTAAGTGTGAATGCCAATAAGGAAATAAGGAATGGGCATATTGACTATAGTGTTTATTTTTGTAGGATCAACATCAATGCCATGAATAGAGACTAAGAACACTATAAATTTACCATATGTGATGATAAAGACACACTTGTATGGCTTAAGTCTAACTTTGGATTTGATTAATCAACCGAAAATGATAGCTAAATCAGTGAGGTGTGTTGTGAAACTCTTATATTTGGAAATGAGGTTGTCAACATAGGTTTCCACTATCTTGTGTATAAGACACTTTTAACATAGAAATATGTTCCCATTATGTATTAAATGTTGTTTGTGTTGTTCTTCATGAGATATGTGGATTTAACTATAGCCTAAAAAACCATCTATAAGTGACAACATTTCATATCCAATAGTTGAGTCTACGATGGCATTTATTGAAGGTAATCATAAATTATCTTTTGGACATATGAGGTTAAGATTATTGAAATCAAGCATGTATGAATGATCATGGTCAATTTTAATGAATAATAATAATGTTTGATACACATTTAGAATAGTTAATAGATTTAATAGACTTGGCATCGAAAAGTTTAATAAGTTTTTTATGACATAAGGTATAAATTTTAGGTAGAAAATTTTGTTATTTTTTTCAAATGGGTTTTGTTTTTGGGTAAGTGATGATGTTAGCTACAATAATACTAGGTTTTATACCTAACATATAATCATATTAAAAAATAAAGGTTTCATAATATTTAGTAAAGAATAAGCTAAAGTTAACATGATTTATTTGTGTGAGTTTTTTAGTGACACTGATGGGTCTAGGTAATGATGTTGTACCATATTCTATTTTTTTTATTTCTTTAATGAGCATAGAATTTATATCTTGGAAATGATATGGATCATTAAGAAGAGAAGAAATAGGATTTTATTTAGTGTCCACACTGGGAATTGAATTATTAAGATGAGGAGATTTTCAATTGAAGTTTCCAAGTTTATGATGTTGCCATGGAAGTTGAGGTTATCTAGAATGGATTAACTCAAGTATGGATTCATAAATAGGGAGTATGGGTAAGGGTACATAGTATTCCATGTATACATTAATATGAATTATTTTATTAATATGGAAATTATATTCAAAATGTATTTATCATATAATTATGGCTTTAGAATCAAGGGCAATTTTAGGTATAGGTTGAATTAATGGTTGAGGTTGATTGTGTGATCATAGGAATCCAATAAGGGAGGTTAATAACATGTTAGTTTAAGTAAAAAAAAACTTTAATAAACACGATAACACTTACACTCCAAGCCTAGAACTTATCGGGAGCTTAGTTAATATAAGACAAATGAAATCACAACTAAATGCAAAAGATAATGAGTCATTTACCTTCATTGGGAGTTATAAATGCATTATTGAGTGGCTTTCTTGAATTGTGCTTCAAAGATTATTTGGAAATGGAGGTTGTGTAACTCCTTATCTCCTTGGCATCATGGCTTGTGTTATGGCTTGGTTAAATATTTTAGCATTATAACACTACTTGTAAGGAAATTTTTACATTATAACACTACTATTCTCAAAGATTTGAAGTCATGCATGCATTTTAACTTTGCACCAAAACATATTAAAATTAAATAGGTTAGGCATTGTATTTATAGGATTACAAATTAACCCCAATCCAAGGTGAGTCAATGTCGAGTTTAAACATGGAATGAGTTCAAACCTAACCTAAGTGAGTCAATACTAACACTAATAGAGTTAATAGTTATCAAGTAATAATGGTTTTTAATGAATAGGCATGGCTTTCAAAATGAGATATTTTAAGATATTTACAAGGATATTGACAACTCACAAAGCTCATGATGAAAGGATAGGATATATGAATTTTTGAGTTTCTTTTTTAGATGCTCATAAATTGCACATGGATAATTCAACTCAACATTTAATCTAGTTTACCTTGTTAATTAATTTAGATTATCCATTTAGCTCTTTCAATATTTGATTTTTATTCATGTGCCCCACTTAATAGGTCCGTAGGCCAAATTGACTATTGTGATGTTAAAAGATGACTAGGGATGAATCTATGAGAAGTTATTATTGTATATGATAGGATACCCCAGTTAGGGATGTCTTAATGTGATTTTGATCTTTGATGAATGATGTATGAGAGAGTTTAGAATGTTTAGTGATTCATAAATTTGGGATGTTTAGTGATTCTTAGGCTTAATTTGATAATATTGGTGACAATTAGTCTAAAGTCTGATTGAAGGTTAGTGGTGGCCATTTTTAGGTGTATACAATTTTCCCTTATTTGGGAAGATGTTTCAAACTATAGACACAATAATGTCTTCTAAAATAATAAAATAAGCCAAAAAGAAGATAATTATTGAATAAAAATCTCCAAATAATGTTTGGGAAGCCTATAATGATACCTCCTTAAGGAAGTGGTCAAAACATACATGTGATGGATGGTCCCTAAAAAATAATCAAGATTAAATGAAATTATCCCATGGGTGAGATTAATACAATCAATAGAACACTTTCATGCATTGATTAAAAAATGTAATAATTTGGTTAAAGGTAGTTATAACCAGTAACAAAGGTTGAGATACTAATTTTCCCAAAGGTAGTTATAATCAGTGGCAATGGAATATGCACTAATCAAAGCTAATGAGTCAAAATAATGATTTTCCCATAGGTGGTTATAATCATTAAGAGGACCTAGATTGAATTAATATGTTTTGATTATACCCTAATAGGGTAGATTGACAAGCATAACTCAAGGATATAACCTATTTCATAGATTAAATATGAATAGTCATAAATTTATATGAAATGGTCTAATGACTTAAGAATACACAAATAATCAAGCACATAAAGATGCACATAGTGATGAAAGATATGAATAAAAGAATAAGATTGATTGATGCCAATGATTTGGTTATACCTGCCAATGTAGAGATGTTGATCCTTATTAACATTGATTCAACTAGAATAGTCAAGGGGTTGATTTGATTTAGGAGTGTGGGAGGATTTTCCAAGGTTACCATGGAGAAACTTGTGTGGCTCCATTGCTTGTAAGACTCTTTGAGCTGGATTTTATTGTATCACATGATAGAATACATCATAATGAGTTAGCTAAAATATGCAATAAAATTTTGAAAACAAAGCACCAATGATAAAAACCATGATGACAATTTTGATGGATGAATATGGATAGACACAAAAATAATGTGTAAGGAATCATGCAATCAACACATATAGATTGAGTCAAGGCATAGTAATGAATGAAAATAAATAATAAAAAAACAAACAAATAAATAAATAAGAAACAACACATAAAATATTGAAATTAAAAGTAATAGAAAGCATCCTAAGAGTGGATTTTCCCCAATAGGTAAGATCTAGGATGACTAACTAGGCTTATAAAAGACAAATGTTTTTGGATTTTAAATTTTTGGAATGTTTTTAGAATTTTGAGGTACCTTAACACATTAGATATTGAAAAGATACCACTTACAAAATGGTGAGATCATTGTATTAGGTTACTTGAAAATTGATGAGAGCATATGGAAAAGAGGGATTGATCTAACCTCAACATGAATTTATCATGGCTTACATAGTCCCAATAAGACCTCATGTCATAGTAGTTACACCAACATCAAAGGTGGTGAGAACTAACCAGGTCACAAAAAGTTCTAAAATTAAGGCAAATGGCTAGAAAAATTGAAATATTAATGGAAATGGGATACAAAAATGCATGGTAAAGGTGTTTTTCCTAATTTTACCATAGGTGGTTATACATAGGAAATTACAACATAGGTCTATGATACTAATTTGTCCATAGGTAGTTATAGTTAGTAACACAAAGTGGACTATTGATTTGTTCATATGTAGTTATAATCAATAGCACCAATAAAATGTAAATGAAAGATAACTTTCTAGATCCATTATCATGCTACTTTCATAGACTATCATTTAAACACAAAATTCTAACACTAATGAAACTAGATCGAAATCCCCTCATATAAAATGCCAAAAAAACCAAGATCAGAAAGGGGTAGGGTAGGATGGATAAAAATAGGCTTTGGTATAATAATAATGGCATGGTACAATGGCATATGGTATGGCATTATTTAGGATAGAGATGGTATGAAAATTGGATATAGTGATAATGGGGTTTCTCCCATGTGACAAGGTGAGGTAAATAGTCAGGGTATGAAACAATGACAAGAGGAATGGAAAATGACAATGATAAGGTAAATGGCAAGGTAAATGTTTTTAGACCAAGGTGAATGATTCTATTGTTCCTTTTGATGTGGAGATGCACATCCTAATCAACATATTACATATTTGGAATAATCAATTATGTAAATTGCTAGCCCACACATCTTCTAAATAGATGATTTATCAAGAACCTATTCCATATTTTGATGCCAATAATGTTTTTGTGATATTCATTGGTTGTTGAGTCTATTTCCTCCAAATTTTGAGCCATGTTTACTTTGTAGCCTCTATAATGGAAAGGGTGGCTAGGGATGGTAAATATGGATAGAAAATCGATGATAGGTTTGATTTGGCATTGTAAAGGTGGATGATAATGGAATATATAATGGTTGGGAAATAAATGAAGATCAAGGTTTTAAGGCATACACAATTTTGTTAATCCAAAATTTGACATAAATTTATAAATCATAACGCTGAAGACTTCTAAATAGACTCTATATAGGACCATCATATTTTATTTTTTTTGGGCCTAAGAGTAGTTACCATCTAATTATACTATAGATTATAATTTCTATTGATGCTATCTTGAATAATGTCTTCATCAAGCAGTGAAGAAATTTTGTGCTCAATTATTAGCACCTCAAAGAGGTTTTCACTAATGAAGTTGTCTTGATTGTACCATAGTGACTTGAGAAGGTTTCACTAAATAACATTGACTTTTGACTTTGATTACATTCTAACTCCTCTAAAAAGGGTTCATTGGAAGATGCTAAGTTTGGAATTTGATTATCCCCTAGCACCACTATAAAGGTTTTACTAGGAGATTATTTTTCTTCTATATGAATGTGATCTTGGTCTCCCTAATTTTATACAACTAATGTCTCCATGGATTTAGTTCAATAACATGTTATTTTTTTAGTCCCAATTAAGACTTGTGAGAGGTAGAATGTCAATGAAATGGCTATGTTGGTTGGTGGTAATGAAATGTGTAATGATAATGGAATGGGGAGAGGTAGCATAATCCTCATAGAAAATACTAGGATAAGTTATGTTGAACCTGAAGTAATCATCCTAAAAAGCCATAAAATGATCAAAAATATATTCAAACTAATGTCCAAGGCATGCATGACCAATATTGTAACAACCATAAATGTCTTCTAATTTTGAAGCTAATTCTGACACAATGGAATTTGAATCTAATGTTGAGATTGATGTTGATTATAATTCTTATTCTAAATCTGATATTGGTTGAATTATAGAACTTAACTTCAATGTTGATTCTTCATCTAGTGTGGATCCTACTACTATGATGTCTTGTTGAATTTTTGGTAATGGATAAGTAATGACCTATCATGTCATAATGGGCTCCATAGAGACTGGTTTGTCAAATTGAGACTCCTAAAAAATGTGAAAATTTTCAAGATAAAACTCCATAGATATTGACTCATTAGAGGGAGGCTCTTCAAAAATAAGCATATGGTTGAGAAAATGATTTTCACAAAGGTGGTTATAATCATTAAGAAGTGACTCAACAAAGACTAGCTTGTGAGAGTGGGACTCGTAAACATGTATAGGTTTAAAATGTGGTTCATCACAAGTTGACTTGTCATAAATGGGTGATTCAACAAAAACATCATGGATTGGTTGGTTTTCTTGGCCTTGGTTTAGAAATAGATGTAAAACACTAGATTTGAATATATATTTGTCTTCAAATGATTGGATCAGTTTTGGTTAAACAATTGGTATGGGTTTTATAAAGTGGGGAATGGTTGGTAATAAATGAAGAGTGGATAATGGGTGGATAATGACAGGCTTATTGAATTATGGTTTATGGCTTAGGATAGTAACTATGACCCATCTAGTTGTGATTCAAAAACTATATTTGGATAATGAGTTACCATACATAGAATGGCTTAGAATGGTAATGATAGGGCATTGAGAATATTGGTTAATATCATGAGCCAAAGGATGAGGTCTTTATATAGAAATGGTATGGCATAATATATGTTGGTTGCTTATATAAGCCAAATGATGAGTTCCTAATATATAAATAGTAGGGCATTATGAAGCTTGGTTACTATAATGAGCCAAAGGATGAAGTCCTAGAATACAAATTATAGGGAATTATGGAGCTTGGTTACTTTCATAATCTAAAGGATGAGGTCTTAGAATATAAATGGTAGGGAATTGTGGAGATTGGTTTCTAACACAAGCCAAAGGAGGGTTAACATTATAGGTGGGTGATCTGATTCCATGATCAGTGAGGTGACAAACATCATATGTCAACCTACCCAAATAAAGTATCACCAAATAATGATCTTGAGGATCTTGGATTTGTTCCCTAGATTTAGGATTGTAAGGAGGATATGGATCCATATAATAAACCACTTCTTCACCATAGGGTTCTCAAACAAATTTAATTTGTGTGACCATTCTATCATAACTTGGATGTTACATGACTCCACCATAAGTCTAGAGAGACATATCCACATCAATTATAAACATTCTATAAAAATACTTAGAGTTATAAAAACTTTTATAAATAATGTATAAAGTAAAAATGGTTCAAACTTGGTCTTACTTGGTCTAGTGGTGGAACTATATCTCCAAAATGGTCTTGACTAAAACTTGGTCTAAAATAATTTAACATCATATGTCTAATGTTAGATGTCTCACACACAGAAGTTCAAGTGGTTGAATAAAAATTAGAATACCAGACTCTTGGTCCAAAGTGTTCCAAACAAGTTTACTTTAATAAAATAAAAGTTTCTAGATATTTTGGCCAAACATGGCATCAAAAGCTAGGCTAAAACATGCATGTTCTAGGAATTTTGGAAAAATAAGCACAAAAACTAGACTTTAAAAGTAAGGTGATATTTAATCTAATAAATATAAAACACTTTGGCATATACTAGGTATTTCACTTTAGAAATTAACCTGGTCAATTTTTCAAGGCATGAAATGAAAAGCATAAGGAAGATAAGATATTTCTCCCAAATAAAGGCATAAAATTTAGTTTTTCAAATTGGGTAAAGAAGTAACCTAAGTTGCACAACCCAAAAGAGAAAGATCAATGTTTAAGCCCAAATTACACAAGGAATAAACACAAATCAATAAATATTTGAATTTGAACTTTTTAAGGTTAATTAAAAACTCAACTTAAGGAAAACTAGAATTCTTTGAACAAGCAACTAGCTAGACAAAAATGAATGGCATAACAACACTAGGTAAAGATCCAAAAAGGCATACATGGATCAATTCTAAATTATAAAATTAGACACAAGGAAAAATGTGTCTATGCAAAAATTCAATAAATTTAATGACATTATTGTAATCTAAATGTATGATCGATGGTTGTTTTCAAAACTCTAAGGTATAAATACTTGAAATAATTTGAGCAACATAATGTTACTCATTTCAATCAAGTGAGACACATGACCATTTTGGCAAAAAAGTTCAAGAAAAAGGTATGGTTTCAAATAGATGGTATAAAACCTCATCAAATAATGGAGTGATGTGGACACAAAAATCTTTTTGATGTGGCAGAATAAAAAAATGGATTGCTGAGACTCAAAACCATGCAATAAAGGATAAAATGACATAAACATCTAAATGTAATGTCCTAAATCCTAAAACTTACAAGGTTGTGTAGTACTTTTGAATTCCATATATATACATGATCTCGATTGGATTTTAAGTTTTAATAAAAAAATAAAATCACATTATTAAGTAGGTTTTTTACACCCCTCCTTATCTTAAGAGATTATATGGTAACATGAAACTTTAGGCTATTCACCTTGCATCAACAGTATTTCTGTGGCAAGTGGGGTTATTCTAAAAATTAATTTTTGATTGTCTAAATGGCTCCAAGTGTGGTTAATAATGGAGATTCCTCACATTAGTTGAGTTCATTTGGCTAACTTAATATTTGAGGTTCTATTGTTTTGCATAGTTATTTCATTTGTGTACTTAGTGCAATCCTCTAGTTAGCCAGACTTGAATTCGGTTTTCATTATGATTAGAGAGGCTAGCTACTTAGCCCCTTAGAAATTATAGTATATATGCCATTATTTATATATCCCACCATCGATCGGGGTTGAAAACATTCTAGGAGATGAATTTTTAGGTCAAATCTTTCCTAAAGAACTCGTTAGGAGGTTATGAACTCCTGCTTATAAGCCAAGTTGCATAAAAATTAATGACTAGTGAAAACACTTTAAGGTTTCATTTAGATCACTCAAACCATAAAAATTTGAGGAGATCCTTAATGAAACTATTGTCATGCATTTTGAAAGGTAAAAAATTCAAATAAAGAGTGCTTTTGGCCACTTGAGCTATATAAAGGGGATAGGGGGAGAGCATACATGCATTAGCAAAAATAAACAACTTTAGAAGAAAAAACATAAAACAAAAAACTCTTAAGAACATGAAATATAAGTGTGAGTGTTTATTTTAATATACCAAAGTGAAACATTTATGAAATTTAGCCCCTTTGAATTTTTTGTCGAAAGATTGAAAGAAAATGAAAATGATTTAAACAAAAAAATTCTTAAAACACCAAATTGAAATGTGAAAATTGTAAGTTAGAAGTGTTTTAAATGTCTACTTCTCACCTTTGGGTCCTTCAAAAAGTGTTATATGGTTTTTGATATTTTGTGAAACATTTATGAAACCTGAAGGTAAGCTGATAGCATATTATGAAAATTTATGAGAAAACATGCGGTTTAAAAAGAAAACATCAAAAATGGAGTCTGAATGACCCCAAATGAAGCTCTAAAATATGGCCTATCAACCTGTTATTTTACATAGAGACCAACATTGGTTCTAGGTGATATACATAGATAATAATGTTGATTCTAGGTGATACACATAGAGGTTGACATTAGTTCTATGTGAATTGATGTTGGTCAAGAAGAATCGATGTTGCTTTTATTCTAACTGATGTCAGTCTTTGTGTAATTTGTGTATCACTAGAAAATAGAATACATAAAAAATAATGTTAAATTGGATTTTAAAGATTTCAAATAATTTAATATAAAAATTAAGAGAAACATTTTCATCTCCTTTCTTTATGGGATGTTTCAATGTCCCATTGGGCATGCCATTTATGATCAAAAGAATCCAAGAAGGGAAGTTAGTAACATGTTAGTTCAAGTAACAAAAAATTCAAAGAGATTTTGGCAATGGAGTTTATGTATCTCCTTCTCTCTTTAACACCATGGCTTGTGTTGAGGCTTGGCTCAATAATTTAGCATTATAACACTAATTTCAAGGCAATTTTTTCATTATAACACTACTCTTCTCAAATATTTGAAGTCATTTGTACATGATAACTTTGTACCAAAATAGCTTAAAATTCAGTAGGCAAGGAATTTTATTTATAGGATGAGGAACTAACTCCAAGCCATGGTGAGTTAAGGTAGATTTTAAACATGGAATGAGTTTAAACCTAACCTAAGTGAGTTAAGACTAACCCTAGTATAGTTAATAGTTGTCAAGTAATTATAGTTTTCAATGATTAATCATGGCTTCCAAAATGAGATGTTTTGGGATATTTACAATTATCTTGATAACTCACAAAGGTCATGATGAAAGGCTAGGATATTTGAATATTTGAATTTCATTTTTTAGTTATTTATTAATTACACATGGATAATCAAAATAGGAATTTAATTTGGTTGAGTTTTTTAATTAATTTAGATTAGCCATTTATATCTTTCAGAATTTGATTTTTATTAATGTGCACCACTTAATAGGTCCATAGGCCAAATTTACTATTGTTATGCTGTAGGATGATTAGGGATGAATCCATGAGAGGTTTATATTTCATATGATAAGATACATAAATTAGGGATTTCTTAATGTGATTCTAATCTTAGACAAATGATTCATGAGAAAATTTGGGATGTTTAATGATTCTTAGGCTTATTTACAATGGTTGGTAAGAATCAGACTAAAGTCTAGTTGAAGGCCAGTGGTGGCTTGTTGTAAGTGTCTATAGATTGGAGTCAAATAGATTGGTAATAGTTGTATTAAGCTAAGTTTTAGATAGTGGTTTGGTTGAAGTGAAGTGAGTAGCCATAGTGGTATATATAAGATTGTGGGAAGGAATGAGATTAGGTATATTGGTTAGTGCTATAAAAGGTATAGATGGTTCCAATTTTTTTGAAATTTATAAAGGTAAGATTTGTTCAACTACCTAAGGGGAATTGAGAAGTGTAGGATTAATGCAAGATACATGAACTTCAGTTTATAATTCATTATTAGTTGATATATGAATAACATATACATCATGGTTAAAGGCATGTATTTTGGTTAATGTTTGTTGATATTGTTGTATGTCCAAGTCATGTGATTGACCTTTATCCATGATATAATTTTCATCATAGGTGTGGGAAAAAGTGCATGCATTTGTCTCTAGAGGTAAATCAAAGGTAGATATACCTAGATCACTAAATTTTTAGTGTGACATTGTTAAAATATATTGAAATAATATTGTCACTCTATTTTCATTAGATGTGAATTCATTTTATGTGTAAGAAGCTTCATGTGCATTACATGGAGGATGAAGTTCAGTGATCTCATTGACTAGAGGTATGGTACAATCACGTGATAATAAAGAAATAAGAAGCCACTCCAAAATATAAAGATGTAACTTAGAGTATTTAAATTATTTTTAAGTCATTTGGTTCATCATCATCATCATAATCGGCAAGAGTGACTTGTAAATATGAACTCATGTTAACAAATTCAAGTAGAGGGACATCGTTAGAATCCAATATTGAGATTTGGGGTTGGGTAGTTGAATACTCCATGCATTGGGATAAACTTCATATTTATAATGTTTTTCATAGTGGATAAATTTAATACATTAACTACCTGATGAGAAAATAGCCATCATGTGACATATCCATGGATGACCTAGGAGTATATTATAGGATAGTTGTAAGTTAAGGACCATGATCTTGGTATGTATAGTCTTGGGTCCAATAGTGATGGGGATTCAAATAGAACCAAGTTGATTTTTATTTTTATTATCAGATCCTTGATATCTGAGATGAGTTTTCTTAAGGTGATCTTTGGTATACCCAAGTTGTTTAATTAATCAAAGGGAGGTAACATTAATTCCTAACACTTTAGCAACTAAGAAATTTTGAATAAGGGTCGTATTGATTATGATTTTAATGAAAACATGTGGATAATTAGATTTAAAATGAATTTTATTCTTAATCATATCTTCTTCAAGGAATTTTATAGAAGGTTTGGAAGAAGTACAAATATTTTCAATATTAGATAGTTCTATCAATGCAAGATCTTGAAGAGGCTATTCCAACTCAAGGTAGAGTGGTTCTTCAATGTCTTGTAAATGTTGCATTAATAATTTATTATGATATGGAGAGGTATGAACTAACTCCATGAGGGGTATTTAAAATGGCATGGAGTTGAGATATTATAAAAATTTCCAATGATATTTAGAAGATGGACCAGAAGAAGGCTTGAAAGGTAAAATGGTTTTGGTAAAAAAAGAGGTAGTTTAAGGTTCTAGTTATGGAAGTGTTTCCTCATCTATGTCAGGAGGTATGTTAGTGGTAGTGAAAGTGGATTCTTTGAGAAGTTATTCATCAAGTGATTATTTTTTTGGCTCAATGATAAAATCTTTATAGGTAGTTTCACATCGATAATTAACTGTAGCTACATTCACATATTGAAAATTGGTATAATATTAGTCAGAGTTAGCATCAATTATGCATATATCCCCATTAAAATGTTTTGGGTTGGAAGTAGAAAACATTTTTAGATGTTTAGTGTCGATTAGGATTATAAAGCAATTTAGTCAAACATTAGTCTATAAATCCAAAATAAATGCATAGAGAACTAACTAACTAAGCCTATCTATTCAAGGGGAATTTAAAAATGATAATGAAGAAACAAATGAAAGAAAGCATACTAGTTACCTTCCCAAATGGATTTCACAATACAAGAGCAGCTCAAAAACATGTTTTAACCTAATCAACCATCCTTGTCTTTGTCAAAAATGGTGGTAAAACTCTTCCATGGTCTCAAGAACACTTCTCAAAAAACTAGATTAAAGATGTGAAATCAGTAAATTAGCCTGTGAATGAAGCTTGAAACTTAAATCAGTGGTCAAATGCAAAGGATTTTGGAGACAATTAAACATCGTAACTTTTCACAAATCAAGCTTGAAAATGATGTCTATGACCTCTTTATTTATATATTTTTAAGAATGACCAATATCAACCATGACCATCCATCTCAAGATTGAGATTGGTGGTCATGGATTAATTGAATTAAGTAATTAAAATCCAAATTATCCTCATCATGAATTTTGAATAAGGGACATTAATGAGGTATTAGAGGTAATAAAAAGGCATGGGAGACCAATAATCCTAATATTTTATGCACTTATGGCTTAATGGATGCTACCCTATAGATGACATCACCTTATGATGCAAATAATATAAATCAATTTTCAAAAATAAATATCCAATAAGTCTCATGTAAAATCCACTTAAGATCTTGATTTGGATTAATTAGCCTTAAATGAGGTTAACCAACATTTGTGTAATTATTTGGAAATTGGCTCTCAATTAATCAAAATGGTCAGATAGTCATATTATTGAGTTATAATTTAACTCAGGAAGAAATGGAAGGTGCCATTAGATGAATTGGAACTGTATTCCCATTTAGGATGTTTCCAAAACAAAATGAAAAAGGTGCATGATGTATACTAATGAATTAGAAGATAAGAGAGATCTAGAGCACAAAAAGGTAAAATCATCATTTTAGCTTGAAATGAATTCATCAAAGTTAGTTGTCCCATAAATTGCATTACCCCATTTAGGGATACTTTGACCTAAATTGGCATGTGTAAATGAAAATTTTGAACCATTTAGTGTGGCTTATGGATTTTGACCTAAAATGTGCATTTGAGTGTAATTCAAGTAAGATTGACAATTTCAACACAAATGGTGTTAGGAATTGGATGTCGACATTTTGCCCCTATTTGAGAAGGTGTAACAAGACATTGAAGTGAAGCAATGTCTTTTCAAATAAAATATTTGTCAAGAATAAATTGGAATAGACCAATGATGCCACCTTGAGAGGACATACTAGGACGGAAGAAAAGGATGGACTCTTGAAAAGAGAGAGAAAGTGAGAGATTAACCCAAGGAATAGATAGCATCTAGACAAGCTAATGCTTGAACACGTGATTACCATCGATGATAAAAATATAGTTAGAGGTATAATAGGCCCCAAAGATAGGGGGAATGGGAAAAATACAAACCATTAATGTAAGGGACACACTGTAAATGTACCCAATTTGAGACTACAAACTATGTGCTTATGGTATTGATCAATCTTGAGATAAGATGTACACTAAAATATTGCCATCATGGGCTTTAATGTAGAGATCTTGGAATTAGATGAAAATAGAGAACATTTTTCTTCAAGAAGGGAAGCACAAGTAGAATGGGGTCTCCAAAGAGAATATAATAAGTACTCCAATAGAGTAAATTTGATCATGATAAAATAGTTTTTACCCTAGTAGGGATAATTTTGATCATTGATAAAGAATAAATAATGGTTGGCCCCTTTAGATCTTATTTTATTTGTATGTGGTTCAGATGGTGGGCCCCAACATGGGCAATTGGCAAGCAAAATAGCTCAAAGATATAATCTAAAAAATAGGTTAAAGTGAGTGGGCATAAACATATATGTGATGTTGTAATGCCTTAAAAATCCATATAAAACCAAGCATATGAGAATGTCCAAAGTGATGAAAGAGAATGGTGTAATCCTCATCTTTTTTACACATTAATTTACCTTCTTAATCAGGTAATATTACTAATTGAGTCACCAATGTTCTTATTGGTGACTATCTTCTATATAGGAATAAAACCTATATTTACTCAATTATTCCATTTATCCTAATATACCCATTTTTAGACAATTAATATAGTTTAAGACACCTTAATAGACCTATAAAAATCAATCATTCCTTGTTTGAACGCTCAAAACTCTCATTTTACCTGTTGGTTGTGATATCTTCCTTGTAGCCCTCTTTCCTTTGTATTTTGGCCATAACTATTCATAAGTTTATTGAAACATGAATGTGAGAAAACTTTAGAGGACCCATTAAGACTTCATATAACATACCTTAGAATCACTTGAGCTTCTTTTATATGGTTTAGTACTTCCTTATTTAGCCTATGTTCTAATTAACCCTCTTGTTAAGCAACCCTCCTTGTCCTAATCAAAGTAAGGACTTCTAGATCAAATAAATGACATTTTTGATACCCATTATCTTATTACATGTGAATTAGTAATTTATTTTTACCCTTATTTGAATAAACACCCATTTTCCAATATTGTCCTACTCACTTTGCTTGCATACACCTAGAAATCACCTTGTACTTGATATATTTGATACTTTCCTATACCCTATAGGCATGAAACCTTAACCAAAAGTTTTTAAACATATCCAAGGTTAATATTTGAAATTTTTACCCATTTTTTATAGTTATAACTCTTTTCAAGCACTAAACCCTAGGCTATGACTTTCAATGGCCTACACAAAATTGAGAGCTATCAATTTACAACTATGAATGGTTAAATGCATTTCAAGGGATATAACTTATTATTTTAGGTCTATATAAATGTCTTACACATTTAACATTCAACATCCAATCCTTTTCAACCTTATATCCACACTAACCAAAGTGAATTCAATTTGCTTTGACTATATGCATATGACAGTAAATAGAGTTTAAGGGTTTCTTTTCATTGATCCTTTAGAAAATAGGTATTCCAATGACCCTTAAGGATCCTAATTTTTTTTCTAAACTATATTATCCCCCATAATCATGTTATCTTTCTAGATCAATCCATTTATTCCTCCTAACATGCAAATTTCTATACACAATCATCTATAGGGTTGAGGGCTAGTTGATATGATTTATAAATGTCTTAATGGTTTATAAATCCACTTTCCCCTTAAATTATGTTTACAATTAACTTACATACTTATTCAAAAGTTTTATCAAGCTATATGCAATTTTTTCCACGTAGATCTATCTTGACAACAATAGACTGTCTCCTGTAGACCCAAGAGCAAGATTTTAATGACCTTTAAGTGTCTAAGGTATCTAAGGCTAGATTTCACATTTATTAAGTATAAACTGACCTTACCAATATATTACCACTCTCCTATGACTCCCATGCATTGTTATTTATGTGGATCAATTCCTTTGATAGTGGACTATGTCTATATTCTTTGAAATCTTGTCAAAACCCTGTTTTGTTTCTTTACACATTTAAAACATCTTCAAAGACAATATTCATTCCCATTTGAATTTTACATAGTTTTTACTGATTATAAATGATGATCCAGTATCATAGTATGTTCATTACACCCTTTATACATTTTAAGAAGGCACATATAGAACTTTTCATTATATGACCCGAATTCTAATTAAAAAGATTATTATTTGGATAACATGAACTATGAGAGTCAAAACACATTTATTAGTAATCAAATGGAATACTTAAAATTCAATAAAATATATAATATTAATGTTCTATGGATTTCAAGCCTTAATTTCTCCCTCATGCTTTCTTTTCTCACATGAACTCCTCACATTGCTTTCTTACATTCCTTCTTTCCTTGAGCTCTCTTCTTTTTCTTAGTTTCTAAGCTCCCTCCCTCTTTTTTTCTTAATGATATCTCTCTCTTTTCAATGAATTATTCTTTTCTCTTTTGAAGATCCTCCTCCCTAACTTATATTCCCATCTTGGGCTGAAGACAAAATTAAACAATATCTTCAACCTAACAAACATGATAATGAGAGAGGATTTCCTAACAACATACTAAGGTTGAAAAACTTTCAACCACTCCTCATTTATTTTCTTAACCATCTCCCATCGTAGGAGATTCTCTTTTAACCAAGTTTTACTCTTTCAGCTTTTCACCTTTACATTTACTTTTTTTTACATTTACACTAACTTTTACAATTACTCCTCTCAAGACAACATTTTTGGATTGAAAAACACAAAGGTCTGAATTTAAAATTCAAACATGAATTAGAACATTGTATGCTATAAAAGGATGGTTTCCATCTTTTGCGAAGTCCTCCATGAAGCTATTTATATGTTGCTACATCATAATCTCCCTCTAGAAAGTATTTTAACCTTAGTTCATATGAGATGCTCCTCCATGCCTTAGTCTTCACTCTATACGTGGGTCCCATTACATCCTTTGCATTTCTAATGCTTGTACTTATTTTATTTTAATATTATTTCTCTTTATATTTTGGTATGTCCTTCTCCTCATCTCATTCTTAGTTTTAACCTCCCACTTGTATGTTTCTTCATCTTCATACAAGTCTTCAAGATATTCTTGATCTTCTTATTTTAAGAGTTTTTCCATTGAGATATGGACTTCATCCATCTTCATCTCTTTAATACCTACATACGACCCATCAAAAACCACCTTATAATCAAAATCTTGAGGCCATGAAGTCTCTTTAATACCTCCACCTTCTTGTTCTTTGTTCAATATTGTCATTGTAGTGTACTCTTGTCTTGCTTCACTCTTCTCAATGTTGTCTTCATCATGGCTTGTACCTCTACACAAATATTTTAAATAAATAAAGAGCTCTTCCAACATTATCAATTCCTCTTCTAGTGATGTCTCATCTACCTCATCACTCTCTTCCTCAAACTTGGGTTCATCACTCTTGAGGACTACTTGTCCTTTAGTATCCTTAATCTTCATCTCATCCTTTCTTAAGCTATATTATTCTCTTTTATTCCACAAAAAAGTCTTCATCTATTTCACTTGTTTTATGCTTTCTTGCATAATATCTTTCACATGATTTGTCATTAGCACTCAAAACTAATTATTGGCATACTCTATGCTCATTTTTTATGACAACATTCCATGACTCAAACAATTTATCATCATATTCCTCATAAATGACCTCTTTACCTTTAAACTTACTTGATACAAATTATTTAACTTTATTTGGCTAAATAATCATGAATTGCTCCTCTTTTGACTCCATTGGTTTCCTTAACCTCTAACTTTTCTCTTTTATTATGTTCTCTTGAGGCATGTTTGTATATTGAGCCTTGTGCACTTTTTGTTTACTCTACTTGAACCATAATTTACTTTATATTCACTGATTCTTACTTGTTTTCTATTCTTGATTGAACTCTTGCTTGAGGTTCACCTTACTCTCTCCAACAAATGATTACTTACACCACATAGGCATCACATAACCATGTCCTTGAGTCATTTTCCATGGCTGTACTTTTCATTTCTCTTCATACACCTACATATAAAAAATATTATCTTAATATAAGCAATCATAATCAGGTCCTAAACACTTATTTACCTCATTATAGGACTCATCGATGGAGTAATATTTCTTATCCTTTGTGTGTGGCTATTCTCTTACCTCTTCTTGGCATTCAATGGCATCATAGAAGTCATCATCATCTTTCATCTCTCCTCTTGATTATATGGGTTCCTCAACACCTTCCTCATGTATTAACCAATGCATCTCTCATTATTTATCAACAAAAACAAACTCTCTTCTCTCTCTTTGCACATTCACTTGTGCACTTGGTGTCTCCTCTTACACCAATATCCTCACTCTTCAAGGCCTTTATTTTGACCTTCACAAGGCTATTCATACCTAAAATTACCCATGAAAAGGCAACATTAGATATTAAAACAAGAGACTACAAGGTACTTATAAGTGTTCTATTCACCAAAACTCTCATCTTCTCAAGTTCTCCTCTTGACACTTCATCTTCTCTTTCTTCTTTTCTCTTGTTCTATATAATGAGAACCTTTTTCACAATATCTTATTTTTCTTGCTGGTCACTTGGAAACCTTCTTATCTTCTTCAAGCCTATATGGACATCACTTTCCTTAGGAATCTCCTTTTACCTTCTTCTCTTGCTCATTAGGAATTCTATTGGCCACTTTAACCTCTTCCTGATTGGCCATATCCATGCTTGCCTATCCATCTACATCCAAGACTCATATCTAATTTCAAACTTAGCTAAATCTATTTTCAAACTATAAATCTCTTTATCAATTTCATTATGAATCATACCTCTCTTATTTTGGATGCTTGCTTCCCCCTTAGTACCTTCATGTATTATGTTGCTATACAATATCCTCAATAATACTTCCATCTCTGAGATCTTCACCCAATTATTTTACACCTTGGTCTCTTAATCCCTTTAGGTCCTCAATTATTTATTTTTCACCCTAGTCTTTTGGTGAACTTGTCTCACCCAAGCTCTTCTCTTTGCCTGGTGTTTTGACAATCTCTTGGATCCTAATTTCTTGATCCTTCTTCCAAATCATATAGCAACTCATTAGTAATTATATCATCAAAAATTTATCAAATTCCAAGAGCTTCAATCTCTGATACCAAAATTGGTGAAACCATAATCTTTTTTACACCTTAATTTAGCTTCTTAATCATGTAGTATTATTAATTGAGTCACCAATGTTCTTATTGGTGATTATATTTTATATAGGAATAAGAGC
Source organism: Torreya grandis (assembly GCA_037957365.1). Taxonomy (NCBI): domain Eukaryota; kingdom Viridiplantae; phylum Streptophyta; class Pinopsida; order Cupressales; family Taxaceae; genus Torreya; species Torreya grandis. The sequence continues at coordinate 839,310 of JARHVA010006040.1, forward strand.
CACATTTACTCAAATGTTCCACTTAGAATAATCTTCCCATTTAAAGCCACTTAATATAGTTTAACACACCTTAATATACCTATCAAAATCAATCATTCCTTTTTTGAATGCTCAAAAATCTCATTTTACCTATTGGTTGTGATATCCTTGTTGTAGCCTTGTTTCTTTTGTATTCTAACAATAACTATTCATAATTTATCCCAAAAATGAATGTTATAACACTTTAGAGTACCCATTAATTCTTTCTCTAACATACTTTAGAATCACCTAAGGTTCCTTTGTATGGTTTAGTACTTCCTTCTTTAGCCTCTACTCTAATTAACCTTCCTATCAAGCAAACCTCCTTGTCTTGAGAAAATTACAAACTTAAAAATAAATAAAATGACCTTTTTGGATACCCATTATATTTCTATAGGTGAATTAGTCATTTATTTGTATATTTATTTTAACAAAAACCCATTTTCTAATATTGGCCTACTCATTCTACATGCATACACCTAGAACTCACCTTGTACTTGATATTTGTATTACTTTCTCACATCCTACAAGCATGAAAAATTAAAAAATAGTTTTTAAACATCTCCAAGGTTAATATTCCAAATTTTTACACATTTTGGATGCTTAAAAATCTTTTTAGGCACTAAACCCTAGGTTAGGGCTTTCAAGGGCTTACATAAAGCCGAGAGCTATCAATTTACAACTGTGAACGTTTAAATGAATTTAAAGAGATATAATTTATTGTTTTATGTCTATATAAATTTCTTACACCTTTATCATTCAACATCTAATCCTTTTCAACCTGATATCCACACTAACCAAACTGAATTCAGTTTGTTATACAAATGACAATAAATAGGGTTTAAGGGTTTCTTTTCACATATCCTTTATAAAATAGGTATTCCAATAACCCTTAGTCATAATATAAATTTTTAAAAACAATATTCTCCCCATACTCATGTTCTCATAATAGATCAATCCATTTATTCGTCCTAACATGCAAATTTTTGTACATAATCATCTACAGGGCCAAGGGCTAGTTGATATGATTTCCAATTATCTTAAGGTTTTATAAATATAATTTACCATTAAATTATGTTTACACATATATTAAAAACTTATTCACATTTTTTATCAAGTTCTATGCAATTATTTCCATATAGATCTATCTTGGCAACAATGGACTATCTCCTGTAAACTCGAGAGCAAGATTTTTATGATATTTAAGTGTCTAAGGTATCCAAGGATAAATTTCCCCATTATTAATTATAAAATTACCTTACCAATATATTCCAACTCTTCTATGACTCCCATGCATTTTTTTTTATGTGGATCTATTCCTTTGATAGTGGACTATGTCTATATACTTTGAAACTCTATCAAAACCCTATTTTGTTTCTTTACACATTTAAAGCATATTAAAATACAATATTCATTCCCATTTTCCTATTACATAGTTTTTAGTACTTATAAATAATGGTCTAGTATCATATTCTATTCATTGTACCCTTTTTATGTTTTAAGAAGGCACACACAGACCTTTGCATTATATGACCCGAATTCTAATAAAGAAGATTATTGTTTGGATAACATGAAATATGAGAATCAGAACACTTTTATTATTAATCAAATGTAATACTTAAAAATTTAATACAATATCTAATATTCATGTTCCATGGATTTCAAGCCTTAATTTCTCCCTCATGCTTTCTTTTCTCACATGAACTCCTCACATTGCTTTCTTACATTCCTTCTTTCATTGAGCTCTCTTCTTTCTCTTAATTTTTGAGATCCCTCACTTTCTTTTTCTTAATGAGCTCTCTCTTTTTAATGAATTATATTTTTCTCTTTTGAAGAGCCTCCTCCCTAACTTCTACACCCATCTTGGGCTCAAGGCAAAACTAAACAAGATCTTCAACCTAATAAACATGCTAATGAGAGAGGATTTCCTAAAAACATACTAAGGTTGAAAGACTTTAAACCACTCTTCCTTTATTTACTCAAACATATCCCAATTTAGGAGATTCTCTTTTAACCAACTTTTACTCTGTCACCTTTACATTTAATTTTTTTTTACATTTACACTCACTTTTACAATTACTCCTCTCAAAACAAAATTCTTGGAGGGAAAAACACAAAGGTTTGAATTCAAATTCAAACATGACTTCAAACTTTATATGGTAGAATAGAATGGTTTCCATCTTTGACCAATTCCTCCATGAAGCTATTTAGATACCCATACATCAGAGAAGAAAAGAAGAATGAAAGATAGATGAGCTGACCTCAATAGAAATTGAGCATTGTCTACATAGTTCCATGGACTCGTGTTCCAACCTAAACTTTAGGCCAATGTGGTTCACCTATTTTTGGTAGAGAAAGTAATGAGGAATGATGAAAAATAACCAATAATTTATTAGAATCACAATGTATTCAAAGAGATCAATGTCTAAGCATATATTTAAGTGATGAAATACATAATACCTAAATGCCTATTTCTATATAATGGGTCTAGATTATGCAAAATATTCTTGATAACTGTTCATTAGAGTGACGTTGACATTAAGAATTTGATACTTGAGCACAAAGTAATTTTTATATCAAATAAATTACGCATCATAAGTATGAATAAATTATAATGAAATAAGATTCCAATTGTGTTGAGTTAGCTCAAATGTGAATACCTATAACTAACGATAATGGTAAAATAATGACCAAAATGAGAGTTATAAATATTTACATTTAAACAAAAAAGTAAAGACAAAAAAAATATAAAAATAAATGAACCTAACATTAAATCAAGATATGATCAATCAAGACTTTAGTAGGAACAAAAATGTTTAAAAACAAACATCAAGAACATCTGAACAACATGAGACCAAGATATGAATAATCAAGATCCATATGGACCATCAAGGCATTCTTAATCACAAAAGAGAAAATTAAAATCAAATAGAAAAACAAGACACCAATAATAATTAAATAAACAAAATGGTCCAAGTACAATGTAATAACATAAGATCAAGATATAAACAATCAAGATCCATGTTAATCATCAAGATGTTCTAAAACATAAAAGAGATAAGCAAAAACATACAGGGAAACACAAGACTAAAATGAGACAAGAAGTAATAAAAAGAGAAAAGGAGAATAAATAAAAGGAGAGTTGAAAAATAACAATAAAACACCAAGAAGACAAAAAAAAAAACAAGAAAACTCAAATAAACACACACAAATAAAAACCAAGTTAGTGAGGTTTAAAGATAAATGTTTATGCATGTGTGATAGAGGCAATTAATTTCCACCACAACATAACAAAGAAAAATGACACAACAATTATTCCTTAATTAAAAATTAACAATGATATAATAAATGGGGGAAGAGAAGAAAAGGAATGGCTTGGTTAAGATGACTCCAGATGTACAAGACAAGTGGATGATTCCTACATACTTCCATGGATGCATGTTCCAACATAAACTTTAGGCAAAATGTAGTTCTCCCAGGAAATGGGATAGAAGAAAAATGATGATTAAAATAGAATGATTAATTTTATATAAGAAATAGAATTTATGACAAATAAATGAGAATGGTCTTTCAAAAAATAAGTTGATGGGATGAGAAAGAATGATCTTACAAAATGGCAAGTGTGTGGGACAAGATGAACTGGTGTTTCAGTGCTTGTAAAATGGCAAGAGCTTAATATGGTAAAATGGGAATGTATATATGTATAGAAGTGTGAGATAATGTTTTTATTCTTCTATGGATCATGTTCTGATGTTTTTAGTATTTTTAATGTATTTTTAATGTTTTGGTGTTTTGGGGATAAAATATGCACAAGGTGGGACCATCTAGTCTAAGAGATGCACATCTAATAGTAGATGTTCCAATAAAATATATAAGCTAGCTACAATATCCCATGCTCATAAATCGATGAGAGTAAGGATCATGATATGTCAATAAAGAGCTGTAAATGTGATCAAGAATAGTATGCAGCTTGAAGTAATTTTGAATAATTAGCTGTGTTCATTGATCTATAATATCGTGGTAAAGTTCATTAACTGAGAAGATGTTTTTGTTCACTTTTTCGAAGCTAAATTATACTATCTTGGTTGAATTTATTTATAAAATTACTACTAAATATGTTCATAATTTTCATGAGACATAATCAATGTCATAAATGGTTAAGGGATAAAAAGTGTTCAAACTTACAACATGCCCTAGACATAACAAATAACACAGTTCTCAAGGAGAAAGGTCTAAATAATAGGGTCCAATTATGTATGGTCTAGAGTGGGATAAATAATATGGTTCTCAAAAAGAGTGGTTTAAGATATGATAAAATGTGTTTAGGCTGCCAATGATTCAAAGCCTTCACTATCTGGAGTCATGAAGAGTGGACCAGGGTAGTATAAAATGTGTTCAAAGTAGGATAAAAGGGTGGGATAAAATTACTTCAGCACAAGTTACCCCCAAGTTAGGGGTCTTATAGATAATGGATCAAATCTATTCATGCATATAACCTCTTAAGGTGTATGATTTACATGGGCTCTATAAGTTTTTCACCATTAGGTTTAGCCAGTTGATATGCTCTTGATCCATAGTTCACCATGACAATATATGGTCCCAACTAATTAGGCTAAAATTTACCTTTATTTTTGCATTCAACATTTATGTTCTTTTGGTTCTCTTTCAAAACCAAGTCACCAATCTCAAAATCTTAAGGGAGAATGCACTTGTTGTATCTTCTCTATAATCTATTTTGATAGGCCTGCAAGTTTTCTAGGGCAACCAAATGCTTACCATCAAGAAGTTCTAGTTATTATAACCATGAGGATCTATGGTCTTCATCATCTTCAATGTTCTCCAATGATATTCTTATTGATGGTATATCAATCTTGATTGGGATGATAGATTTAGTGTCAAAAACAAAGGAGTATGGAGTGGGTCTAGTTTGGGTGTGATGATGGGTTCTATAAGCCCATAGGGTAGGAAAGAGTTGCAAGCGCTAATTATGGCCAACATCATTGACAATATTGTTTAATATGGCTATAATGGTTTTATTTGATGCCTCAACTTGTCTATTACCTTATAGGTTATATGGAGTTTATTTCTTGTGCTTGATCTTGAATTTTCACAAAGAGATTTCAAATCATGGTTCAAAAAATATCTTCCATTATCGGATATAATACGAGCTAGGATGCCATATCAACAGATGCTATGGTAATGAATAAAGTTGGCTATCTATTTCTTGGTAACATAAGTGAGAGGAATGGCCTCAATCCACTTATTAAAGTACTTAGTTTTAGTCAAATTGTGATTATGGCCATCTAAAGATGTCAAATTAATTTTATCGATGAGATCAAGACCCCATGTTAATAATGGCCATGGTGTTGTGATTAGCTATAGTAGTAATGAAGTTGTATGTATCAATTTTCCATACTTATAACAAGGAACACACTTCTTTACATGATTACAAGCATCTATCTCCATTTTGGGCCAATAATAGCTTATTCTAAGGATTTTATTTGTTAAGACTACACCATTGGTATGGGATTTACACATTCCTTCATGAACCTCCTTTAGTTGCAACTTGGATTCTCCCAAAGATAAATAATGAAGAAGCATTCCATCATAGCCTTTACAATAAAGCATGTTTCCAAGGAGAGTATAACATTTTAAGCGATGAAGAAATAGATTTTTTTGGTTTTTGAAAAGGTTAATAAGGAAAACATGACTTTGGAAATAGTTATAAAAATATTGATACCATGGTAGCTTAGGTGGGGGATTAAGACTAGTATTGTCACATACCCTCTCTAAATCTATTAAAATATGAGCTAGCTGAAGAATATTTTTAATCAATAACTAATACTCTTTAGCACTATCATGAATTTGAATCATGGAACCAATTGGTGTCATTATATACATAGATTTATTTTTCACTCTTAAAACTTGTTCAAACTATAGAGATTTCAATTGTGTTTTGAGGTTATCGATAATTTTCTTGTAAGGAAAAAAATTATCATCCCTTATATGATACTAATTAGTGGTTTGATTTATGATTATCTATGAATATCCATAGACCTTTAATCTTTAAATATCCCATTGTATAGCAAGATAGATCCCTATAACTAATGCCTCATATTTAGCCATATTATTTGTATAATGAAATTTTATATGGAATGCTTTGGGAATTAGATCCCCCTGTGGTGTGAGCAAAATTATACTAGCTCCAAATCGCTAAGATGTGAAGGATCCATAAAAATAGAGTTTCCATTAGTTAGGCTCTTATGGTCCCTATTCTATTATCATGATAGAATCATTGGGAAAGTTAGACTTGATAGGTTGAGTATCTGTAAGAGGAGCTTCCATAAGTTGATCAATAAGTACTTGCCCTTTGATTACCTTTTGATTCTAGTGCTTAATATCAAAATAACTAAGGAACATAACCCACTTATCAATGCATCCTTGAACAACTACTTTAGATAAGAGGAACTTGAGAGGATCCACCTTGGTGATAACAATAGTTTTGCTATTTAGCATATAATGTCATAATTTATGAGTGGTGAACACCATTTCTAAACACACCTTCTCAATAGGAATATAATTATGTTCATAAGCTAATAATGTGCAGATTAAATAATAACTAGCATATTTCTTACCATGATCATCATGTTAGGCTAAAAGTGCCCCCAATGCATGTTCTGTGGCTAATATATAAAGAAGCAATTACTTTCCCTATGATGGCAGTCATAAGATTAGTGAATTATTCAAGTATTTTTTAATCTTTGTAAATGGTATCTAACAATATTCATCCCATTGAAATTTTACCCCTTTCTTCAAGAGATGGGTAAGTGGGTGAAACTTATCTACTAATTGAGAAATGAACTTGCATATAGACTGGATCTTTCTTTGTAGACCTTACAACTGTTTAAGAATGTCTGGTGGAGGAATTTATGTAATAGCATTGAAATTTTTAGGGTCTAATTTGATCCCTCATTTTGATATAATGAACCCTAACAATTTTCTTGACATGAATCTGAAGACACATTTCTTAGGATTCAAGCAAACTTTATATTCATGAAGCCTCTCAAAGATTCTCTATAGAATGTTAAGATGTTCATATCTTGTTCTTGATTTTTCTATTATATCATCAACATAGTCCTCTATAATATCATGCATCATGTCATGGAATATGATAGTCATTGCATGTTGATATGTTTCTCCAGTGTTTTTCAAGCCAAATGGCATGAATAGGTAATAAAATATCCCCCACAGAGTGGTGAATATAGTCTTATGCTAATATTCAAGGGCTATCTTGATCTGACTATAACCAAAAAATCCATCCATTAAGGATAACACCTCATACCCAACAATTGAGTTGATGATCATGTCAATGTTGGGTCAAGAAAAATCATCTTTGGGGCATGCTTTGCTGAAATCTTAAAATTCAATACAAATATATATACCTAGGTTATTTTTACTCACTAAGAATATGTTGAAAACCCATTCAGAGTAATCTATTGGTCTAATAAGATTGGATCTTAACAACTTTTATAGTGTGGACTTAACCAAAAGGGTGATGCATCGATGCATCTTTCTCAATTTTTGCTTAACTAGTTTAACATCAAGATGAACAACAAGATGATGCAAAACTAAATCTAGGTCCAAGCCTGGAATGTTAGAGTATGTCCATGCAAAGATGTCTATATAATCCTTAAGAATGGATATAATATGTTCATGTTATACTTTAGTAAGGGAAGCTCCAAGATAAACAATTTTGGGATCCTCATAGGTTCCTATGTTCACTTCTATTATGTTCTCCACAAGAAGTGTGGATCCATCTTCCAAAATTGTAGGCAATGTATGGTCACGATCATCTTCCCTATATCTTATTTTTTTTCCTCCCATATATATATATATATATATATATATATATATATATATATATATATTATGAATAATCATAATCTACCTTCTCAAGTAAAGGACAATTAGCAAAAACCTCTATAAACTCAAGATCAAGATGCTCAAATATTTGATGTTATTTTGAAGATATTCTTGTACTAGATATGGAACTTGGGCTAGATGGACCTTTTATGTATTGAGGGGATGGGAAAACATTCCCACCTAGGAGTGCTTGAAATAGGTTTTCACTCAAAGGCTTGTCTTTTTCTTTACGTTTTAGGTTTTCACCCAAAGGTCTCGATGTTTGTTCTTTAATATGACCAAGAAAGTTTGCATACTCTCCAAAGTAGGTAGAAGGATCCAATAAAAAATCAAATCCCTATTTGTGATCACCAATGGGCAATCCATCTCATATGCTCATGTATTTTTCAATTGATTATTCATTTTAAAACTCATCAAGGCATATGATTAAATTTTGATGGTCCCAACATATGAGTTTAAAATGGCAAAGGCATAGGGCACAATGAGGGTTTTCTTTAGGATGGGATGATCTAATGGTAAAGATATAATGTCCCACTTCAGGAAGGGAAACACCACTAGGATAGGTTCTTGCTTCAAGATGTGAAGATTTAATGGGTATTCTGGTCAATATGGCATTTAAATCAAATAAATCTAAGTCAACAAGCTCACTAAAAAGGCTCTAATGGGATGTTATGTCACTGTTAGGAGTCTCATTTCTAATCACTTTACAAGAGTCACTATCAAAAGTCATGAGGTCATCCTCTAGTGGTTTAAATATGAGACTATGATTCTAATTGACAACTCTAGCTGATAAGGGTTCTAAAATTCCTTACACTTGTGGGCCAAGTCCTTTCCCTGTATAGTCAAGATGATCCACTATCCAATTACACATAGGATACTTTGGATTCTAAAAATAATCAACAATTTCTTAAAAATATAAGAAATATCCCTTAGTAAAATCCTCTCTCTCTTTCTTTGGTGCAATTGTAGGTAAAAAAACCATAGGAGGTTTTGGTTTTTTCTTCTTTGGCTACCAAATCTGATTGAATCTATTAGGAGTCTAGGAAGTTTTAGGCTTACCAAATGATTTAGGGGATTTATTCAATTTTGCAATATGGAGGACATCCTTCAGATGGTACATAGAAATACCTACATATTTAATAATAACCTCCTTGATAAGAGCTATAGGAAATGGATTAGCTAAAGTGGAAGTTAGATCACCAAGGTCAATATAATTAGATGGAGATGGATGATAAATGATGGCTTTATTCTTCTTGATAATGAGTTTGAAAACTTCAAAAATAGTTATAATTATGAAACTCATCTTTAAGATGTTTACAAAATTTATATTTTTGTTGATCAATGAGAATAGTAACCTTGATCCCATCATGGGAAACTTAAAGCACTAGTGAAGAGTGGATAGAACTAAATGTACTTCATGGATCTAGGGATGACTAAGAAGTATATTATAAGGAATCTCAATATCCATAATATGAAATAATGTGTGATGAGAAATAGACCCAACCATGACTGATAACCAAATTATATTGGATGAATCCCTCTTAGCATTGTCATAAGCCTTGATTGTAATAGTTTATGGTTGAATGTATTTATCCATATAACCCAATCATTGTACCAATTTAAGAGAAATGATGTTTATCTCTAAACCATTATCTATAATAACTAGCTTGATCTTATGATCTAAAATTATTATCTTAATGTACATTGGGTTACTATGGTTTGGTCCAAGAGTGGACATGTATTTTTGATCAAATGTAATTTTACAAAATGAAGATAAATGTCAAACTAGGTTTTGGAACTAATTATGGTTTATATCATTAGGCATAATAGACTCTTTCAAAAGGTTGTTTGTGATAGTTCTATAGACATCAAATGTCTACAAGATTTCTAATCTGGAAATTTATTCAAGGGTTTTATATAATTAGTCTACTAAACTATAAGGATTTTCAATTATGGTTGGAGATAATTTAATCTTTGTTGGGATAGTATTTAGCTTTGGAACCATCATCACAATGTTCTTATTAGGTTTTATGGAAGAAGTGAGTGAAAGGCCCTATATGGTAATTTGTGGGTGTCTAGTTGTGACTGCACAACCTAGAGGTGGAAAGGAGTTATTATAATTAGAAGAGGAAGGCAAAGGTCCTTTGATGGTGACTCAAGAGCATCTAGTTATATTAATATAGATTTTAGTTGATGAGGAGCCTTTATAAATAGAATAAGGGTATTGTTGTTCAAAATTAGTAACTTGTGTAAATAAAGCTACAACATGATTACAAAGAATTGACATGGTATTACTAGGGGGAGAGGGTATTGACCCTATAATGATTGGTCCCATACTATGAATAAAATGATATTGTCCATGAGGTTTCATAGTAATAGTGGCAATGTGGGTAGTAGAAATGTTTCCCATAGTATTACTATAGTAATATGGCATGTTATTGTAAGACACATTATTAGTATGGGTATTATGATTATGATTATGCTCATTACAATTCTAACCCAGATGTTGGTTTTGATTCTACCTATGTCCTTGATTCTGACCTTGGTTTTGATTGTTTCTTGGTGTTGGTGGTGGATTATGTTGAGGAAAGGGGTCTTTATAGATTATCATATCCTAATTTGTGTCCTAGTTAGGAGCCAAATAAATTTCCAATTCACCACTTTCAATAATGTTTTTGATAATGTGGCATAATTGGACATAATGATATACTCCATAACTAACAACATGATGGAAGTTTTACCATTCATTCTCCTTGTACCAATCTGGTTTCAATTGATCTTGAGGAAATGGCCTTGGTATTGGCCATCGAATTAAATTAGTAGTGACAAGCTTTTGTAAGACTATTTCAACTAATTTTCCTAATTTTATAAAATACCCTAAAATTATAATAAAATGTCCTTCATGGAGGTTGTCCTTGAAAAGTATCTGGTGGATTTCATGGAGTTATTTGTACATTTGTGGGAGGTATAGCCTGCACAATTTCTATCTGCCTTTTTTCATTCACCCTATTTCTAACCATGTTATTATTTTTGTTAAATCCCTTTTGTTTATCCTATGTAACCATTTGAGTTTGTGATTGAGTCTTATTAGATGCTTGACCTTGCACAAAAATCTTAAAAAGGCCCTTATATATAAGAGCCTTCTCAATCTTCACTCATTTTTTAATAATTTCTTCAAATGAGTTAGCACAAGCTAACCATAGATTATGTATGACTTTAGGATGAAAATTTTATGCAAATATATCAACCAATTATTTGTCTGGAAAGTTATGTTCAAAGTATCCTTACAATGCTCTCTACCTTTGAAGATATGTGGCAAAACTTTCACCATCATGCTACATGGCTTGGCATAAGTCAACAACAATTAATTCTTGTTCTATGTTATATGAGAAATGGTTAACAAACTTTTTTGATAAGTCATTCCAATCTACAACTAATCCCTTGGGTAGTTTAAGTATCCAATCAAGAGATTGTCCCACTAAAATTCATGGAAATAGTCATAGTAAGTACTCGCTACTATAAAAAACCTATTGACATAAGATAAAGAATGCCTAAATGTGCTCACATGTTACTTGTAAAAGTTGGGTACCTTAAAATAAGGTGGAAAGGGGTTTTAGAGAATAGATAAATCAAATGGATATGGACATATCTTATCAAATTTGTACTTTTTGACTCTATTATTCATCTCCAATCTTTGAACAATTTCCTTCATATAATTCCACTCTTGCATGTTTGATGTATTTTTAGATTGAATAAGATGTTAGGGTGGAATTTTCCCCAAATTTCATTGTTATTAGGGTGGAATGTGTTTCTATTATTGTTTTTGGGGTTTAATGTACCCATATTATTGTTGTTAGGGTGGAATGTGCCCCTGATGTTATTGTTGGGGTTAATTGTGCCCCTAATTTTGTTGTGTGGGTCTATAGGGAGTGTATAGATTTTGATTCATGACTTGGTTTTGATTTTTTCATTGAGTCATGAAAATAGGTCATTGATTATTGGATTGTAAAACATTCCCTAAATTTGACTATTTGGTACCTTGTTGATTTTATAAATTTTTATGTTTATTCACTAGTTTTTGTATTGGTTGAAAAGAACTAGGCAAATTGTCTTAAGGGGTTTTCTCAAATCAAACTGAATGTTTAGGTTTTTGAGTTTATAAAGTAAAAAGAGGTTATTTATGATTTAATAATGTATGTTATGTGTCAAATGGAACATTTTTTAAGGTCTCTTGTGACTTTAACTATTTGTTTAGATTACCTTGATCCACTGTGGTTATGTTCTCATCAAATATTTGTTGCATGCTTTCAACCACATTTCCTTGTTCTTTTAAAGCATCATTATGAATTGAAGTGGCAACTTATGAGTCGGTTAAGTTTTTAATAACTTTATTTTCATATCATTGACTTATTATCTTGAACTTAGCTAGAAGATCTAGATTTGTGGGTTTTGACTCTATTTGTATTTCTTTTCCTTTGTAAGAAGAAGAAGGTATGTATATTTGTGAAAAATATTTCTATTTTCATTGTTGTTCTCCTTCTCTAATTAATATATGCAATTTTTCTATAAGAAATTCTGAAGGTAGTCTAGCACCTGATTATATCAACCTAAGAAGTGCTTCATCTTGATCTTCTTGGGGTTGATATTCATTATAATCATTTTTGTATCCTACTATTATGGGGATGTCATAAAAAATAATGGGGTTATCTTTTCCATCATAAAATTAATCATCCTCATATATAAGGCCATAAGAGGCCCCACTACAAGTGAACCTTTGAGTCATGTCTAAAAAGAGTTATTCTCTACATTTGACTAGATTTGGATCAATGTTTTTCAAAAGTTTAGATGAGGTATGTTTTGGTTCTCTTTCAAATAAATAAGGTACCAGAGAGACTATAAAGGAGGGTGGCTTGGAACCACACATAATTAGAAGATTTAGTTCATGATTATACTCAACCTTTGGTAAATTTGAAATCATATAGATTGGAAGAGGGTAAGGTAACTTCAAAGATCCAAAGTGAAAACTAGTACACCAAATCCTAGATCTTTGTGATATGCATATACTGTAAAATCTAATTCCAACTTCAAGTTGTTGACCCTAGAAAATTAGAGTAAATATCTCCAAATTATGAATAAGATAAAATGGATTAAATAAATCAAGATGTAAAAACATACGTGAATCACTAAGTACAAGGTTAGAATCATATGGGTAGCACAACATCGCCACATGGCTCTAGTAGAATAAAATATGTTCTAAGACTCAAAGCATAAGCCATATATAAGATGACTTGAGTCCACCAAGATGATAATGTGATTTTGATTCTAATAAATGACCCTCAATCTAAATGGAAAATTAAACCCAAGTTATAACATGTTTATTGTGAAAATGTCAAACCCACTTTGACATACCAACCCTTAAAACTTAGAAAGGTTCAATTTTAAATGTGGATTATAAATGAGGGACTTAAAAAAATTGCATAAAAGGTCTAGACTCAATTGGGCAGCATGACTATGCCAAAGTGGGTGATATGACACAAAGTTTTTGATAAAATTTTGAATAAGGAAAAGATAAATTCTCCAATTAGACAGCATAATGCCTCCCTTTCTCAATAAAATTGAGGACAATGTGCTCTGGTTAAGCTCATTAAGTTAACAAAAAAATTTAGACAAAAATCAAGAGCAAGTAAGCTAATGACAAAAAATAAATGTCTTAAGTTGAAACTGACAAGGTATGGTAAAGTGGGGTCAACTAACTGGTAATTTTTTGATCATTCTAGGGGCATCAATTACATAATGACTTTCATTGCATATGATGCAAAATAAAAGCATGGAAATTGGGTGTCCATGGAACTTGGATTGTTATAAAAAGTCTAGTCCTTTTTGAAACCACTACATCATGTTTTTCACTTAGTGTAGTGTGATGTCCAAAGTATAGATACGTCCCATGTGTAACTCCATCACTAGAAGGTGGTTTAATGCTCAAACCTTTGATCCTAGTGAGAGTGGTTGAATTAAATGCTGGGAGATGAAACCCTAGGTTAAATATTCCTTATATAATTTATGGGAGGTGATTAAGTCCCCCTCACAAGCTATGTTTACATAAAAATAAATGACATAAAAAGATAGACTTTACGGTCATTTTCAAGGTCACCTAAACTATGATGAGTTTTTGGAGAGTGCTTTACATGACATTATTTTTAAGCCTTGAACTAGGCTTGCTTATAATAAGGATTGTGATTTTGATTCCATAAGCTCCCTAAAGGGTACATATGGAAGAACATACATGCAACATCCTTCTTTTTGCCAATCCAATCTATTAGTTAATCACCTATTTCATACAAACTTGACAAATGAGTTCAATTTTAAGCACTAAATAAGATATTAGGTGATGTTATTTTTGACCCTTGGCCTTAATTGATAAAATGGTAAAAGATTGCACAAAATAAAAAGGCCACATAAAGAAATAAAGACCTAAGTTCATTTTAAGCCCAAATTCAAGATTCAAGACAACCTAATTTCATGATTAAAACACCAAATTTTAAAATGTTTCAAGAGTTATGCTATGTTTTAATCATTAAATGAAATGTATCTAAGACTTAGCCAAATATTAGGTTCATTTTAAGCACTAATTAAAATGTTTGAAATCAATCATGTTCATTTTAAACCTAAATGAAAGTGTGTTTGTTTAGTAAAAAGCATTCAAACCCACATCCAAATTACCCCCTCAACTTGCAAAAAAATAATTATAACGGCCTACTTTGAAGCACATAAGAGTTTGAGCTAGATAGGCAAGTTGGGTTGACAAGCGAGTCACATTGGGTTAGATAGGCAAGTTGGTTTGATAGGCGAGTTGGGTTGACAAGCAAGTCAGGCTAGACATGTGAGTTGGGTTAATACGCAAGTTGGGTTGGATAGGTGAGTTGGGTTGATAGGTGAGTTAGGTTAGATAGAAGAGTCAAGTTAGATAGATGAGTTAGGTTGATAGGTGAGTAGGGATGAACTAGATCCAAGTTGGGATGAACTAGAGCCAAGTCAAGCTGAACTAGAGTCAAGTTGGGATGAACTAGAGTCAAGTTGAGTTAAATTATAGATGAGTTAGGGCAAGCTAGAGCTAAGTTGGGATGAACTAGAGTTGATTTAGGTTAAACCAAAGCCAAGTTGGGATGAACCAGAGATGAGTTGGGATGAACTAGAGCTAAGTTGGGTTGAATAAGAGCTGAGTTGGGTTATCTCGAGAACAAAACCATGGATCATAAAAATGGATTTTCTAGCTCAAATTTTTGCTTTCTTTGCTTGCATACTCCAAGAGCTTACATGACAATAGTTAGTAGGTTGCTTGTGAGGGCTTTGTGAACAAATTTGTGGGTTGTAGTCCCACCAGGCATGCCAAAATGTAGATTAGGATTACAAAGGAAGTTATTCAAACATTAGTCCATAAATACAAAATAAATGCATAGATAACTAACTAACTAACTAATCCTATCTATTCAAGGGTAATTTGCAAATGATAATGAAGAAACAAATGAAAGAAGAATACTAGTTGCCTTCCCAAATGTATTCCATAATCTAAGATCATCTCAAAAATGTGTTCTCTCCTAATCAAGCATACTTATTTTTGTCACCAATAATGGAAAAACTCCTTCATGGTCTCAAGAACACTACTCAAAAAATAGACTCAAGATGTGAAATCACTAAATTAGCCTATGGATGAAGCTTGCAACTAAAATCAATTGTCAAATTCAAAACATTGTGGAGACAATTAAACATAATAACTTTACACAAATTAAGCTTAAAAATGATTGTCATGTCCTCTCTATTTATAGATTTTAAGAATGACTAGAATCAACCATGACCATCCATCTCAAGATTGAGATGTGTGGTCATGGATTAATTGAATGATGTAATTAAAATCCATAATTATTCTCATTATGACTTTGGAATAAGGGACATAAATGAGGTATGGGAGGTAATAAAGAGGCATGGGAGACCCATAATCTTGATATTTTATGTACTTGTGTCTTGATGGATGCCACCCCATAGATGACATCACCTTATGATGTAGATAATATAAATCAATTTAAAAAATAAATATTCAACAAATCTTATGGAAAATACACTTAAGATCTTGATTTGGATTAATTAGCCTTAAATTAAGTTAATCAACATTTGTGTATTATCTATAAATTGCCCCTCAATTAATCAAAATGGTTAGAAAGTTATATTATTGAGTCATAATTTGATTCGAGAAGAATTAGAAGGTGTCATTAGATGTTTTGGAATCGTATTCCCATTTAGGATGTTTCCAAAACAAAATAAAAAAGGTACATAATGTGTACCAATAAATTAGAAGAAAAGAGTTATCTAGAGTACAAAGAGGTGAAATCATCATTTTCATTCAAAATGAATTGATTAAATTTAGCTAGCCCATAAATTGCATTTCCCCATTTAGGGATACTTTGACCTAAAATATCACATCTAAATGACAAGTTTGAAGCATTTAGCATGTTTTATGGATTTTGACCTAAAATGTGCATTTTAGTATAATTCAAGTAATATTTATAATTTTAACACAAATGGTGTTAGGAATTAGATGTCTACATTTAGAATATGAAGGTTTGATAACTTATTTATTTTTAGAGGTGTTAAAATAATTGTGATGACATCATTTTGTCATGATTGAATGTATCTCCTAACATAAAATAAATGAAAAATTTGGTAAGCCCATGACATGTTTCATGGGAATGACCCACATTGACTTGACACCAACAAATTTTTTTAAGATCATAGCATGTAAGGGGAGCATTACTGTAAGTGAAAGGTTTAGAAGGAAATAATAATTTATTCATTTGTTGAATATTTAGGGGTGCATGGGAGGTTTTGGGGTTATCCACTTTTTCTACTCCTAGTTTATTTCAAGGAAGATTGATAGTGATTGCATTAGTGGAGTTTTCTAAATATTCCTTGAAGGTTTTAATGTTTCTCTAAAAAAGTTTCACAAGAAAGTATTGTCTTTTAGCTTGATCAATGTCATCAGTGAGAGTTTAAGGAGAAAAAATTTGAATCTTATTTTGAATAGAAGGTGTTAAGATAGTTATGAACAGTTTAAATAATCTATCATCAATCATGTTATGATGATATTTGTTAGGAAAATATTTCCATCATTTAATAAAATCATGAGTTGATTCGGAAGGGGATTATTTAGCATTGATGAAATGGCTAAGATAACTTTCATGAAGATCATTTTGTTGAAATTATTTAACTAGAGGATTGGATAAATCTTTGAATTTCAATATAAAATGTTGGAGTTGATTATACCATTTTAATATGCCTCCTATGATTGTTTTTAATAAATTTTTGGTATTGGTAAATGTATTAATTTGAATCCACTCTTTATAAATATTAAAAAATACTTTAAGGAAAGATGCAAGGTCTTTCGTCCCATCATATTTAATATTTGGAGAGATATTTCCAATATCAATAGAAATGATGAAAGGGGATAAAGGTTCATTTTGAATATTTCAGATCATCTTATTATGCATACGTGATTGGGGAATGATATTTCCCATGGAAGCTCTAAGAGGTGGAAAGATATAATTTTGGTTATTTTGGGGTAGGATAATAAGAGGTTGAATAACCATGTTTAATAAATGATGTTGGATTTGCATCATTTGAAAATTATTATATGTTTGCATAACACTCATTTATTGGACTATTTGTGAATGAATTTTAGTGGTGTCAATTGGTGTATTAGGGTTATTAGTGTTTAAAGGTGTATTTTTAGGATTAGTAAGAGGAACATTCCCTAAATTGGTATTAAGGGATGGGTTGTTAGTGTTTAAAATATCTCTTATAGGGTTATTGGTTAGGCTTGCGTCAATTTTCCCTATAGTTTAATAAGATGCTTTAGATAGATATTTGTCTTGGGAAGTGTGAAATGGATGTAATCCATCAATTTAAGTATTTGGTGTAATTTGGAGCATATTACATTCCAAAAATGAGGGGTGAGAGAATGTGTACCAAGAATGAGAATCCTCTTGGCTAGTAAGGGTAGGAAGGAAATAACATCCCATATATTGTCTAAATGAATTAAGGTTATCTAAAAATATTATGATAGGGTATTTCATGATGCATGGAATAAGAATATAAGATCATATAACAAAGCTGAAAAATAAGAGCAAAGTCAGCTAGATACATAACAATATTGTCTAATATGTACAAAGTCGATCGGATCAACCAAGTTTGGTGGAAAGGTCAACATAAAATTTTAGGAAAGAACATATTTGGATCAGTCAACTATGCTCTATGGGGAAGCACTAGAAACTATCCTATGATAGATTAGATCAAACATAATGACTATATTCTATGAAAAATAAAAATTATACGATACAAAGTTGAGTGGGCCAACTATGTTCTAAGGACAAAAACAAGTTTTTATAGTTATGACTCTAGATGATCTAGTTTTATTTTGATAAATATTTGAAATAAACACATAGGTAAATAGATCAATCCAATAGATCTAGTTGTACCACACAACATAAAACTTGTGCCAATGTTTCTTGATACATGTTTTGTAATACAACATACAATTATCAGAGAAAAAGAAATAAAAATAGAAATACTAATCTATGTGGTCATTCTGGAATGTTTTAAATTATAATTTTTAAAAATAAATGTGATAGGGAGTTAGCTATTAAACTGAACTAGAATATAAATCTAAGGATGGTTTCATGTAGTTATGGCTAAAAGGGATCTATATTAGTGATGGTAATATCTTGGTATTGGATCCTATCCCCTCACTTCACAATATCATAGTTATAAGGGTGTCAAGTGCTTTGCCAATATATACCATCAACCATGTATTTATACTTGGCTACAAAACTAAGTCAGATTCCCACTTGGTGATGAAATCCAAGTAAGTAGACCTTGGGTATAATCTATTTAATGATTGTTTATATTATGTGATTTGGAGTGTGTGAAAAGAAAAAATAGTGTGAATAAATTGATAAATTAAAAATTTATATTTAATCTATGTGTACTACACTAAATAAGCAAGCAACAAAATGTAAAGTGAAATAATTACTAATAAGATGAGTTAATTCCTTTGCTTAAAAAGTATACGGTCAATTCAAATGACCAAGGATGAAAATAGTACATAAAAAATCTAATGGGTTGATTATTTATATTGAAATAAGACCTATAAAAACATAGTTAAATTAGTCAACTAAGTCTTCTAGTCAACAAAGTAAGCTATAAAACTATGTCAATCCACTCAACCTAGTTTTTTGTAGGATTATAATATTATAGAGTAAAAACTATGAAAAATAGGAGTGTAATGAAGAAAATAAATGACTAAGATGATGATAATGAACATGATTATTTTTAAGGTGCTTAAACTACTATTTTTATACTGCTAACATAGTTGATTGAGTTTGAAAACATGTATGTAAAGTAATTAATTGAGCTAAGTTAATCAATCTAGTTACCTATGGTTGAAGATGACATGAGTAAAGAAAAAAATAGAGTAGATTGAATTGTTTGTGTGTTAAACCTATGCACATAAAGTAATACCGAGTCTATATATTTGATCAAGTGATGAAAAAATGAAATAAGTAATAAATGATAATAAATGAAGGCATGAAATAAAAATTACAAGGTTTTATTCAAGTTAGATTCACTAGAATGTTTATAAGGGAAAGTGAAGCCTATCTACAAATCAATCCTAACTTAGCGAAGATATATCACACTAGTCATTTCACTTATTGGTACATTTAAAGAAATAGGGTCATGACCACTTTGGATCCAATAGACCTAACTAAGGCATCTCTTACCATAAAATATCACTAGAGAGGGATATAAATCCTCTAGTAAAGCAATATTATGCAATAAACCTAGTTAGGTCCTATGTTTTATTATTAAAGCAAATGACAAAAATAATGTAAATCTAATCTAGTGCTAACCAAAGCATGCAACAAAAAATGGGGATAAAAGGTTAACATGTAAATAATAATAATAATAATTTGGTTAATATAAATATAATCATAATGCATGGAAAGAGAAATATATTCAAAATCCATTACATATGCTACTTATATCTACCAAAATAAAGGAATAAGAGTTAGAAATACTTAATTTAAAGATGAACCCATCAATGCTCAATCTCTACCTTGTCCAATGGTGATTTGTAAGAGGTTTTTTTGGTTTTAAGGATCACAACGATAGGCTAGCTCTAGGCCATATGAATTATCCATCCAAGAAATTTTCACAAGACAAGATTATTCTCTCCAAGTGTAAAACCTAAGTAATGAATCCTCAAGTAGAATGGTGGATGAGATAATTATAGAGAAAAATAAATGAATGATTATATTTATCTATCTCTAATGAAATTTTTAAAAATGATGTTTTTATATAGTTGAATCTAACCCTAAAACCTTTTAAAGTTTTAGCTAACATAGTTGACCCAATTGACACAATTTTGTAATTAATAAATAAAGTAATTAGGTATCAGATTTGGTTGATTGGGTTGAAATAATCTTGTAATGTGATCAGTTTTAACTAACAAGGTTTACCCATGTGACTTTGTTTGTTAAAATGATAAAATATAATTTAGCTTAGGTAGGGTCTATTTGAGGTGGTGAATTATTTGGAGTGTGTAAAGGAGGTTTCAAATCTTAGGTAAATGTATAGGAGAGGT
The DNA here is from genome assembly GCA_037957365.1 of Torreya grandis. Taxonomy (NCBI): domain Eukaryota; kingdom Viridiplantae; phylum Streptophyta; class Pinopsida; order Cupressales; family Taxaceae; genus Torreya; species Torreya grandis. The sequence continues at coordinate 859,942 of JARHVA010006040.1, forward strand.
TTTATTTGGTTTGAGTTGTGGTATAAGGAACTATAATATTTTTAATCACTAATGGTCTACCCACCCCTTTCTTGATCCACCCTTTAAGGCATGCAATCAGAGAGATTGAGTCTTGATGGGTTCCTTCAACAAATAAATCATCAATAATTGATAAAGTTTAAACATATTATGTATCTACAATATAGTCCTTTGTATGATATATACTTTAATCAACATCAATTTAATAAACTCTATGATCATGAGGATGATCAAATTACTATATAAAAATGGAGGAAAATGTAGAGACACAACTCCAAACAAATAATAATTGATCATGTCTAGTTAATAACATTTTTTACAAATACCTAATTGTAAAAAAATTAACCTCATTTCAAATTACATATTTTAGTATTAAAATTATAAAATAAAATATAAAAATCAATGGTAAGTAGTCTATGGTTCAAAATTACAAGGTATATTGCAAATTTTGTAATCTAAAATTAGAATACTTGTAGGAGAGGAATATAAGTTGCAAGGTGGATTTAAATTGATTTTAACTAGGATTATAACTTAGGAGAGACTCATAATTATTAAGAATAGAAGAGTGATTGATCTGATCCATCATGAAGGGGAATTGAATGTAAAAATTACAAGAATACATCAAGAATAATGCAAAACATGTAAAATCCTAAGTTACAGAAGCCAAAATTAAAAGTCAAACAAGAGGTGACAAAACCACCCCTATTTTCAAGGGTGGTTACAAAAATTCCAATCCTATTTACATAAATTCTAGTCTCAAGAATAAAACCACTACATGGGATGATGGAACCATCTTGACAATGATGGTTCCATCTTGGTAGTTTCTAAAACTATTGTAGCGATTCTATAATGGACCATGGCAATTACATCACCAAGAGAGGAAATTTCATCTCCCCTAAAATGTTTTTAAAATAGGCTCAAAGAGACCAACAAAGCCAAGAAAAAGGGGGTTGATGGGTCTAAGAGATAAATAGGGAGGGAAGGATCTCGAGCATTATAAATAACTTATTTTGAGCACAAATTAGTGGATCACTACATCATCATTATACACCAAACTAAAAATGTCACACCGTGTAAATTTTGGGTGGATATATATTACCCCTTTAGGAGGATGCCTTGTCATTAATTAATGAGGGTTTGGTCCTAATCACTCATGTGTGAAAGGGAAAGGGGATAGAAATACTTACCTTACTTACCTTAGTGGTGTAGAAAAACTAGCCAAAAATTAATGAAAATTGTAGATAAAAGATGGGAATTAAAAGAAAAAGAAAAAAATATACTACATAATCAAATAATATACCATTTGTGTGGGGAATATAATACTACCTGAATGACCCCATCATGGGATGAAATTTAATGCCAAGTCCTTACATTCCTACAAAATTTAAAAAGTTCCATAGAAGACAAATCCATTAAATCATTAATTTTTGAAACATGAGTTATAAAATATAATGATAATATGACTTATAATCATGAGAATGATTTTTAACAATATAATATTCCAAAATTAGAAAGTTTTCAAACTAGAAAAATTAGTTTGGGTACCTATATATTCAAAAACTTGCCAAGAATAGATTCATTTATGTAAATTGACTCTATTAGATTTCTTGTGATAGTTTTGAGTGAGAGAGATGACAAAATAATGATTAATAGATGAGGATGGTGAATATACCATTGGTAGGTGGAGAAATTCAAGGTTAGTAGCTTTTATTAGTTTTTCCTCTTTTGCTTGAATTTTAAAATTTTGCTTCAAACACACTCAAATTTTGTTAATTTTTGAAATTTATAATGGTGAATTGTTTGTTTGGGGATTAGGATAGGATTATTATATTTTTTTATGTGTACAATAGGTATAAAATCACTAGTCTTTAAAGACTTATTCCATAACCACTACTCCTCAAAAGGTTTATGGTTATGAAAAAACTAGTAGATGGTGATTACATAATCATCCTTGATAATTATGTAACAACCTGAGGTGGTTTTATAACAACCTTGGGGTGGTTCCATAACCACTATCTATAGACATGGATAGTTCTACTCCTTGGTACTGAGAGGGAAATTAAGCACATTTGAGAGACAGGTTAGACAATAAACTAAATTGTGTTTTTTTTGTTATAGGGGACCTACATCTATTGGATAAAAGACCAGGATCAAGAGTGGCTTCCCTATTTTATGGATTAATTAATAGTGGATATTTTAGAAATTTTGAATTGAGTTGACATACTTCAAGTGGCATAGGTGTGGATCATCCCTAACTCAAGTATGTTGTTGTAATACCTTCTCACCTACTAAGATCTAAGAGAATGTAAAATCATTTTGGTATACATGTATAAGATCATAGGTTTACTAATGATATGTTTATTGGTAGCCCTATAAAGGTCATGAGCATGGCTAAGGAAATAAGATGGGATTATCATTTTTGGGATGTAGGTATACCTAATGGAAGAGTGAAGTGAGGAGTGATAATTTTTGGGATTGATGGGTCAATGATACCTAATACATGGAAGCTTATCATGGTATCCTTTCCTCTTGACTAGTGAGGGGTAAGGTTATTGATAGGTTACTCTAGAGATGGTCCCTAGTCATCTATCAAATCAAATATAGGGGAGATCTATTTTATTAGAGCTAGGAAATCCTAGCTCACACTTACATGGATTTATATGACATAGATAGAATAAGAGAACTTTACATCAGTCATCCCACACTCTTCATGATATGGGTATATGAGAGGATGATCTTTTACTAGAGGTATATATCTATTGAGGATGAAGGGACCATAAGCACCATGAGATGGACAATATAACACTATCTAAAACTTTTCACCATGTATTTAATACTTTGACAACTACTATTTTGATAGTAATGCCCTAATAGGGAATCATTACATAGTGGGTTGGGGAGGATACTTATCTAATAATGGCTACTAGGGACACCTAGGTATGTGATCAGATACTAGAGGTTGAGGTACACTCATTGGACAAGGTGATCTAATAGTTTGGCATTCCCTAGGTGGGAATCCTTCCCATACTAGTAGTTACATAAATATGTATGGGAATGGAGATTAGAGTGGTTGGCATGGCACCCAATCATATAAGGGGTGCCTATTACTTAGGTGGTTTATCTAGGAGTTTTATAGGGGGTCAGTCATTGATAAGAAAGCAACAAATTGCTCCACCACTACTAGTGTTGCAAGACCATGGTGAGTAGGATCGAACATAGTAACAATAACATATGAGTGGAGATGGAAAATACCTATAATATATCAATTTTGTTGAGGACTTGAATGTGGATGAAGAGGAGGATAATTAATATTAATCCAATCCATATTATTATAAGGATAACCTAGGTGAATTCTTAATTTATGAATTTTATCTTATTACTAGATACTTTACTTTTGGTTTTGATTACTTAGCTAATTTACTACTTTGATTTTTGTATAGATATATCTAATGTTTATTATTATAATTTATGATTACATATACCTTGATTGTATGGAGGGATATGATCAAGGACATGTTGATCAATATCTTCTAGTTGGGTAAAAATGAGAAAAGATGAGTTGTTAGTAAATCCTATAAAACCTACTAAGATACGCTGACAAACTAATGTCTTCACTCCAACCTATCATGCATCAATGAAGCTGACTAGGTTGAGAGTGGAGAAAAACACTTTTGAGGTGATATAAAATATAGTAGAGGCCCTAGTGGACATTATGGTATCCTTTATAGGTTTAGATTTTTATAGGTGATGGATATGATGCATAACCTCACAAGGAGGTGCTAGTGAGAGGAAAGATGGGGTACCTCAAGATGGATAGACTATTTCTTAGGGTAATTTTTATAGGATACACCATAGGATACATAACCCTCATCATTCTTCTACATCAAGTCCTTTTTAGAGGAGGAGGCCAGGTTATTGAGTTATCATACATATTGATACATATTATACACTTTTATTTTTTATTTTTGAGATATTGAGACATACTGGCCATCTAAAAATGTGATTTTATTGAAGATTTATGTTTTTAAAACTCAACATTATATATATATATATATATATATATATATATATATATATATATATATATATATATATATATTATGTTGAGTTTTGAAAACATAAATCTATATATATATATAGAGAGAGAGAGAGAGGGAGAGATTTTAGTTTAACTTTCTATTACTACTAAAATATGTACCCTTTGGAAAAGCGTTATTCAGTCACTTTCTAACTTGAGTTGTATGATGGGAACAACCCTAGGTTGTGCATCACCTATAGTGTGGTTAAACCTCTAGAGTAGGTTGACTTCCAATTTGAGGCTCACCTAAAACTAATGATAATATAATTCTTCACAAGGAAAATTATTAGAAAGGGGATAAGGGATCTTAAGAAAATTAACCATGTGATGGACTAAATAAAAATGGGAAACTCCCATAAGCTTGAGCCCATACTATATCTATAGAGGATAATACTATCTCACACAATCTCAAGATCAATATAATTGCATAAGTGTTTCATAAAAGAGGTTTAGGAAGTAAGAAATAAAAACAAAGAAGAGTTTGAAGACTCGCTAAAATATCAAATTAATAGTAGAAATAACACTAAACTAGACCTAAAAACAACATTGAAAACCACCTAAATAAGGTCATATAGAAGGACCATGAATGAGAAAGATTCTCTTCCACATAACACCATAGTGTAAAACTCACCAAACATAGATCCAAGGGAAGAGATAGGTAAATAATGTCCTATAACACATCAATAGGTATTGTTGCACTGAACATCCCCTCTTTCCATAGGAAATGGGGACTCATATTTTTTATTATGGTCTTGATTTTGGTGTGGTAGATTTAACACTATATACCTATATGGACTTGGATTTACCTTTTTGGCTTTTTAAAGTAGATCCTTCCAGACTTTGTCATGGATATATATATATATATATATATATATATATATATATATATATATATATATATATATATATATAATGTTGATTTTTGAAAACATAAATCTACACACACACACACACACACACACACACACACACATAGATATATAGAGAGAGAGAAAGAGAGAAAGAGAGATTTTGGTTTAACTTTCTATTACTACTAAAATATGTACCCTTTGTAAAAGGGTTATTCCGTTACTTTCTAACTTGAGTTGTATGATGGGAACAACCTCAGGTTGTGCATCACCTATAGTGTGGTTGAACCTCTAGAGTAGGTCGACTTCCACTTTGAGGCTCACCTAAAACTAATCATAATATAATGCTTCACAAGGAAAATTATTAGAAAGGGGATAAGGGATCCTAAGAAATTTAACCACGTGATGGACTAAATAAAAATGGGAAACTCCCATAAGATTGAGCCCACACTATATCTATAAAGGATAATACTATCTCACACAATCTCAAGATCAATCTAATTGCATAAGTGTTTCATAAAAGAGGTTCAGGAAGTAAGAAATAAAAACAAATAGGAGTTTTAAGACTCATTAAAATATCACATTAATCATAGAAATAACACTAAACTAGACCTACAAACAACACTGAAAACCCCCTAAATAAGGTCATAAAGAAGGACCATGAATGAGAAAGATTCTCTTTTACATAACACCATAGTGCAAAACTCACCAAACATAGATCCAAGGGAAGAGATAGGTAAATAATGTCCTATAATGCATCAATAGGTAGTGTTACACTGAACATCCCCTCTTTCCATAGGAAATGGGGACTCATATTTTTTATTATGGTCTTGATTTTGGTGTGGTAGCTTTAACACTATATACCTTTATGGACTTGGATTTAGCTTTTTGGCTTTTTGAAGTAGATGCTTCCAGACTTTATCATGGACACATGTCTCACAAAGTAGACCCTTTTGATTGATATCAAAAATGAAATACATTTAACATTTTGCCTTTCAGATTTTGTCCCCTCTTTTCCCTTTTTAGCCAAATCCTTCAAACATTTCATGCAAAAGAATTTTCACCCTTCATGGCCAATGCACATATCATTCATAATTTATGTAACCTACCCTTAAATATTTTATAAGTGACCTTTAAGCATAAGAAAGTACCCTTCAAGAAATCAAACTACTTTTTTTAGCCTTTATGAAGTAGACCCTTGAGACACTCATTACCAAAAAGTTTATCTTTTAAAATCTTTCCCATAGATCCTTTAGGATCCTCCTAGCTAGCCCTTTAGCCTTTCCATATTTTACCTTTCCACTCCCATAGGACCTTTTCTTGTAGGGAACATACCCTTCATGTCTCTTTAAAACTACCATTTGGCATTTTAGAACATTCAGAATTACCCTTCGACCTATTCTTTCATAACTTCCAATTCAAGACACTTTAGTGATTTATTCAAAACTTTTATTTTGAACATTTTTATCTAATGAAAAATCTCTAAAGAAATTCTTTCTAAGGACACTTCCCTTTCATAAATTATGAACCTACCTTTCACTCACCCCCTAGACATATCCTTTAGACTTATGCCAAAGTACACTTCAGTGTGGCCACTTACGCTTCGAAACCTTTTGTGTATTGAAACTTCTATCTTCATCCTAATTTTATCTAAAACAATAATTAATTGAGATAATTATACTCTCCAATTTAGAGGCACATACCCTTATAATCTTTTTAAGTGCCCCCTTAACCATATAGAAATACCCCTTTGGGATATCTAAACTACTCTTCAGGGATTCTGAAGTAGACCCTTCAGGACTTGTGTCATGGACTAAAGTTCCCTACGAGGTGGACCATTTAGATCAAAATTACCCTTGAGGGAAATAAAAAAGGTCCTTTAACTATAATTATTAACCCTTCAAAATTAGTTTTTTGAATCCCTCACCATGATGATATATTTCCTCAAAGAAATTATCATGGACATTTTATCTAAAATAATTGCCTTAAAAAATAGTCCACTAGTGTTGACTTAAACATATTTACCTCAATATTAATCAAATTGCCTTCAATTTTAACTGTGTCTCACTTTTATATGAAATAAAGTAAAATATTTCCTATTATCATTAATAAAGACCCCCACCAACCTAAGCTAACAAATTTAAATTGAAAGGGTTGAGTAAATGTTGCATATTTATGTCACACAAATTGGTATTGAATATAGGATATTATATAAGCAATAAAAATTCATTGGAGTCATCATTTTCACTCAATATATCTTGCAATATAAGTATCCTTATCTCCTAATGCACAAAAGAGCCCTAGTTTCTATTTTGAAATAGTATACACCAAATTGCAAGTAAGCTAGAGCTAGGTCTATCACATTGGTATACAGGTATACGTAGTAGGTAACATATTGAAAAAATTAAGCACAAATGCATAGCCATGACATCCTCATCAAGGTCATCATAAGGGATTAATCCTCACTCTATGTTTTCAATTAAGTATACCATAGAGTTTAAGGTCACTGTATTTGATGTAGAGATATTCAAGAACAAATATCAAAATTACTCACAAGTTTGGGATGTTATCAATTTATTGGATGATTTTTTAGTATATGATGAAACAATGCTAGCAAATAAGCTATTTTTTAGAGAATTACTAGCTTATAAATGACAAAGGTTACATTTTTCTACTACCAAACCATAGGCCATGTTATGTATTTACCTTCTCAAGGATTTATTTTTTCTAGGAAAGATATCATGGGATGCATATTTGTTTCATTCTCATGGTGATACAGTGGTCTCATGTATCTCTAAAGATGATTTTTAAAGGTATTTATCTCTCACCATACTAGACACCTATTTTGACAAGAACACACTAGTGTATTTTGAAAAGGAAATGAGCCTATATGGAGCACTACAATCATGGTTATTACATAAATAAACCATAATTTGGAAAGGGAAGAATACAAGAAAATCATTCTCGATCAATAAATTCATGATGGACATCTACATAGTTATGGCTCTACTAAATAGATTATATAGTATGCCCAACCCTCATTTTGTAAATTTGGATTGGGTACCCTTGGTCTATATTGTGCTATCACACAATGTTACTTATTCCCTAGGGGAGATAGTAATTTTTAGGATAAGGGAAAAAATATAGCATAAGGATAGACATTTATATATGATGTCTCATCTGATTAACATGGTCATAGGTACATGTTATAAGGACCTAGGTCATTTATGGTCCCTAGCCATAGACTGCATTAAGAATAGAATATGTGGCCATCACCAACTCATGCACATCTATGCCTACTAGAGGCACACATTCAAAATTTGTAGTTAGTGTAACCCCAAATATGGCAAGTTATCTATGGCTCCCCAATGCCATGTATTAGAAAAAACATTGTGAAGAACTTGATTAGGAAGGGTGATTACTTCATGTATCCATACATCATAGTCATATTGGTTTGGGGAAACAAGGTGGCACCCATATGTCTTCCCAGGTATGTGCTTGATAAGATATTAGAGCAAGAGATAGCTTTCCAACTATGGAACCACATAGAGGAATAATTAGTGAGACAAAATAAGTATTTTTTCTTTGGGAGTCTAATCACGATTGGTAGGATAACATAAAACATGAAGAATCATCTTGGTGATGTTGTAACAAAGCAAAACCAATATGGTTTCCCCATAATGCCATGTATATATTAGGACTCCCATGGGCACATTCAACAACACATTTGTGGATACAATATCTCTTATTGCCATCAGCCATATTTTTATGATTTTCTCTTTTTGAATCTTGTAACTGATGAGGAAGTATTATAGTGGGAAAAGATAGATGGTTTACAAGAAGATCATTCAATGGTGATCCAAGTAGATTCCAACATCTCCACTAAGGAATTCGACAAATGAAGAGACTTTTTAAAGGATGGAAACATTCAAACTTTTATAGTGTGTAGTCCTATGAGCAAGGAGATTATTCTTCTCAAGGAACCCCCTTAGAATTAAACCTAAAGATATTTAATGAAGAGCGTAGATTCTATAATTAAGTGTAGGAAGAGGAGGAGCTAAAGGAGACCCCACTAGTTTGGAATCTAATGAAGAGGATAGGTAAGATGCTAACACCACTATTGTTTCTATGACTACCCCTAGTATGTCTTATGTTTCATAAATTAGGGTAGCCACTACACAAGCAATAGTCCCTTCCTCTTATGACTCTCCTACTCAAGGGAAGGCTCTCTTGGTTTATGTTAAGAAACCAAAAACCCTCATAGGTAGCCCAATAACATAAGTATCCATATGCTTGCCTATCTAACCTCCCAACTTGTAATCACTAGGAGATGAAGAAACCATTCAATACTAGGTAGAGGACTCTAACGAGGAGGCTAAATTAGAGGAAGAAAAGGCTATCAGTATTTAGGGTATCCCTAATGAGCTATAGTTTCAAGGTACCTTAGTATTTTTTGCCTTTTCTTTATCCTTAATTTCCATTGTTTATGTACCCATGTCGTTTATAAAGTTTCCCTCCACGTCATCCATTCCTTCATTGATCTCTCTACCACCTCTACTACATATTTTCCCACAACCATCCCTTTTGTGCCTATTATTATTACTACTATGAGACTTCATAAAAAGAATAAATCGTCTAAGAAGGTATAAAATACTTTGGCCACACCCTAATTACATTTTAAATCCACACAACTCTCCCTTCCACTCCCCACTTCCACTTCTACTAATAGAACCAATGTAGCTAGCACAAGCAGGGGAAGGAAGACAAAGCCACAGATTATGGTAGTCCATCCACTTCCTCCAATTAGAGGAGTGGACCAGTCTAATATTATATGGCCTTCCATATCAGATGTATTAAAAAGGGTAGCGAAGAAGCAAAGAAGAGAAGAGAAGGGGGAACTAGAATAGGAAGTTTTTGTCACAACTTTCAATACACTTAGCAATATCCCACCCTAAGAAATGAAATTAAGGCAACAAGCTTCATAAATGCCTAGTTACAAGAAAATAGAGTTACCTTTCATAATAACCTTGTTTTATCCTCCCACTAGCTCCATCTTAAGGGTCAAGAAGAGGAAGCTTGAAGATGACCAAGGATCCAGTGTCATCTTTGAATAATGACAACCAGTGTTCTCCCTCACAAAGAGGTAGTACATGAAACTAGGAGAATCTGTGTATGAGGAAAATCTCTCAGACCTAGCTCAAGCACACAAGGATACAATAGTAGCTATCAATGAAGGGGTAGAATAATCTTGTCAAGAGCTAAGAGAAGAAGTGTAGGACCTATGGGCATAAATTGAGTAGATAAAATAATAGTCAAGTATCATGCATATTCCTACAAGTATAGAATATGAGGTAAGGGAGGTTGCCTCAAAATGATACGACTCTTGGAAGGACATGGAATTCATGAAGGCTGAGATGGAGCCTCATATGAGCTAGGCCAATCAACTCTATAGCTCCCTGACCTAGTATAACACAAGGCTCAAAATGTTAGTTGCCTAAATAGGTAACTCACTATACAATCACCTTGATATAATGACTACATTTGATGCATCTAATGACCTAAATATAGTAGTCATGAGACATAAATAAGTTAAGGAGTAATTGAAATTAGTTTCGGCCATTATTGTGGACTACCAGGCACATAAGGCTAAACTCCTTCAAATTTTGAATGATTTAAATTTATTTAAAGTAAAATATTCTATGGGAAAGTTAATTAGTAGAATTAATTTTGATAACATTGTCCAGGAGGTGACATATAATTTCAAGGGAAGAATTCAAGGCTTGATGATAGAGAGTATTTAAGCAGAGTTATGCAGGGTAAGAATGAAGGTGATAGAGGTGGAGATATTTATAAGTAAGTTTCAACTTACTAAAGGTGAACATGCAAGACTCCTCCAAAAAATAAAGAGACTCCACTAACATTCACTACTTAACTTAGACATAATTTGGTAGTAGCATGAGGTAGTAGACAAAGTTTACAAGGATAACAAGGTGAAGAAGAAGTAGGTTTCTATTCATGGAGCCACATCTTCATCTTTTATTCCAGCTAAAACCCATGCATTACTCCAGCCAACACATACCTCACCTTGTATATGCCTCAGTATTATAATAGTTCTTATTTTAGCTTCCTCTATAAAATTGACTTATTCTTTTTTACATGCGTGTATTGCATTATGTTGTAAAGTTAATTCTTTCTATTTATAGCTCCTATTTGGTTTTAGACTATAGTTAGAACTACATATTCTAACCACATCATGTAAACATCATGCAAAGACTTAGAGGATGAGGTGACCCCTCCCCAAGATCTATAAATATTATTGTATCACCCACATTAAAGGGGTCAAAGGTTTCTAAATATAGAGTAGAGAAGCCAATTTTGGTCATTAATCAAAGTGTTTTAGAGTATTTCTTCCTATGTTATATTATTAATTATTATTTTTTCAATGGCTATTTATTTCAGTTAATCTTTAGTGTGCTAAATACTATTAATGGATTCTTAATTATCTTGATTAGTATACAAATCTAGGATGTGCAATAACTATCAAAGATTGGTAAATTATTAATTGAAAAAATTAAGTCATGTTGAAATATATTTTTGAATGTGCATTTGTGTTTTCTTGGTGGAGTCTTCTAAGTGTGTGTAACAAATATCTTAAATAATAGAGTAGCCCAAGCCAAAATATCTTGATCAAGGGTGTCAAATAGTTACCTTAATAGGAGTAACCTTTGTCTAAGGCCATTAAATGTCATATAGCTCCATCCCCTTAGAATCTTTAGCTATATATAGTTTCTAGTGAGCATTTTATACTAGCAATAGGTATTAGTTTTGAGCAGATACAAGTATGTTTAGAGACAAGCCAAAGAAGTAATTCTTCACACTCATTAGGTTTTTTACTTTTTTACCTTACCCCTTCCCCCACCTCCCTTTTTGTGTTTATTTTGATACCTACCCAATATGGATTAGAAGATAGCTACCCATCCAATTCACAAATATTTTCCAAATCCTTTAGGAACCATGCCTCCATCCAAAAAACCTTGTCAACAACCTGCATGTCCTGCCTGTTATTCCATCAATAGGTTGTAAGAGACCAAATACCTATAACTCATGCCTTTGAGTGGAATTTACCTCCATAAAGATATTGAAATGTTAGAAGATACCCAATTATGACTATGGCATGCATAAAACCAACATCAATAGCTTTATTTTCATTAAAAGGAGGGCCTTGAGTTTCTTCCCAATAGTAGAGGTTAGCCCTTGCATAGAGTCACACTGGAGATACCTAGGAGAGTAACTAGATCTAGTTCTCATGCTAGATTATTAGTATCACTTTTATCAAGACACAAGAAACCTAGGATTATGTCAATAGCTCTAGCTTAGAAAAATCCACCTCTACTAAGGCACTCTTCACTTATAAGGAACCCTTTATCTACTAATCAACCAATGGCCCAACAATAACCATGGCTGGTTGGATCTACCATTGCCATCACTGAGGATGTGCATGATTTACCCTAGAACCCTAAAAATTATTTGCCATATTTTTCTCCCTTAGGACCTAAGACCGTAGAAGAGCATATTGAATCTATTAAATATGCTTAAGGTTAATGAATGTAGTTGATGAAGATGTTGTATGTCAATTATTTCCCTTTACTTTAATGGATGGTACTTATGATTAGTATTTAAATCGAACTGAGAAATCCATCACTAATTAGGGAGATTGTTAGATATATTTTCTTGTATAGTCTAGGTAGGTAACTAATCCTAGACTAGTGTACCAACACTTCACCAACATGAAGAGAGAACCTGACAAACTCATCTATATTTTCAATGCAAGATGGAAAATGATGTGTAATTAGTAGACTCAAGGTACAAACCATAACTATAAATAGTGATAGAGATGTAAAATAATTCTTTGGACCCCATCACCACCATATTATTGAGGAGGTAACCTACTACCAATACCTTGGCATTGGTGTTCAAATAAGCCATTAATATTGATAGACAACTTAATCTTAGACACCATGAATCCACAACCTTATTACTAAAATCACAAGAATTAATTTAGTACCACATGTAAATAAAAATGTTCTAGCTTATAATCAAAATTAGTTGTATACATTGCCTCCACTGACATAGATGATGCAACCAAGTTTTGGCTACTTGAATAATCACATGATAAAAAAGAATTACCTATAGAACCAATAAGAAACTACATTTCCTATGGATGTTTTACAAGGTATAGACTCCATAAAATCTAAATTAGATTTTATCTATAAGATAGTTTAGAAATTGAGTAATGAGTTTTGAACATGCAATGAAAGCCTGAAAATGCCAACACTCAGATGGGTAACCCAAGTACTAGGTTCCCAAGATATAATAGTCCATTCAACAAGCCTAAAAACAATGTAGAGAGATTAGGGAAACTTCCATAATTCAACATTATTGAGACCACTATCCCAAATTTGTGTAGAATACATAACAGACCCCAGCATGGTGAGCTAGACTAGGTTGAGTTTTGTATAACATTCAAAATATTCTAAAGGGAAATAACTAGACAAGATCAGATAAATAATCTACCACAATGGCATCAGGACCTAGGTTTAGATGAAAAAACCATGTTCTTTAAGATTCATGAATTTCCCTTTTAGAGGATGAAAATGGACTAGAGGATAATTTAGAAGAAGTTCATGCTTTACAGTAGTTCTAAAGGGGGTGTATAACTTAAGGAACAAGTAGCCTTTTACCATATCAACTCCTCTAAACTTCACATCAATTCCACCTAATATAAAGGAAGATAACAATCCCCCCATCCAAATGGGAGTAATTCGTTTCCAAGTAAGGTTGAACTGAGAAAATCATGGGGATAAAACTTCATGAAAGATAGGAATAAAATAAGGGTGAACATCACACTTCATGAGTTGGATCAAATCACAAAGTAGGAGTTAGTATGGAGATCCATCACTAGAAACACTCTTATGGATAAGAATAGGGTATCTATAGATAAAGCCAAAGAAGAAAAATTAGTTGATACCATTGTCATATAAAAGAGCAAGCCTAAAGTACAACCCTTTTTATTGACCATTAGAGAATTCAATAAAAACATCCATAATTGTTTAGTCAATTTTAGGGAATTTTCTACTATTATGGCTACTTCTATATGTAAAAGGCTTAAGATTATCCTAGTCTTTCAAAGAAATAAATTTCTCATCTAGATAAGACAATAGTGCCATTAGTGGGAAAATTGAACATACGGATTCAAGTAGCATCAGAGCCAAGAGTCCAAATGAATATCAATATCCTAGTAGTGGACATAATAGAAGGATATGGATTGTTATTGAGTAGACACCAGTATAAAATTCTTAATGGATACCTTTCCACATATTTTTCACACATTTGGATACCATGGAGAAGAGTTGAAAATCAAATCTGAATTGATAGGCAGCCTAGAATAAAGTATTCCATCACTGGATACAATGTCAAGAACAAAGAGGTAAAATATGATTCTCCCTCACTATGCATCTACAGTTTTACAACACATAGTTCATTGTAGAACATAGAGCTTGAAGTATTAAACTAGCTATGGATGATGTATTTTTATGGAGCTTAGTCCAAATAAGGATCAAGCATATGAATTAAGTTAATTAATCCTTAAGGTAGAATGTTCTTGGCTACCTATAGATTTTAGTTTCCCTATACCTACAATAGAGCCAAGTACAAATATCTAATCTTATGACTATAGTTCACATTAAACAATAATATAAAACAAATAAAATTATTTGAAGACTCTGAGCTAGAGTTCATGAGATAAGGAACAAATACCAGTGAAAATTATCTTACTTAAAGTGGTATAAACATTGAGCATGGGATCTAATCAAAAAATTTGAAGATTTCAATATAGTAGCACTCCCAAGATAACAAAATTAGGGTGTTGTTTCACTAGTTATTACTATTGCTAATATAGAACCATTGTAAGAATCTAGGGTGAGTAGGCTTTCCATTGAACTCATCCATTGCCCCTCTATTCTAGATAATGTCAAAAACTTTTAGGTCTTTGATGATGACCGACATATCATCAAGTTCCTTACAAATTTTAGGGATTTTAAGTCTCAAATCATTGATGACAAGGATGTCAATCAATTCTATCAAGAAGAAACAGGCATAAAAGGTATCCTTCAACTCAAAGAGAATAAGATACAAGTGGGTTTAGTCTCTTTGGAAAGGTCATTTGAATTGGATCCCTAGGTGTAATAGCTCTGGCAGCCCAAAGTTAGTGAATCAAATTTTAGTAAATATAATATAAGAGATGATCATAATCCACATTATGTCAACATTTTCCTCAATTATACTCCTAGGGAAAGCAAACAAATGAAAAAATTAATTTCTCAATATGAGGATGTCATTACCTGGACATATGAGGACATAAAATTATATAAACTAGAAGTCATCACTCACATCATTCCTCTAAAGCTAAATCATAAACCATTCAGATTGAGGCAAAGACTAATAAATCTAATTTTGGAACCTCTTATTTAGAAAGAGGTAGAAAAATTGCTAAATGCCAAAATCATTTTTCCCATATGACACTCTACTTGGCTGGCCAATTTAGTCCCATTAAGGAAGAATAATGGTAAAATATAATTATGTGTTGACTTTAGAAATATGAATAAAGCCTCTAAAAAGGATAATTACCTATTACCATCACTAGATGAGGTAATATAGATTGTGCATGGCTTTGAAATGATGTCATTATTAGAGGGATTTTTAGGGTAAAACTATGTGCTAGTACAAGTAGAAGATAAAATGAAGACTACATTTACCACAAAATAGGGACTTATGAATATAAATTAATGTTATTTATCTTGATCAATGTGGGGGATAACTTTAAATTTTCCATGGATCATGCCTTTAAAGGATTGATGGGAAAATTCATAATAATTTACATAGATGATCTCATGGTGTTTTTGAAGAATACAAGAGATTATGTAGCTCACCTTCAATATATATTGGAGTGATGTAATAAATTTAATGTTTCACTAAACCCAAAGAAAATCATATTTGGAGTTATAGAGGGAAAAATATTAGGACACATCATTATAAAGGATGGAATTAATATTGATCTAGATAGGGTTTAGGTGATTTGTAATAGTCAACCACACAATAGTAAAAATGAAATAAAATATTTTTTTAGGAAAATTAACTTCATAAGGAAGTTCCTTTCAGGATTCACATAAATTGTCAAACCCCTTAACACCATGATGAAGAAATATTCTAGGATAAAGTGGAAATCTAAGGCCAAAAAGTAGTTTTAGGATATTAAACAATCTATATCATAGGCTCCAATCTTAATCAATCTTGATATTACAAAGGATTTCTATCAATACTCCTTTGCTTAGTAACATATGATTATTGTAGTTATCACTCAAAACAAGGATGACATAGAACATCCCATCACCTTTATGAGCACCAATTTGAAATACATTGAGCTTTGATATTCTATGATGGACAAATAGATCTTTTCCCTTATCAAAGCATTCAATAAATTTTGACATTATATTCTAAGGAATAAAACCATCACTATTATACCTCATCTTACTATCAAGCTCACCCTATCTTAGAATAAGCTGGGAGAGAATCAAGGAAAATGGATGACCAAGAACAAAGATTTTAACATAGAGATCTAACCTGAAAGGATTATTAGAGGATAAGGAATTATTTAGCTTATAATTGAGTCAGATCCTTGTATCACTATCAAAGAGGTATGTCAAGCCCAATTATCTAAAGGTGAATTGTATATAAATATAATTTTTTAATTACTAATAGGAACATGTCCCCCAAAATATAATAGAGAAATAAAAATAGATTTGTGGCTCAAGGATGCTCAATATATGATTTAAAAAGGAATCCTATATAAAAGAAACTATGAAAGAATCTATCTTAGATGTGTGGCTATAAAAAAAGCTACAAAGATTTGAGAGAATTTGCATCAGAAGATAGGTGGTGGCAATCCTTTAGGGAACACTACATCTCATAATTTCCTAAGGTTAGGCTATTATTGGCTAATAATTTTCAAATATGTTCACACACACAACAAAACCTACCATGAATGTCAAATTCTAGCTAAAAGATAAGTACACCTAGCCATATTATTGTAACTAGTTTTTGAAAGAAGGCCATTTTCTTAATGGGGTTTAGACTTCATTGGCATGATTAACCCAAATTCTTTAGTTGGCCATAAATTTGTACTCATAGTCATAGACTATTATACCATATGTACTGAAGCTATTACTATGAGACATTATAGAGCACAAGATGCAAATCATTTTTTGGAAGAACACATAACAACTCAGTTTGGCACACCCATTGCTATTCTTTGTGTTAATGGACCTTATTTCATATCAACAAAGTTTACTAAGTGGGCACATGACAATCAAATCATCATCAAGTTAGCTTCAAACCATTACCCTTAGGGAAATGGGCTAGCAGAGTCAATGAATAAAAATTTGATTGATGCAATCAAGAAATATATGAGATACATTCCCAGAAAATGGCATAATTTATTAAAG
Organism: Torreya grandis; assembly: GCA_037957365.1. Taxonomy (NCBI): domain Eukaryota; kingdom Viridiplantae; phylum Streptophyta; class Pinopsida; order Cupressales; family Taxaceae; genus Torreya; species Torreya grandis. Next base: position 877,446 of record JARHVA010006040.1, read on the forward strand.
TATAGTCTTTGGGAATAGTGGGCAAGGCATAAGAAAGATATTGATGCCTCACCTTACTTTTTGATGTATGGATGAATTCTTATCTTACCTATCACACTAAAGCTACCCACTTATCAGTTCATTCAATACTACATATAGCCTAGTGATAAAGATGAGTCAAGATTATTGGATATAATTTAGATGGAAGATTCCAGGAATGAAGCATTTCAAACATTTAACAAACATCAAGACCTGGTCAAATGATGGTTCAACAAAAGAGAGATGGTTAAATCATTTAGAATTTTGGACCTAGAGCTACTATGGGATAAAGCCCATGAAAAGAAAGGACAACATGATAAGTTCACCCCATCATTAATCAAACCTTATCATATTTTAGAGATCATAGGTGATAATGTGCTATGACTAAATGATGTTCAAGGTAATGAGCTAACATATCCAATAATTAGATAGTTTCTAAAGCATTACTTTAAGGTTTTTCTATATATGGATATTATTGATTAAGGATGATCAAGATAAGTTTATATTATGATTAGATTATATTTCATTATTTCTAGAATAGTCTTTCTTTATTTTGGTATTTTGTTTCCTAGATTATATTTAAAAAAAAATTGTTTAGTTTTTTTATGATCTCTCAGAGAACCAAAATTATGTTTATTTTATTGTGACCAATTAAAAATTTAGACCATTGGATGCTTACAATTAGTGAAAGAGGGAAATTAAAGTTGTGGCATTTTGGACTAGCTCACAAGTGAGATGTATCCCTAATATTATTTAGGTATTGGGAAAAAGGTAAGTAATCAAATTATGTCATAGTTGAATACCTTTACTAGGCATGTGGAAGTCACTCTCAAGTGTTTAATGTGAATTTATAAAATTTTCCTATTTCACTAGATCAAATTTAGTCATCACCTAAAACCTATTAGAAATGATAATTTTAGGTCTAGATTTGGCTGGTGGGGACATCTTAGTAATGATTTGTCTTATAATTTTTCCATCTCGTTGGGGTTCCATTTCTTATCATATATATATATATATATATATATATAAATATGTATATATATATATATGTATGTATGTATATATATATATATGTATATATATATATATATATGTATATATATATATATGTATATATATATATATATATATATATATAAAGATGAGTTAAAAAGAAAAAGAAAATCTAAATAAAAGGGCTCGCATGGTGAAATAATATCAATGTACCATGCATCATGATCAAGTAAAGGGGAAATATTTAAGTGAGAAATAAAGGAACCCAAGGTTACTCTATCAAGGCTATAAATGCCTAATTGGTAGTAGAGTAATGCCTGAGCTTCCTTTGTTTTTATGAACCATAATAGATACTATAATGAGACTTGTAAATGTGTCAAAACTTTAAAAAAAATCATCACAATAGTGGTTAAATTAATCTCGCATTTTGACACACATAGATCCAAGAACTTTTAATGTACGATGCATAAATCTACATAGGAGTCTCTTTCATGTTTTTGATTTAAATATTCTTCCATGTCATACTTTAGGATTGATTCATGATTGTATGCTAGAGTTCTAGGTTCTTAAATACTCAAGAGTATTCCCACTATGAGTCACCATTTATTACACCCAGTATCCCCTCTTTCCATAGGAAATGGGGACTAACCTTTTACATTATGGTCTTGATTTTGGTATGGTAGCATTGACACTGTATATCTTTATGGACTTATATTTACCTTCTTTGATTTTTGAAGTAGATCTTTCAAGACTTTTTCATGGATAAATTTCTCATCAAGTATACCACTTAGATTTCCATCAGAAATAATGCACCTTCGACATTTTTCCTTTTAGATTTTGTCCCCTCTTTTCCCTTCTTAGCCAAATCCTTAGAACATTTCATCTAAAATAATTTTCACCCATCATGCCAAATGCACCTATCTTTCTCTCTTTATGTAGCTTACCCTTAAATATTTTTGAAATGACCCTTAAATGTATGACAAAACCCTTTAAGAAATCAAACCAATCCTTTTAGCCTCTATGAAGTAGACCTTTTAGAAACTCATTTCCATGAAGTTGATCCTTCAAAGTCTTTCCCATAAAACCTTTTGGACCTCCTATCTTGCCCTTTGAACTTTCCATATTTGACCTTTCCACTCCCTTTTAAAATTTTCTTGTAGGGTAGATACCCTTCAGGTCTCTTGAAAAGTACCATTTATAATTTTAAAACATTCAAAATTACCCTTCAAACTATTCATTTAGAACTTCCATTTTTGGATACTTTAGTCAAATTTTTGAAAATTTTATTTTGGTAATTTCTTTTTGATGAAAAATATTTGAAGAAATTCTCCTAAAGGACACTTCCCTTTTGGAATTGTTGAACCTACCTTTCTCTCATCCCCTCGACATATCCTTCGAACTTATGCCAAAGTAACCTTTGGTGTGACCACTTACCCTTTGGGAACTTTTGTGTCTCAGAACTTCTATCTTTAACCTGATTTTGTGTGAAACAATAATTACCCAAGATAATTCTACCTTCTAAGTTAGAGGCACATACCATCAAAAACATTTGAATCACCCCCTTAACCATCCAAAGTACCCTTCAGTGATTTTGAAGTATACCCTTTGAGACTTGTGTTATGAACCAAAGTACCCTATGAAGTGGACCCTTCAGATCAAAATTACCCTTTAGGGAAATTGAAAATGTCATTTAACTATGAAAATTAACCTTTCAAAATTAGTGTTTTAGATCCCTCGTCATGATGATGTATTTTCTCAATGAAATTATCGTGGACATTTTATCTAATACAATCCCCTGAAATAAATAGTCCATCAGCATTGACCTAAACATATTTATCTTGGTATTAATTTGAGTACCTTAAATTTTAACCATGTCTCACTTTTATCTAAACTAATGTAAAATATTTACTATTAACATTAATAAATACCCCCACCAACCTATGCTATCAAATTTGAATTGAAAGAATCAAGTAAATGTTGCACATTTATGTCACATGAACTTGTATTTAATTTAGGATCTTATATAGGCAATACATACCCATTAGAATCATTATTTAAACTCAAGATATCTTGCAATCTAAGTATCCTTGTCTCATAGCATTACATAAGAGCCTTAGCTTCTATTTCAAAAGAGAATATAGCAGACTGTAAGTAAGCTAGATCTAAGTCAATCATGTTGGTAAATGCATATACATAGTAGGTAACATATTGAATAAATCAATCACAAATGAATATCCATGACATCCTCATCAAGGTCATCATGAAGGACTAATCCTCCCTCTACATTCTTAATTAAGGATTCTATAGAGTTTAAGGACACTATTCTATGTAAATATATTTAAGAACAAATATTGAAATTACTAATAGCTTTGGGATGTTATCAATTTAGTGCATAATTTTTTAGTATATGATGAAACAATGCTAGAAAATAAGATATTTGTCAGAGAATCAATAGCTTACAAATGCCAAAGGTTTCATTTTTCTACCACTAAACTAAAGGTCATGTCATGTGTTGACCTTCTTAAGGATTTATTTTTTGTCTGCAAGAAATCACAAGATGCATATTTGTTTCATTCTCAAGGTGATACATTGGTCACGTGCATCTCTAGAGATAATTTTTAAAGGTATTTATCTCTCACCATAGTAGATGCTTGCTTTGATAAAAACACCCTAGTGTAGTTTGAAAAGTAAATGAGCCTTTAGGGAGCACTGAAATCATGGATATTACCAACCTAAACCATAATGTGGAAAGGGAAGAAGCCAAGTGAATCATTAGTGATTGATAAATTTAAATTGGCATCCATATAGGTATGGCTCTACTAAATTTATTATATGGTATGCCCATCATATATTTTGTAAATTTGGATTGGGTATTGTTTCTCTCTATGGTGTTATCACATGATGCTTCTTATGCCCTAAGGGAGATACTAAGTTTGAGGTTAAGGGAATGAATTTCACATAATGATAGATGTCCTACCCAATAGGATATTTATATAAGATGTTGTATCTAGTTGACAGAGTCATGGATACATGTTATAAAGACCTAGGTCATTTATGGTCCCCATCCATAGACTACATTAAGAATATAATATGTTACCATTACAAGCTCATGAACATCTATGCCTACCAAAATCACATGGTTATAATTTGTGAGGATGTGTATCCTTAGATAATGAAATCTATCTATAGGTCCTGAATGCCATGTATTGGAAAAAAACATTTTGAAGAGCTTGATTGGGAAGGGTGATTACTTCTTTTTTCCATACATCATAGTCATATTATTTTGGGGTTACAAGGTGGTACCCCTATGTCTTCTCATGTATGTTCCTAATAATCTAGTAGAGCAAGACATAGCTTTACAACTATGAAACAAAATAGAGGAGACTTGGTGAGAAAAAATAAGGCTTTATTCTTTGGGAGTCTTATCACCATTGAAAGGATAACACACACCATGAAGAAGTATCTTGGTGATGTTATAAAAAAGAGAAACTGATATGGTTTCCCCATAATGCCATACAAATATTGGGACCCCGATGGGCACATATAATAACACATTCATGGATATAATATCCATTATTTCCATCATCCATACTATTATGATTTTATTCTTTTGAATATTGAAACTGATGAGGAAGTATTAGAGTGGGAAAATATAGATATTTTACAAGATCATTTAAGGATGATCCAAGTAGAGCCCAACATCTCCACCAAGGAATTGGATAAATGAATATCTCTTTTTAAAGGGTTAAAACATTTAGACTTCTAGAGTGGGTACTTTTATGAGTAAAGAGATTATTCTTCTTAAGGACCCCCTTATAGTTAAATATAAAGATAGTCAAGCAAGAGCCCAAGATTTTGGAATCAAATGTAGGAAGAGGAGGAGCCAAAGGATACCCTATTATTTTAGACTCTAACAAAGAGGATAGACAAGGTGATGACACCACTCTAGTTTCCATGACTACCCCTAGTATGTCTTATGTTTCATCAATTGGAGCAGCCACTACATCAGCAATAGTCCCTTCTTCCCATGACTCTCTTACTAAAGGGAAGGCTCCCTTGGTTTATTTTAGGAAACCAAGGACACCCATAGGTAGCCCAATAACATAGGTATCCATAGGCTTGCCTATGCCACCTCCCGGCACGCAATCACAAGGAGATGAAGCAATCATTCAAGACTAGGTAGAGGACTTAGATGAGGGGGATAAATTAGAGGAAGCAAAGACTCTCAATCTTTAGGGTACCCCCATTGAGATATAGATTCAAGGTACCTTAGCCCTCCCTACCTTTTCTTTAGCCTCAATTTATATTATTTATGTACCCATCTCCTCTATAGAAGTCCCCTCCACCTCATCCACTCCTTCCATTTATCCCTCCACCACCTCCACTCCATAGTTTCCCATAGCCATCCCTTTTATGCCTAATTTTATTATTTCTATGAGACTTCACACAAAGAATAAAAAATTTAGGAAAGTGCATATGGCTTTGGCCACACCCCAATTACATTTTAAATTCACACAACTCTCCCTTCCACTCCCCAATTCCACTTATATTAAGGAAACCACTATAACTAGCACAAAGAGGGGAAGAAAGGCAAAGCCACATATTTTGGTAGTCCATCCACTTCATCAAATTAGAAGAGTGGGTTGTTTCAATATTATATGGCATTCCATGCTAGATTTATTGACAAGGGTAGCCAATATTCATAGAACAGAAGAGGAGGATCCAAAATAAGAATTTGTTGTCACAACTTATGATACACCTACCAATATCCCACCCTGGGCCATAGAATTAAGGAAACAAGCTTCGTAAAGGCCCAATTATAAGATAACCAAGTTACCTTCGATAACTACCTTGTTTAATCCTCTCATTGGCTCCATCTAAAGGGTCAAGAAGAGGAAACTTGAAGATGACCAAGGAACTGGTGTCATCCTTGAAAAGTAATATCTAGTGTTATCCCTCATAAAGAGGCAAAATAAGTAGCTAGGAGAATACATGTATGAGAAAAATATCTCAGACTTGGATTAAGCACACATAGATGTAATAGTATCTATCAATGAAGGGACACAATTAGGTCATCAATATCTAGAAGAGGAAGTGTAGGAACTATGGGCATAAATTGAGCATCTAAAAGAATAGTCAAGTACCATGCATGTTCTTGATTGTATAAAATATGAGGTAAAGGAAGCCACCTAAAAATGCTACCACTCCCAAGAGGCCATGGAATTCATGAAGGCTAAGATGGTACATCATATGAGCTAGGAAAATAGACTCTATATCTCCCTAGTTGAGGATAAAATAAGGCTCAAATTGTTAGTTACCTATATAGGTAACTCACTATATAGTCACCTTGAACGAATGACTACATTTGAGGCATCTAATGCCTTGAATTTAGTATTCATTAGACATTAGGAGGTCAAGGAGAGTTTAAAGGTAGTTTTAGCCATGATTCTAGACTAACATGCACATGAGTCCCAAATAATTCAAATTTTGAATGATTTGAAGTTATTTAAAGTAAAATATTCTATAGGCAAGTTAGTTAGTAGAATTAATTTTGGTAACATTATCCAAGAGGGGACAGATAATTTAAAGCAAAGCATTCAAGGATTGGTGGTGGATGGTATTAAAGTAGAGTTAAGTAGGGTAATAAGGAAGGTGATAGAGGTGGATATCCTTATAAGTAAGTTTCAACATACTAAAGGTAAACATATAAGACTCCTCAGACAAACAAAGAGACTCCACCAACCTTCACTGCTTAACTTAGACATCATTAAACAAAAACATGAGGCAATAGACAAAGTTTAAAAGGATAATGAAGTGAACAATAAGTAGGTTTATATTAATAGATCCACATCTTAGCTTCTACTCCAACTAAAACTCATGTAGCACTCGAGCCAATGTAGACCTAGCCTAGCTTATGCCTCATTTTTGTAACAGTTCTTTTTTTAGCTTCTTTTTTAAAATTGACTTGTTTTTTTGTCCATGCATGTATTTCATTCTCTTTTAAATTCAATTCTTTCTAATTATAACTCCCATTTAGTTTTATACTATAGTTAGAATTACATATTCTAACTACTTCATGTAAACATCATGCAAGGACTTGGAGGATGAGGTGACCCCTCCCCAAGATCTATAAATATTATTGTATCATCCACATTACAGGGGTTAGAAATTTTGAAGTATAGAGTAGAGAAGCCAATTTTAGTCATAAATTAAAGTGTTTTTGTGTATTTCTTTCCTATGTTGTGTTATTAATTTTTATTTTTAATGGTTGTTTATTTCAATTAATATTTATTTTGCTAAATGTTGTGAATTGATTCTTAATTTTCTTGATTAGTATAAAAATCTAAAATGTGCAATAACTATCAGATATTGGTAGATTATTAATCAGGAAAATGAAGTTGTGTTGAAATATATTTATGAATGTGCATTTGTGTTTTCTTGTTTAATCTTCTAAGTGTTTGTAACATATATCTTAGATAATCCAGTAGCCCAAGCCATAACCTCTTGATTAAGGGTGTGAAATAGCTACCCTAATATGAGAAACATTTTTCTAAGGCCATTAGATTTACTATACTCCTATCCCATTTGACTCTTTAGTTGTATCTAGTTTTTGGTGAGTATTTTTTGCTAGTAACAGGTATTAGTTTTTAGAATATTTAGGTCTATCTAGAAACTAGTCAAAGAATTAATTATTAATACTTATAAGGTTTTGTTTTATTTTATACCTTATCCCTTTTTCTCCCTTTTTGAATTTGTTTTGAGACCTACCCACTCTAGATTAGAAGCCATCCACCCATCCAATTTGCATTGAGTTTCCCAATCCTTTAGTAACCATGCCTCCATCTAAAATACTTTATCAACAACCTAAATTCCCTACTTTATATTCCATAAATAGGTTTTAAGTGACTAAATACCTATAACTTGTACCTTGGAGTGGATTTTTCCTCCATAGAGATCTTGAATTTCTATAGGTTACATCATTATAGATGTGGTGTGCATAAAACCCACATCAAAAGGTAGTTAATACAAATACTTGATAGGGTCAAGCCTAGTAAACATGACCATATTTTGTAATATCTTAGAGAGTATCCCTACCTCCCAAGGAGATGAAAATTCTAAAATCTAAGAACCAGTCTCTCTAAAATTTCTAAATCTGAGATCCCTTTACAAATGGAAAGAAAGGGATAATATAGAGAAAGGAGAGAGAGAGAAGAGGGAACATGTTCCAAGAAAAATCAATGAGATATGACTTTCAATGAATGATCCACCATGATCTTAGTCTAAAAAATACTTAATACATCATGAACATGATATCCCTTTTATTATAATAGCTTTTGAATGATTTTATTGGTTGAGAAAAATCCACTAGAAGACAAGAATTTGCCTAAGGTGTAAATTCATGACCCTACTAGAAATTAATGCCCATAAATACTTAATTATCCACCAGATCCATTTTCTTTTGATCCTCCATTGGTCTCATTATGAGGACCATATATTTATATCTCAAAACTAATAGAGCCATGCCATGCTTGCGTTGAGTGGTGGTTTATTGATATAATGTCCATGTCAAAGGATGAGTTCCTAGCTCCTAATCACAAATATATTACCGTACATGGGAACCTAAACTTGTATCAACTATTGATTGAAAACTAATTTAGATTATTGTTTTTACTATATATTTGATATAGATGACATGTTAGTCAATGTTTGGTCCCTTTTCATCAACATATTACCATCCCTTTTTCTATATTAGGTTAAAAAGACCTATTTTGTCCTTTCGGAGATTTAATGGTGATGTTTAATCTTGGTTCAACCTAGATCCATCCTAGATCACATTCAAGATCCATACCTTTGTATTTCTACTAGATCAAGTTGAAAATGGCTCCTTCAACCTTCACTAGAAGTTCCTTGGGCTTTCCCTTTGCTCATTGACTATCAACCATGACTCAAATCATTCACCTCTTAACTCCATCTCATACCATTGATCTCAAGTTACATGATCAAACTTTATTTATTGATTTTGTACCTAAGCTAACATGGTCTTTACACTTGAAAACCTCATGTTTACACTCAATATTTGTTGAATCTTTGAATTGTTCATGTGTTGTTAATAATGATAGGTATAAATGACTATTAACCATTGATATTTATAAGTAGCTCATTTTTTAACTCTGCTGACTATTAAAAATCATGCACTTGTTGTCATATTGCTTCTTCCTGATGTCTTGGAGTAAATGTGCTCCATTGATCTCCTTAAGAGTTGGTCAAACTTTACCTAGTGAAAAATTTACTATGGGAACCATTCTAATCTATCTAGGAAGCCAACTTTTAACCTTAGTAATTTTTTTTGCACATAGATGCATTTCCTAAATTTTGGACCATATGTTTTTATTTTAAATAGGAATACAACCATGTATCGATCTACTCTTCAAACCTTCATTCATGTGAGATATGCCATTATCTAACTACTTACTCAGTTCTTAATTAAACTTAGACATTTAATAAAGTTGAGCTTAGATTCATTTCACACCATTGGATTAAGATGTATAGTTACACATGAGCCATCGATCTTGGACCTATTTAAAACCCTAGTGGATAATTTATGAGGCTTAAATTTGACATTTGCATGACCATAATTTGATGTCTATGAGACTGCCAATGATGTTCACATGAGAATCAAATTTAAATCCTTAATTATTTTTCATCGTGGATTATAATTGATGTCTACGTGAACTTCTACCATTTTTTAACCAAATTTGAAGGCTTCAAATTTGAAACAAAATGTTCATGGAGATACTAGATTTTCAATATATGTTCTTGATACTAAAAATATTATTCCCACTTGATCCACTAGTTCTAGGATCTTCCTAGGTATGTTTTCAAAATGTTTAAGTGAGCTGACCTATGTGTTTTTGTATGATGTTAATGTGCCTATCACTAATCATTTGAACCTAAATGGCTATTTTTCAAGCCTTGAATTTGTCACTCGCATGAATGTCTTGATTTATGTTACCAACTTAAGGGAAATATATCTTGAGATAAAAAGATCATGAAACCTACCTAGCCAAAACTAATCAATTAGAATGGAACCTATACAAAACCATTTACTTGTTATACAAAAAAGTTGTCCTTCCTCACTAGTCTAATATACTTTACAGGCTTGAGGGTAGCCAACCAAATATGAAAAATAAGTGGATAATTAACATATTGATAATACACCTTCCTAATAAAAAGAACAAAAATAAACATGCCCACATAATCTAATTGATTAGATATATAAGCATATTACATTGGATAGGCAATTTTATCTTGCTCTTCTTAGTGCTCAAATTTATTCTTTGAATTAAACATAACCTATTATGGCTATTCCTTTTCATCTTCTAATCAAGATAGGTAACTAATAGGATATGATATTATCAATACAAATAATGAGAAATAATATTTTACCTCACCCCTACACTTTATTTCTCAATAATTATTCTCCTCAGGCATAATTATATCATAGTCTTCTTGAAGCACACACTCATATTGAAAGCTTTGTTCATCCTCAAGGTTATCCCCCATCACACAATGTGATGGTCCTTCAAGTTTCATTTATTGAGAACTCAAGATGTCCTCTTCATCAACCTCACTCAATATTTCTTATTATTCCTCAACTATAAATGAAGGTTGATTCAACCATCCAAGGTCCAAGAAGACATCTTTATATTTCTCAAGGTCTAATTTACCATCTTCTATCCCCAATACATTAGGGCTACCTTATTTATATAATTCACTTTAAAGTGAATTATCCTATGGTTCTTGATTCTAATCCTCTCCTTGATCTATGTATAATCGACCTTCAGTAGTCCATTTAAGGTCTATTCTATCTTGAACTTGAGGACTATCCTCATTAGGATCCAATTCATTAGTACCAAACCTATGTTAATAAGTTTGGTCAAAACCCAAATATTCTCTTTCCAAATTAAGTGGGTTACCTATTATGATCTCCTTGTCATATACACTTACATCATCCTCTTCAAGTTTATCTATGACTACAAGCTCCTCCTCTATCCGTTATACAATAGGCTTTATATCTAAGAGGGAGATGATGGGATCATGGAAAAATTCATTCTACTTGAAGCTTATGAGAGTATCCTTTCAGTTAGGTAATTTAAATGATCTATTTAGTGGCTTTTGAGGGAAGGAGAGAGATTCACATAACTCTTATACACCAAGATCATTGAGCTTAGCTATGGTTGTTTGATTTACTTTTGGCACAACTAACTCCTCTAAAACTGCCTATTGGACTACCTCAACTAGCACAACATATTTTTAAAAACCTTTATAAATTGACTTACATTAGGTAAAAGTATAGGGAGTATCCTATTTTTCTTGAATCAGTCATTGGACCTCCATAACTAATAACTTCTCTTTATTTTTTATGCATACCTTCCTTGACTTATTCCATGAGGGGAATGTGTAGGAAATAGTTTCCTTTTCTTGATTTTGACTCTCTACTTCTTTCCTCATTTTTAGATCTAATCATTTGATTTGTATATCTATATTATCTTTGAAAATCCTCTCTTGAAGGTGGTTAGTTTCCTCATGAAGATTAGGAACACAAGAGGGTTTGTATGAGATACAAGAGGATTCCTGAGGAAGATAAGTGAGATCTAAGATATCAACAATAAGCTATTCCACAATAATCTCCTTTATTTTAAGGATTGCTTGGATTAACTTCTAAGAATGTAAAGGTTGAGGAATGCATGAATAATTTGGAACATAAGAGGGGTTGCCTAGATTAGTTATTTGTAGGAGGATGTGTGGCCTATATGAGGGCTAAGGTGGTGCATATGAAGATACATAAGGTTGATGGAGTGGGATCTATTATTCTTAAAGGTTTATTATCTTATACTCAATTCTTTTAAAGTAACCACTTACATCTAACATCTCACTTTTGAGGTTTTTCCAATTTTCTCTCTCAATAGGTGCCCACTTCTTTTTCATTAGTTGAAATGCACCTCTTATGTCATGATTGATGTGATTAGGGATATTTTGACCATCCCCCTTCTAGGTATTAAGGCTTATCATGTACCTTTGATAGCCTAAGAGCATTTGACTCTAACTTTAAATGGATTGGTTTGGTGAAAAACTATGGAGACTTTGAGCATGAAAAGGTTATTTCACTGAATCTTGGGAACCACTTGAGATGAATCCATAAACATTGCTAACTTTATATGAAGGATGTTGAGGTAGAGAATAAACATCTTGATCAAAAGAGGATTAAATGTACATACCAGATAATAATTATTAGGTACTTGGACTACTTAAACTAATTTATAGATGCTTGGAGTCACCATTTATTTTTGAAAAATGCCTCGAAAGGCTGATATGTAGAAGTATAACACCAAAAATCCTTCCACTACTTTGGACCTTAGTACCATTTGGTGAGCTACAACTTTTACTTCTCAAATTTTAACCCTTTAGAAGAGGGTTATTTAGGCCCTTTCCAACATGATTTGTATAATGGGAAAAACCCTAGGCTATGGGTCACCTATAGTGGGGATAAACCTCGTAATTAGACAAGCTTCCTCTTTGATTCTCACGTAAATATAATGTTAAACTAATGCCTTATAGGGAAAAGAGTTAGAAAAAGGATAAAGGCTCCTAAAAATTTTAACTAGGTGATGCACCAAATAAAAATAGGGAACTCCCATAAGTTTAAACCCACACTACATATATATAGGACAATACTATCTCACACAATCTCAAGATTAAGTTGATTGCATAAGTGTTTCATGGAAGAGGTTTAGGAAGCAAGAAATGAAAATAAAGAGGAGTTATAAGACTCACTAAAATCTCACATTAATGGTAGAAAGTAATAATTGAGACCTATAAACAACATCTAAAACCCATCAAATAAGGTTAAAAATAAGGACCATGGATGAGGAAGATTCTCCTTCACATAGTTCCATAGTGAACATCTCACTAGACATAGATCCAAGGTAAGAGATAGGTAAAGAAAGTCCTATATTGCATTAAGAGGTTCTTAAAAATTATTGATAGGATCAAGCCTAATCAAGATGAGAATATTTTTTAATATCTTAGAGATTATCCCCATCTCCCAAAAATATTAAAACTCTAAAATTTGAGAATTAGTCTCTCTAAAATTTCTAATCCAAGAACCATTTAAAAATGGAAAAAGGGATAATATGGAGAAAGAAGATAGAGAAGAGGGAACATGTTCTAAGAAAAATTAATGGGTTATGACTTTCAATGAATACTCCACCATGATCTTAGTTGAATTAGGACTTAATACATCATAAACAAGATAACCCTTTTGTCGTAATAGCTTGCAAATAATTTAATTAGCTGAGCAAGATGCACTAAAAGAAAATAATTTGCCAAAGGTGGTGAGTCACGACCCTATTGAAAATGACACTTGCTCTCATTATGCATGCTTTGAACACTAGTTTTTCAAGATAATGGCCACGTCAAAGGGTGAGTTGATTGATCCTAATCAAAAATATCTACCCTTGCATGGGAACATAAAATTGGATAAAATATAGATTAAAAACCAATTTGGATTATTGGTTTTCCTATATATTCAATATAGATGACACTCTACTCAATTATTAGTCCTTTTTCATTGATAAACTATTGATCCTTTATCTATATTAGGTTTGAAAGACCTATGTAATCCTTGTATAGATTTAATGGTGATGTTTGGTCCTATTATTCCATCCTAATTCAATCTAGATCCATCCTAGATCACATTTCAGATTGGTCCCTTTGTATTTCTACCAACTTAGGTCAAAAATGGCTCCTTCATCCTTCACTTGAAGCTCCCTGGGATTACCCTTTTCTCATTAGCTATCTACCATGACCTATATCATTAACACCTTGACCCCATCTCACATTATTGATCTCAAGTTCTATGATCAAACATGGTTCATCGAGTTTGTATCTAAGCTAATGTAGTCTTGACACTTCAAACTCTCATATTTACACTTGGGATCTACTAACTCTTTGACTTGCTTGCATGCCATTGATCTTGCTTGGTTTGAATGACTGCTAATCACTTATCTTTATAATTAGCTCAGCCTTTACCTCTGCTCATTATTAAACATCAAGAAATTGTCATTATATCACTTCTTCTTGATGTCTTGGAGTAAATGTGCTCCATCAATATCCTCAAGAGTTAATCAAAAATTACCTAATGCAATATTGACTAATTATGGGAACCATTCCAATCTATCTAAGAAGCTACCTTTAGACCTCAATTAATTTTGCTATGCTTAGATACATGTCATAAAATTTAGACCATATGTTCTTAAAACTAGGAATCCAACCATGTATCTAGCTACTCTTGGAACCTTCACACATGTGAGATATGCCATCATCTAACTACTAACTTGTCTTTTACTTGAACTTAGACATTTAATGAATTTGAGCTCAGATTCATTTCACACCATTATATCAAGATGCATGATTTCACACTAACCATTTGTACTAGACATATTTGAAACCCCAATGACTAATTTATAGGGATTAAATTTTATGTTCATGTGAAAATCATTTGATGCTTATGAGACCAACATTTACATTTGCATGACCATCAAATTTAAACCCTTGATGGTTTTTCATTGTGGCTTAAAATTGACATCTGCATGAACATCTACCATTTTTGACCAATTTTGAAGGCTTGGATATGGAATCAAAAAGTGCATGGAAGCACAAAATTTGTAAGAGATGTTTTTTATACATAATATTGCACCCACTTGGTTTTTTAGTCCCAAGAGATTCATAAGTATGTTTTTAAAATGTTAAAGTGAGTTGACCTATGTGTTCTTACATGATGTTCACTTTTTTATCACTGATCATTTGAACCTAAATGACTATTTTTCAACATTTGAATTTGACACTCGTGCAAATGTCTTTCTCTATGTGATAAACTTTGAGGACTTATATCTTGATATATCAATATCATCAAGGCATGAAACTTGTAGAGTATGTTTTAGGCATGAAGAAATTTGATCATGTATGATCCTTTAGTCATGTGAGGATTCCTAAGCCTACTTATTAAATTCACAAGTGAAAATATCTACTCATTTATATTTGACATGATAATGTTGGTATGGTTCACTTGGCTTGTGCTATGTCCTTTTTCTCAAACCTTTGAATCTTCAAAAGATTTTTTGAGGCTTATACAAGCTTGTCCGTGACCCCAAATTCATTGATCACCATAAAACCTACTCATGGACCTACTCCTTACTATATATATATATATATATATATATATAATTTAGATTATACTTTAATAAATATTTAAGTGTTTTAAAAGCTTTATGTGAAAAATGAGATCCATAGATCACTCATTCGATCTAGAACATCTATTTTTCTGCTCATCTATTAACAACCGAACCCATATGGGAACATGCTTTATATGTGGGAAAATTTGGCCAAAAATTCCAATGAATTGACATTATGTGTTATGATTTTCAATTTACATGTTTGTTTCTCAAGTTATGTACTTTAGATGACCAAGTATGTGATGATATATCATGTATCTCACTATTTTTTTTGATAAAATGCTATGGATAATGATTATATATTTGAAACAAATAGTATAAAAATTATGTAATATGATGATATATATGAGATTACTCATCACTAAAAACCATTTTGTAAGTGATGTCCCAATTTTTTTGTTACACACAATACACAAGTTATAATTTGTACTAGGGGAATGAAAAGGGAGATAGGATAAAGTGAGATGATAAAATATGAAACTAGTGAATCAAAATGTTGTAGTAAAAAATGAAGATGAACTAATATTTATGATCAAATGTGGAATTCTAATTCCTTATAAACTTATAAAATACTAACTTCTTTATCTTTATCTAGAGATAATTGATCCTTATAAATCAATAAATGGGATAAGGCTATCTTTTTTCGAATAGGCATGTAGATATGCTTTCTAAATAAATTTTTATTTGGACACTTTTTGATTTAATATTTTTTAAAAAACTTAACCTTAAGTTTTATTTATGACCACATATACTTATCCTCATGTTATTAGGAAGACATATGAGCTCATCACCAATGGATATATGTAGGTTAGTAAGAAAAACTCTCCTCAATGGTAACCCCACACAACTAGTAATGTGTGAGGGATCAAAATTGAATGTTAACAAGGTTGAGAGATGTTGGAATTAGTTTTATTTTTGTATAAGATTTTTATAAGAGTCTCTTTTTTGTTTTCTATCCCTTTACCCCCAAATATTTGCCTTGTGTAACTAGTAAGATGCAAGGGCTCAACACCAAATACCAAGATAGGATGGTAAAGCTACTTGATTTTTAGCTTGCTAGTGTTTTGATTTAGAATTCATCATAAGAGGGGAATATGTCATAGATAATTTTCTAGACTAGGATATAGGCTAAAATTTTCTATGTTTTCAATAATATATAGGGAAAATAAGTGAACTTTGCTCATAATAACTTTGGAAAAAAACATTGTAATGTTATTTTTGAAAATATCTTCCATGGGATAATAGATTAATGTGTAAAAATATATTCACATGATATGCTTAAATTTTTTAAGTTTCATGCTATGTGAAATAATCAGCCAAATAATCACTATACATAACACATGATATGCAACTCAACACATAAACTATGAAAAATGCAATACAATGAAATAAATGTGACATGTAATAACTAAATATAAAAAAATTTAAGGTGTAAAGAGCTCATATATTCATAAAACCCCTTTTCCTCTAAAGTACATAATTGATAGGATCTATTATTGAAATCTTTAGTCACTAGGTAGGGGCCTAACTTGTTATTTTTGAACTTCCAACCTTTTCCTTTATTCTTATAAATTAAATTTTCAAGCCTAAGGATAAGGTATCCTACATGTATCAAATACTCATGGATGTTTTTATTATACTATATGCCCATATGATCTATGTATGCAACATGGTTCTAGGTAAAAAGAAGTCATCATTCATTTAAAGTTTTAAGTTTAGCTTGTCATGCATTATTATACTCCTCATGGTAGAGTATAACACACAAAGGCTTGGTATCTCAACCTCCATATGTAAAATAACTTCATATCTAAACATAATGGAGTACATAGTTTCCCTCATGGGCATTTTAATGTTAGTTCTATAAGCCTAGAGTGTTAGATAAAGTTATTAATACCAATATCATTTAGAGTCTTCAACCATCTTACCCAAGATTAAATTTAGGGTTTCATTGGTGGATTTAGCTTGGCTATTTGCCTGTGGATAATACAAGGAGGATATGTGATGTGATATGGAAAAATTATTCTATACTTCACATATCTCAAGATTTTTAAAGGGGGATCGATTATCTGTTATGATGATTTATGGAACCCTAAATTGATAAATGATTTGGCTCAAAATAAATTTTATAATGAATAAAAAAATAATAGTTGTGAGAGGAATTAATTCCACCCATCTATTAAAATATTTGGTGGTTATGATAATGAAGTGGTGATCATCTGAAGAAGTGAGGAAAAGTGTATATACTAGGTTTATACCCAAAGTAGAAAAAGGCCAAGGTATAACAATCAACTATAGAGGTTAAGGAGGGATTTGGATCTCATGATAAATGTGTTTTCAATACTCACATTTCCTAAGATATTTGATGACATCATGTTTAAGAATGGACCAGAACAATCCATTCTACATATTTTGTGATAGTTGAAGTGTCCAATAAAGTGACTAAAAAAAACCCTATTATGATAATGGAAAATGACCATTTATAACTCCTCTTGGTCTACCATCTCAACAATAAGACATAAAAGGTCCTACAATAAGGAACCTCATATTAAATGATGTACTTGGAAATGATAATGTAAAGATATTACCTCTATTTGGATTTGGCATCATTAGGATAGGTACAATAAATTAACTATTTAACCCTAAAATGAAGGGTTATAGATAGGTCAAGGATATTTGGATCACTATTATAGGGATACATATAAATTATTAATCACAATGGTGACAATCAGATAAACATTTCACCAATTGGGTGATAAACTCAGATATAAACATATACTAAATATCTTATGATGAGAATAGGCTAAATCTAGAAAGTGAAATTAAGTTATGTATGAAAATGACAAAGAATTAATATACTTAGTTGGTTTTGATGCTAACATAGTGTTGGACCTAGAACAAATAAGAATTAAATTGGAAGAAGATTCTAGAACAATCATTGGATTTTGGATTGGATGTTTTTGGATCTCTAGACACTAATGGTATCCTAGGATGGTTACATCGATGTTATTATCTATGTTTGAAGTAAGTTTCATGTATAAAATACCTATTACAAAAGGATGTGACCACATGTATATTCCTAGGTTTTGATTTACCTTCACTTTAGTGCATTCATATCTTGATCATGGATTGTCATTCCTCATGAAATGTTAAAACCCTATTTATTCATATTCATGGTGACCTTAGGTAAAAATGGGTTAGTGGGAACATGGTTTTGATTTGACCCAAAATAACCCTATATTATTGATTTCTTCATATATATCCAATACTATAAAGAGGACATCAAACTGATGTACTTATCCCCTACATGTTGGCTTATGTGTGAATCATGCAGTATGTGCAAAACAAGTACAATGGTCACCTAAATTATAAATTGAAAAATCATTCTCTTGGTTTACTCCTTTAATAATTCAAACTTCAAGCATGTAAATGTGTCTTTCTTATGATTGGGATGGAAATAGTAAATATTTAATTAATTAAATGTTTGATAGAGTGATATTGATAGTTACCTTGGTCTCTCTTGGTATTTTCTAGGTGAGGAATGAATGACGGTTGATATTGCACTTATATCAATCATTTTTGAGAAATAAATTAAATTGAATCACTTAGACTAACCATTATTATATGTTTCATTTTAAAAAAGGATGACTTTAGGGAACTAGACACTTGTGTCAAGTTAGGACACTAGAATTGATGCTAGTGTCTATTCTAGATGTTAGTGTTTAGGGAGTATGAAATTAAATACAAGTTCAAAACTTGTGGAGGTGGAAGATAAATACATTTTAAGTATTTTAGGAAATATATAAGGCATGGTTAATCAACATAAGACTAGTTATACTAAGATATAGGCCAAAGGGCACAAGATAAAATAGATGCAAGACTTACAATAGTAAGAAATGTTTATAACTTAGAGAAACAACCAAGGTTTTAGTTTTTTAAGTTTAAAAGGAAGAGGTGATAAATAATCCATAAATATCATCTACATCCCCCATTTTAATATATTATAGAAATTTTTAGTTTAAAGGAAAGGAATGCATATCTAGGTGTGTATAATGCACCTTGTCTTTATGTGTGCCCAACATGAATGTATTTATAGTGACTAACCTAAATATAAGATCATTTATAGTATATTATTGGTACATATAATCTAGAACTGAGAGTAATTGATATAGATTACAATTTGAAGAGCAAAGTTTGGTAGTACACCTATATGTTGATGTAACCACCTTTCATATTAGAAAGTTGATATGAAAAATATTTATCATTGAGCATTTATAAAATAGATAATATGAAAAATATAAATAAATATTTAAATATCATATATCCAAAGAGATCAATAGATACATAGTAAGAGAGACAGATTGGAAGACACACACCCCCAACCTTGGGGCAAAGTGAAGTTTCTACTTGGTAGTTAAGATTAACTCAACTATGCAACCCAATAATACTTATAATATAGTGAGGATATATGATAAAATCAAGTTAAACATAAAAATTTGGGAATATTAAGTGATTTAATCACCTCAACCATATCAAAAGTGAACTAACTACTATAATATATTGGCTGAATAAAGTCTATAAGAGTTTGACTATGGTATCAATACATAAAATTATGTGATTTGGAATATTTTATTTTATAGGCTTAAAATATGAAGTTGATTTAGATATTTAAATATTAGGCACATATTTCATAGCATATGCACCTTAGATATATCTCATGCTAAAATTATGTATAAAAATTATACCAATGTATATAATTTTTCCATAAGTATGAATCTGAATCATATAAATATGTGCTTTGGACAATTTGGAGACTATGTAAGTATGGATAACATTATTCCAAAGCATACCCTCACTATATATAGATAAATATGAAAACTAATATAAGTACCAATGTGAAAAAAATATTTTCAAATTATGCACCCAATGTAATTTGGTGATGTGAATATTGAATAGGTGTGGATAACATACTTCTAAAGCATGCCCCCAATAAATATAAAACCATAAATGTGTGGAATCCATGCCTATATGACATGTCCCCACTAAATCTAAAAATTATTCCAAGTGTGGAAAAGATGCCTCTATGATATTCCCTCACTTATGTACCCCCCTTTGAGCTAAGGGAAAGATAGGAACTAGTAGTTATGTCACCTCAAAAGGATAAGAAAAATTTATAATTTGTGAATAAAACCCTATAACATATATAATGAACATGTATAGGTAAATATAACATTGGAGTCAATAAAACCAATGTGATCACATGAAGGAATAAGATAAATGATAAGGGTCATGGAAAATTCTAGATAGTAATATTACAATATCAATAATAAAATAATCACACACACAAGAGAACTCAAAATAAATTCAAAAGGAAATGGTACAAGGAGATTTCAAACAATGGGCATCTTTATATTCCACACAATCTAAGGGACATGAATTATTTAAATGTATATAGAAATAAGGATGGCATATTTAAATGTATATAAAACAAACATTGACATATCAAATGTTAAATAAAGAATACATAGGCATGAGGGCCACAAATGAAAGAGAATATTCAAATGCTTGAATAAGGAATAAAATAACAAGGAAAGACACTCAAGGAAGTTCATAAAATAAATCATAATCAATAGACATAAACATGTCATCGTAGTGCATGGATCAACTATGTTAGCAAAAAATATCAAGTATATAGCATATCAAGTACCCTATGTAAGATATAATCATGGATAAAGACATTTATAATTACATATGTAAGTCTAAACTTGATAATGAAATATGATCATCATACCATATAACCTACGTGTATCAATATTAAATAAGTGTATGCCCACAATGTTTGTATGACCTAAGTAGAGGGGATGCCAACCATCTAAAATATGAATAGGTCATGCATTTATGTGTCTCTATCATACTGAATTAGAGGCATGACATATATGTGTCTATGTATAAGTAACTAAATATGCTATCCATCAACATAAACTAACATATAGGTGCCAAGGATCCAATAGAACATGTAGGTGCCAAAAATATTTTTGGATTATTGAATGTTTTTAATTTTTTTGGTGTTTTGTAATGTTTGAAGAGATTACTATATGATCTCATTCAATGGATGGTCATAGGCATATCTCTACTTAGTTCTTAATAACCTTAAGTTAGATCTTTTACATTATTTGTATCGTAATTTGATAATGTGAAAATGTAAATATAACATTCCTCCTCATGTTTTACATGTGTAATAGAAGCAATGCTATCATTTGGAATATGTATTATTTTTACTTCATAATGAAAGGAAATACCTTGTTTTTTTTGATCAATTTTTTATTCCATTTGGTATAGCCAAAGAGTTACTAGTGTAAGTACATATGGAGATGTGGTAGACATATCCCAAACTTGTGTTTTAATTACCTTAGGACAACAAGCAATTGGTATTGTTATTTTTCCTAAAGAGTCTTTTTAACTAACATAGGGTT
Organism: Torreya grandis; assembly: GCA_037957365.1. Lineage (NCBI taxonomy): Eukaryota > Viridiplantae > Streptophyta > Pinopsida > Cupressales > Taxaceae > Torreya > Torreya grandis. The sequence continues at coordinate 899,221 of JARHVA010006040.1, forward strand.
AATAAAATCTATAACCCTAAAACAAAGGGGTATATAGAAATGAATAATCATAAGGGTGATAATCAGATCTACATTATGCTAATTGGGTGTTAAACTCATATATAAACATACTTGGATTTATTATGTTGAGAATAGGATAAATATAGAAAGTACAAATAAGCTATGTATGGAAATGAAAAAGAATTAATATGCTTATTTGTTTATGATTCTAACATAATGTTCTAGAACAGGTAGGAAACATACTCAAAGAGGATTCTAGAACAATCATCAAATTTTGGATTGGATGATTTTATAGCTCTGTACATTAACGTTATCTTATTAATATTACATCAATGCTATTGTTTGGATTTAATGAAAGTGTCATTTATGGAATACCTAATAAAAAAGGATACAACCACCTATATGCTTCTAAGTTTAACTTTGCCTTTACTTGGGTGTATTTAGATTTGGGTCATGGCCTGTCACTCCTCATGAAATGTTATAACCCTAGTTCTTCATCTTCATGGCAAGGTTGGGGGAAAATGGGTTAGTGGGCACATAGTGTTGATTTAACCCAAATAATCCTCTATTAATGATTATTTATTACATAACTAATACTTTTAATATGGCCTCAAACTAATGTACTTCTCCCCTACATGTTGGCTTGTGTGTGAATCATGAAATATGTGCAAAGCAAGTAAAATAGTGACTTGACTTGTAACTTGATAAATAAATCTCTTGAGATACTCTATTAGTAATTAAAACACGTGGATGGAATTTTTTTATGACTGATATTGAAATAGGGAATCTTTGTTCAATTAAAAATTTTATAGAGTGATTTTGATAAATTGCCTTGGTCTCTCTTGGTAATTTCTGTGTAGAATGAATGAGGGTTGATATTTTATTTATAACAATCACTTTAAATAATTAAATCACGTTAGATAACTTAGTATAACCATTAAGATATGTTTAATTTAGAAAATATATGAATTTAAGTTACTAGACACTTGCCTCAGGTTAGGACTCTAGAATTAATGATAACATCTATCTTAGATGTTAGTGTTAAGGGAGCAAGAAAGTAGGTATAGGCTCAAAACTTATAGAGGTGGAAGATAAGTAAATTATAAGAATTATGGGTAGGATAAAAGGCTTGATTCATCAATATAATATTGGTGAAACTAAGAGATAGGCTAAGGGGCATAATATAGAATAAATACAAGATTTATAAAAGTAAGAAATGTACAAAACTAAGAGAAACAATGAAGGTCCATGTTTTTCAAGTGTATAAGATTGAGGTGATATATAATCCATAAATATAATATATAATAATGAACAATTTCAATTTACAAAGGTGAATAAATTATAGGAGTTTTATCTACATAATAAACTAATTATCAATAAAAATGGTATCAATGAGATCACTGACTTCCAATAAAGAATATCCCAACCATTCGATAATGACCTATCACTAATGGAAATCTAGTTGATGTAATTAAACTCAAATTTTCTTATAAGTGTGATAAAATACCCAGTATTTAGTGAGGGGTCTTGTTGGGTTAAGAAATTTCATAAGACTTGATAACTTACCATGACTCATGTTTATTTATTAATCACATCGTGTCACAATCACTTAGTTTTAAACATAATTTATAAATACACTTTATCTGCTTACATGTAACATGTTTCATAATACATGTGATTATGGATAATGAAGTAGAGGGCATGTTCTTTATCATCATAATCCTCTTAATCTAGTACAAAATGAAGAGGTATCTTTTTTCCCCTAATATAAAGTATGAGGGGCTTGTCAAATTGGATGCCATGAGCATCAAGGGAGATGTAAAAAAGTATTTTATTACCTCAAATGCATCTTATAAATTTTTTGTATAGGTCATGCCACTCATTTTCTTAAGTAAATTTTTGATTGGATGAAATACATGGGTGAGGTCTCTTATGAATCTTTAAATGGGCCCCAACTTTTCTTTGGAATGACCTAAACCCTTATCCATTAGTGGGGGAGGGAACATGTCCAAAATTATACAAATTTTGGTGGGATTGATATCAATTACATTTTGAGAGATAATGTAATCAAGTATTGTTATACCTTTAACTCTAAAAACACACTTATTAGGATTGAGGTTAATTTTATATTTGATTAAACATGTGAGGATAATGTGAAATAATCTTATATGGTCAATCCTTTCCTTTGCCTTCCGTAGAAGATTATTTACATATGCCTCAACTATATTATGAATAAGAGCATGTAAAACGTGGGTCATGGCCCTCTAATATGTTTCCTTAACATTTTTGATGCCAAAATAATTAATATATAATAATAACATCCCCATGGTGTGGTAAAGGAGGTTTTTGATTTGAGATTCATTAAAAATGTGGATTTGATTATAGCCAGAGAAACCATCCATGAGGGATATCAACTCATAACTAATAATAGTGTAAACTATAACATTGATTGATGGAAGAGGAAAATAATCCTTAGGGAATGATTTTTTAATGTTGTAGAATTAAATACATATCCTAATACGACCATTATTTTTTAGGATGAGGAGGATGTTGAATATCCATTTGGAGTAATACATACATTTTATAAACCCTAATTTGAGGATTTTTATGACTTTTTATTTCACCATTAATTATATATTTAGATTTATTATCTTGAGACTCTATTTTATAGGATTTTTTTTAAACATCATGACTGGCTTGTGGAAAACTAATTCAAGATTCATTCCCACAATGTCTCCATAAGAGAAGGAAAATTATTAAACAACTTAGTGAGAAGTTGATTATAGTATTCTATTTCATGTAGTGAAAGTGAGGACGTAAACTTAAGGATTATAAAATTCCCATTAGTTCCTATGTTTATATTAATGGTATCCTTAATGAGGAAAGCATTTCCCTCTTTTAGTTGATTAGGATCTGGAAGGAGGCTAATGTCCACATATTATGCATTAAAAATTTCAAGATCTTGATTAGAAGATAAATATTCCTCAACTTTAGATTAACAATCATAATAATCACTCCCAAGTGTAGATTCATGATAACATGTGAGAAAAAAACCTCTTTATTATGGTCAAAGAGTAGGAGGTCATCATAAGCATGAAGCAACTCTAAAATAACTTCATCATTTTTATCCAAATTAAGGACTAGCAGAATAAATTTCATCCCTATGCAAGTGAGGATTGGGTCATTATGAATTTTATGTATGAGAGGCTCTATCATAATAGACACTATGAAATCTAGCATAGGTATCATTAGGTGGGGAGAAAAATAGGAAGAGTAAGTAACCATAGAATTAAAAAGTTGGCTAAATTATCTTGGAACTACATATATAGAAACCAAGTTAAAAACCAGGGTGACTTCTTACACCCTAACCTTATAAAGATACAAGTGCTCAGCTTTAGTTTGATAGATTTTAGATGCTTGATTAGTCATTATTTGTGAATCACTTTGGATCTTTATGTTTTAAATTCCCAATTATTTAGTAATGAGAATCCTAAGAAATAGAATTTCATACTCAACCCCATTATTGGTGCACTTAAATTCATGTTTAAAATTTAAGGGTGGGACACTTTACTTTAGGGAGACCAAGATTAGTCCTTCTCCAACACCAAAATGACATTTTTACCCATCATAGCAAAAGACCATTGACCATGTGTATAGGAAGGATCATCACTAGGGAGGGTTTCATGATCTTTTGATACCTTAAACATGTGAATGTCAAGTATGTTAAATAACCCCTCCTAGGGATCCTAGTTTTAAGATTTAGAGAAATTATAAGTCCCTTCCCCTCTTGGGTCAAATGAGATAATGATTGGTGGATCATTTCTTAAGATATATATAATATTAGACATTGACATAGGATCTATAATGTCCACTAATTATAGGGGTTTGGTAAATCCATTAGTAGGTAGATGATAGTCAATGTGTAAACCTGGTTATTTGTGCATGGTCATTTAAATCATGTCAGAAGTCTCTGGATCCAAATGGAAAAAAAACCTTACCCAAATAGAAGAACTTGATTTTTTAGAATAGGTTTTATCGGATGGTATTCATTTTGTGAATCCAGGGTATTCTTAAGATCATGTTATAATTTATGTCTTTTTCAATCACATAAAATCTTGTTAACATAATCATAGGACCTAGAGTGGATGGAAGAAAAATGGTTACTATAGAGGTAAAATTGAGTTTATCATACAATCATACGGTATTATGAGTTTTGGAATAGTTATTTTCCATGTAATCAAGTTTTTAAAATAAAGAGAAGGGGATAATGTTCATGGTTGCCTCATTATCAACAATGTATTTCATTACATAGTTATTATCATATGTGGAAAATAAATATGGACCCCCTCCTTTCCAACTCAAATTCAATAGGGAGACTTCTAAGGTTGAATAAATGACTAGTGTCTTTGGAATTCCACCCAAGTGGAAATATATCTAGATAAATGTGATTGATTTGGGCCTACAATATGAGATCTATGTTGGATAAATACCCTAATCCTAAGGCATCAAGAAATTATAAATGATTATGTGAGTTATTGAGAAAGTAAAGAAATAAAATATGTGATAATATTTTCATAAGATCTAAAATCATATCATAATTACATTAGGGATGGTGTTAATAACTAGGATGTTCAAAGGGTGAATAGTTGTGGGCTAATATTCCTTGGTATAAGTAATTATATTTTATTCCTCTTCAACTTAAAACTCATAAAAACATACCATATTAGTTTTACCTTGGAATCCCAAAAAGGGGAAACATCAACATTGGTAGTTCCAAAAGTTGATGTTTTAATATCATTGGTACATGCTTGTGTAGGTTTACTATGTGGAACTAGTTGATTTTGAAAATTACCTCAAGTAGTATTTGAGGAAGCTCACATTTAGTGGTTTAGAAAAGGGTTTTGGTAAAATTGGAGATTTTGGATTTGTAATGAAACAAGACCATTATAAAAGGTGTGAGGGTTTTCACCTACATTCCATAAGAACATATCTATGAATGTTTCCCTTTGATCCTCAAAGATTCCTTGGATGAACTTTATATAATCCCTATAGTTCCTAATATCATGAATAATAACTCAAAGGAAGAGAGAATAGACATTTGGATCATATTCCTTAGGCTAGTAATTTTATCCTTAATAGCCAAACCCTTGTTGATTATTCCTTTGATAATAGGGTTGGTTATAGAATAGTATAGAATGCTTAGCACGCTAAAACTAGTTCTAATTTTTGTTCTAATACTTCATGTTATAGGGTGGAGGTTGGTATAATTAAACCACATGAATTGTAGTTGAGAGTTTTAGTTCCTAATTTTACCTTTTAGGGTTTTGCATGTGTAAATACCTATGTTTGGTTAAGGGGGAGAGATGCCTAAATTAGTTAAATAAATTATAATAATTAGGCTAGAGATTTGGTATGACCTTTGACTTATTTTGAATATTTAGTAATAGAAATAAATATGGTAAAATAAATATTTAGCTAAAAATAGGCTACCATAGATGATCTAGATTCTAAAACTTGAGTTATCAGTAGTTTTGAGTGTCATAAGTAGGATTTTAATATTTATATATTCACTAGATAGTAGCACCTACTTTGGATAGTAGCAAAATATATGTATAGTGTCATTACTATGGTGTTAAAGTCCTTTTTATGGGATTTGTTCCATTTTTTGGGAACACATGTGCCTATGTATGTATGTTCTTTTCCTACATGACCAAATCTTATAGCTATGTATTATACCTAGAAAGTTTGATTTTGTTTGAAAACCCTAGGTCTCTTTGCAAGTATGATATGATAAATACTTGATTGTGTTATTAGGATGGAATGGAAATCCTGAATACCATGTTGTGTAGAGTTTTTCCCACATAACAATACTCCAAAGAGGGATCAAGTTTGATGTAGTTTTACCACCTAGTGCTTGATGTATGTGCAAGAGAATGCTATAATAAGAGTGGCCTTCAATGCCTTGAATGTTTTTGATCTTTGGAATGATTGAAAACTAGACTTAGGGTTATTGTAGATGGTATTATGAAGAAAGTAGAGGAAAATAGAGATATTCTACCTTGATTTTGCACAAGTTTGTCTTTAGTTTTAATAGCTTTTGCATCTATTTTTCACCTAATGAATAGAGGTGGATTAGAATTGTATTTATAGGGTTCTATTTATTTTTAAAAAAATAAAATGAGCTTAGTTTGACCTTAGGAGGGACACATGTTTGAAAAAGTATATGTTGGGAAGAGTTAGGGATAAAGATGGTAGCGCCCAATTGGAGACACTAGTGTCATGTGGCTATAGTGTCTCAAATGTGGTGCTAATGTATTTTTGGTAGAGTGATGAGAATGTTCGATTGGGGTCAAAGATGATAGTTTAGGGACCATTTCTTGACTAGATATAGGTGATTGTGATATGTTGAATGGCTAGAAATGTAAATCTATGAATATAAAATAGGTTTATGACAAGCCTAAGGATATGGTAACTCAAGAAACACTCTTATAATATAATTACCACTTTTAGGTGATTAAATTTTCCCCCATTTTTGATAGTAATGTATCAAAGTGAAATTAGTAGTATAAATGAAAAATAAGCATACCTAGACTTGACTTGAAACTGAAGCCATTATAGCGAAGTTTTAATATGTAAATATAGATTTGAATGTGAAACAAGATACAAAGCAATATCCTATAATGAAACATTCAAACATTAGTCCTTAATAATGAGATTATCAAAAGTAAAAGACTATGTTGAAATGAAATAACTTGGTAAATAGAGAGGAAAGGAATGAATACACCTCATTAGGTATGTGAAACAATGTATAAACTTAGTAATAACTTATGTGTATGAATGTGGATAGTGATCATATCATTGAATAACTTAAACTAAGTTGATGGTTTACTCAATCCCCATATGGGTGGCTCCATAACTCAATCAAGTTTTTACCCCGGCATTGCCCACCCTTTCTTGGTAGTTCTTGATCTCTATGAATAGTTTGGATTAGATTGTAAGTGTGTCAAACCCTATCATATAAGTGGACAAATAACTCATGTAGGCCATGAATCCATAATTTACCCTATGTTAGATAGATTAATTTATAATTATATTGTGTATTCTAACTGAGTAATCTAACTATGTATTCAGCTCCATGGGCACTCAGGTATATTAGGCAGCTTTGAGACAATCAAGAATGCCAACAACTAAAAATTGATTGAGGCATGAATTTGTTGACAACCTAGAATGTAATAGAAAGTGTATATATCATAGATAATGACATGGAGTTTGATATTCCATTTGGTCAACCTATTTCAATCTAAGTATATGGAAACTATGTACCACACACATGCCCCTATCTAAATCTAAGTATATTAAATCTAAATCAATTATGTAATAATTGAATTTATGTACTGATATGAATGTATGAGAGATAATTCCATGCATGATGCCCATAAATTTAATCAATTTGTATGAATTTGAACTAAAATGACTAAATCTAAACACAACTACCAAACCTATGACTATATCTATCCAAATATGTAATGTACCTAGTGTACTAGTATAAATTATCTAAAATATCCTAAAGTTAGAGCTATTAAAATGTATCAACTTGTAGTGGATATTAGTTCCATGTGGTTATAGTGCCCAAATATATGCACTAATGACTTATCGGTTTGATGTCTATGGGGTCTTAACTAAATATAGAGCCTCTATTCTATTCTATGTCTACCCTAAGTCTAATCTTTATAACTGAACCAATGTGTTGAAATGTATATGTGAAAAAAAATAGGAGCCTAGTCTCTATGACAACCCCTATAAATTCCCCCTCTTTTGGGGTTTAGTTATGTAATCTATGGAAGAATTGACCTCTAAATAATTAATTCTACAAAATGTGTTAGCTAGAGCATGATATTCTAATATAATATACAAACTTAACATGAGAATGAAAAATTATCTAATTAAAAGTATGAAATATAAGATGTATGTTGTAATCTAACATCAAACAGTGGTGTTAATATAGATGTAAGAAAACTATAACAATAGTAAAATTTTAGTAACTACCAAAGGGGATAAGACATGATGTCCATTAAGGCTCACATGTAGGATAGTTAAATTCATGAGAGCTCTCATAGCATCAAAAATTGGTGTGTGTGTGTGTGTGTGTGTGTGTGTGTGTGTGTGTGTGTGTGTGTGTGTGTGTGTGTGTGTGTGTGTGTGCGTGCGTGTGTGCGTGCTCGTGTGTGTGCGTGTGCACGTGTGTGTGTGCATGTGCGTGTGCGTGTGCGTGTGCGTGCGTGTGTGTGTGTGTGTGTGTGTGTGTGTGTGTGTGTGTGTGTGTGTGTGTGTGTGTGTGTGTGTGTGTGTGTGTGTGTGTGTGTGTGTGTGTGTGTGTGTGTGTGTGTGTGTGTGTGTGTGTGTGTGTGTGTGTGTGTGTGTGTGTGTGTGTGTGTGTAACAATAGAAAAATAGGTGTCATGGTGTATAATCATACATAGAAGAAAACATACAAGAACATAAGGAATGAAAAAAGTAGGCGAAGGGTCTATAATACAAGGGACATGGGCATATGTCACTAAATTTGAGAATGAAGACATAAAAGGATATGTTCAAATATCCACATACACAAATAAACATTAATTTGGTGTAGAGCTACACAGAAGGACATGTTCAAATGTTTACATATAGAATCATGAAAGAGAAAACATAAGGGACATGGGCACATGTCCAAGGCATACAAACATAGAAGTGGCATAGAAGCCAAGTAACAATTATAGATTTAAATACCCTAAAAAATGTAATAATCATAGTAACATAATTAAGTCTAATCTAGGAACTATAAATGAAAGCATGTATAATTGTGTAATACAAATTTATGTAGATGACAAGGTGCATATATATTGAATCTCACTAGTGATAGTTGAAAAAAAAATGAGAAATGAATAAAAGTGATTAATATTAAGATAAATCAATGAAGAACTATAATTTATAATATGTAAATATAAAACTTGGCTATAGAAACTATGTAGGAGATGCCCTCAAGTGGGTAGATGTAGAAATGTATAAACTTAGATCAGTCTAAATGCACCAAATGGGTAGATGGTAGCTAGTCTGGATTAGTGTAGTGGATCAGAGTCCTATGTGGAATTTACAAGTACTTGATAAGAATAAGTGAAGGATATGTGTATGATAAAACCAACTACATTGGGATATATAGCAATATGTAATATCTAGAAAGTAGTAGAGATGTAAAAAAAATTAATGCATATAATTTGTAAGAAAATTATGTTTTGGAAATATTTAAATGCTTTTGTATTCTGACATATTATATTATTTTTGAGTTTTTCTGAGTATAAAGTATGTACAAGCATATGAAAATAAATTATGCACAAGAAGCAACTGAAAAGGAAGTAAGTATAATGGTAGGAACCATACTAACTTATGAGTATCATGGGAGACTCAACATCACCATGACCTATACTAAAGAGTGGAACAATGATCATGTGTGTAATGTGAGAGGGAAATTGTGAACCCATAATCTAATGTGTTGTAAATTTGAAACTTGAAGCTACCTAAGTATTGATGTTATGATTTTGTGTTATTTATTATGATTCCCTATGAATTTTAGGGGTCTTAGGGACCCATCTGGTAGATTTAGAAGCTATAGGTGATGTAGGTTCCCTAGGTTGAGAACCCTTAGAACTTAATATAACTAATCTTAGTGTGGATTATGTAGATTGAGGTCTTCTAGAATTTGTGGCATATCTCTAATGCAATGGTTTATCTAGTAATAGTATCCAAGGGAGAGTATTTATGCATGTAGACACTATAGAACTAAACCTGGCCTACTCTTAAGAATATTTTAAAGATTATGATATTTGCATAAGAGATATACTCTTTGCTATAATGGATAGTCATGTAATATCTACTAGTGAAACTAGAACTATAACTGGTGTTAGTACTGGAAGTGTGATTAGAATATATTATAAAAAATCCTATGGGATGGGAAGAGGATACTAATATGGAACACCCTAAATATTAACCACTTGGTTAACATGTATATACTTGATGCATCAATGTAATGTAGATGGGATGCCTCTGAGCTATGTTAACCATTACTTACCCAATAATATATCAAATACACCTACACTAGGTACTACTAGAAACTTAGTGGATATGTGTGATGGCCCCACTTGTATTTGAAGTATTATCTCCTTAATGGAGCTCTGAATGTGGCCACTGAAACCACTAGTAATTGTATTTTTAGGAAAAACATCCTGATCTATATAGATAAAGTGTTTTAAGAGTGAAATAATACACATGATTTTGCTTGACCCATTATCAACCATGAAACTATGAATAAGATGATGGTCTATCTATGATTATATGAAGAGCACACATAAATATGTGTCATCATCCAAAATATACTATTCTTAAAATATGATAAGTGGTCTTGGTGGAATTGTAGTGTAATACATGAAAATAAAATATATTATGTAGAGGATGTGATCCCTCTATATTTGTATGATAGGAAGTTGGTGGTGGATGAGCCTAGTATGTATAATTAACACCTGATGTGCCCCCTATATTATTATTTGTATTCTTAGGAAAATGATTAGAAAGTATCTTAAGTGCATTTTCCTTTATTTGTTGTTTTGGTGCCTTGGTGGGTGTGCCCACATTAGTAGTTTTTGCCTCAATACTATCCTATATCTTGTTCTTCAGGATAATGCATTTATTTGTGTTATGGCCTAGTGCTCTATGATACTCACAAAATTCATTTGAATCATGAATTTTTTGAAATGGCTATGTTGTATGAACCTCTTTAATGGGAGGGAGAGATTTGACATTGCATTCCAATAGTTGTTGTATAACTTATGTTGGTGACTTTGGTAAATTAGTGAATAATATGAAATAAGGAGTTGTTAAAACCCATCTAGGAAAAGGCTCTAAAGTTATGTTTACTATTTTATTTTTATATAACTTTGTGTATGTAATCGCAACCTTGTATGGAGGTTTTCTTCAAACCTTAATAGCTAAATCTAATCTATTGGTGTATTTGAAATTGCCCATTACTACGAGCTTAACTTGAAATTGCCCATTACTAAGAGCTTAACCTCTCATTCTTTAAGTGTGTAGCACATATCTATAATTGTGTAAAACTTCTTTAATAATATTCCTTTATTATGTTTTGGTAATAGACTCTATTTTAACATATCTTTAAGCTCTTTATCTACCATGGGACTAGTCAATTTTGATAATGTTATCTTGTACCATAAGACATAATTGATTATGGGCTCATTTGACCTCTGATTTAGTTATGCCACTTGTGAAAATTATATATTATCACTTATATTGATAAAAAAGTGTGATAATAGCATATATTCTAAAGGATTTAATGTCATGATATATTGTTAGGAAAATCATAGAACCATTGTAAGGCATAATCCTTGAGACTACATGGAAAAATATTCATAAGATTATAATAAATGGATAAATAGTCCAAGGATGTTACATGAAAGGATCTAAGGTGATGCTCTGGGTCACCCTTGTCATCATATAATGCGACCTTGGGTGCTATGAAATTTGATGGAAAAGGAGTTTCCACAATCTGATATTCCATTGATGTATGTAATAGAAGGTTGGAATCCAAGGCATGTGAAGGTTTAGTTTCCCCTACTCAAGATGTAACACATTATATTATAGAGAAAGAACCTAATTCATAAAGGATTATACACTAGGAGGAAATGAATATCCATAAGTGGAGTAGTTATCACTAATGGTTAAATAACAAGTTTTAGTTGTGCTACATGAGTTGGTTGAGTGGGCCCCACCGAAGGTGTAACAACATCATTAACTGGAGGGGTAGAAGATTAACCATTATTGTTATTTTGGATTTATTATTGAAGATTTTTTATGAAATTATCTTTTATATCCTTATGTTTGGACATTAATTCTTGTAATTGATGCTTATTGGTTTCATCAAATCTATTTTTAAATTTTTCCATTGTAGGTTAAGGTAGGAAAACACGTTTTGTATATTTTGGACTTTATAAGAATAGTAATATTTGAAAGTTTTCAAATTTTAGATATTACAAAAAATTAGAATATTTTAGAAATTTAAAATCTAAGTTTATATAAAAACGATACAAACCCTATGTGTGTATAGGGTTAGTATTTTAGAAGCTAGGGTTTCTTTGCAAAAAATTTAATTACATGTAAAATAAATTGAAACCCTAATGTAGAATTTGATTTTAATTAGCTAGGTACCTAAATAAAATCAAAAAATTAGAAGTATGTATCCCTAAATTTATTTCAAAAAAATAGGAATTAATGCAAGATATGGTTTTATGCAAGGCTCGAAGTAAGATGGGTTCACCAAATTAGTTAACCTTGTAGGGCTTTACATGTGTAATTACCTATATTTGGTTAAGGGGCTAAGATGCATAAATCAATTAAATAAATTATAATTATTAAGTATTAATTTGTAATTGTTTTTTTGACTTATTTTGACTTTCTAATAATATTAATAAATAGGGAAAAATAGAAACATAGTGTAAAATAAGTTGTTAAAGATGATCTAGGTTTTGAACCTTGAGATCTGAGCAGTTTTAAGTGTCTCAAGTAGGATTCTAATATTTATCTATTCACTAGATAATAGTTTCATCCATGTGTAATTTTCTTAATGTGGAATTAATGTCCTATTTGTATGATTATTCTTATTTTCATGGAGTACCTACAATTGTGTATGTATGTTCTGTTCATATGTGATAGAAACATGTAGCCATATTTTACACCTAGAAATCTTGATTTATGCACAAATCCTAGTTCTCTTTTCAAGTATGACATGAGAAATAATTTAGTGTATTAGTAGGATGGATTAGACATCCTCAACACCCCATTATGTAGAAAGTTTCCTACATACCAATACTTCAAAGAAGGATTAGGATCAATGTAGTTCTCCCACCTAGTTCGTGGTGTATGTTTAAGTGAATGCTAGAATGAGAGTGACCTTAGATGCTTTAAATGTGCCTAAGATTTGGAATGATTGAAAGCTAGACTTTTTTTAAGATGGTAGTATGCATAAATTAGGGTAAAATAGGGATAATGTACCTTAATTATTCATAAATATGTCTTTGGTTTGAATACATTTTGAATCTATTTTCCATCTAGTGAAAAGAGGTGGATTAGACTTATATTTATAGGGTTCTATTGATTTTGTGGATAATAAAATGAGTTTAGGCCAACCTTAGGAGGGGCACACATTTTTAAAAGTATAAGTTGGGAAGAGTTAGGGATAAGAACGTTAATGACCAGTTGGGGATACTAGTTTCATGTGGCTATAGTATCCCAAATGTGGTGCTAATGTCCTTTAGGTATAATGGCAAGAAAGTTGGATTGGGGTCAAAGGTGATAGTTTAGGGACTATGTGTTAACTAGTTGTAGGTGATTATGCTCTACTAAATGGCTAGAAATGCAAGTCTAATTCTCTATAATAGGTCTATGTCAAGCCTAGGGATACAGTAACTCAAATTACACTCTTGGCATCCAATTACTACTTTTAGGTGATTACAGTTCTTGACACCTATATTTTTATCTATGTTGGTTTTTTTCATGGGTGAAGATTGATTATTTTTCATTGGGTTTATCTTCTTATCTTATTTGATCATGCCATTATTTATGGCATTCATGTTTTGGTTAATGATTTTGGGGCCTTGAATATTGACATTATTTTGGATCAAATTTTAAAATCCCCATTATTTTGATTCTAGGTGATAATTCACTTTTTGGCCCCATAAGTTCAAATACCACTATCAATGACCACTTGATCAATATATAAGACACTTTTAATGGATTCTTCATAAGACTAATAGGGAAAATTTTGGATGTCTTCCCTGTTATCTTTGTTAAGGGAGTGAATGAAAATTTCAAATAACTCTCTCTAGTCCATGTGAAGTGCACTAGAAGACAAATATGTAAATTTTAACCATCTCATGATTAAATAGGAAACTAATTCATTATGTTATTATTTGATATGAATTAATTTTAAAATGGAAGTATTGAAAAGATTAATCATGTTGAAGGCCTTAATGAATTCATCCAACAATTATTTAAAGACATGAATGGACCCATAAAGGAGGTGCTAATACCAATTAAGAGGAATTAATTTTAAGATTTTTGGGAAAATATTTGAAAAAACCTTGACCCAAGGTAAGAATTACCTAGTAGCCATGGTGTAAGCCTTGATGTGTGCATTAGGATCTCCCTCCCCTTCAAACTTGGGAATATTTTGTATAAGATATAAAATAAGGACCCCTCATATGTTGAGATTGAGGGGTTCCTTAAGGTAATATACATAGATTCCCATGTTTTTAAATTTGGTTGTTGATGTGGTCAAGATATATTAGAAGGGTGGGATCACATAGGGGTTTCTTGGATAACCCCTAGGAGGAACGAAAGAGGCATGATAAGGTGAAGTGCGAAAAGATAAAAAATAGTTATATAGCTAGATAGACTTAGAGAACATATGGAAATATGGAGGAAATTTTATAGACATAAAAAGATTGGTGGTTTTTTAGGAGAGGAGTATGTGGATTTCACATATACTAAAGGAACATAGGTTGGATTATTAAAAACAAATAGAGTGTACATATGGGGCACATAACTTGGAAGGGTAAAGGGATGTGTATTATTAGTCACCACATTGGTTTATGAGGGTGGAGTGTAGGTGAAAACACCTCTGATCAAGATTTGGGTAGGATCTTGGTAAGCTAGAAGATTTTTTTAAGTGTATAGGTTAGGTAATATATGATTAAGGATGTCCTTAAGGGGTTGGTTAAAGCCATTGATTTATGGAGGCATATGTTATTGTTATGGTGGAAGAATGTAAAATTATTGTTATAGCCATTAATGAACCATATTTTGGATGACAAATGAAGATGATTAAACTTGGGTAGGAGCATCAAGGTTCACTCTTTGATTTAGATACTATTGGTTTTTCTCTAAATCATGAATATGAACAAGGTATTGATGAGTTCATTTAGGCTAGTCTTGACACTAGGACTAGGGCCTCATGTATAGGATGGGTGTAGGTGAGATATTTTTTAGTGTGAAGAGATTTATTTGGAGTAGGATCCTTAGAGGTAGTGGTCAGGGTTGCAAATGGTAGATTAGAGGCATTTTAATTCTTGTTATAGGTATGTATAGTTGATTGTATATGATTAAATTTGTCCTTTAAATAATAGATCCTTCTTATATATTAGTCATACTTAGAAAAAATTTCTACATCTAGGTTCTATAGGATAATCGATTGTCTAGTGGCCATATGAGGAATGGTTTCACTCTCTCTATTTATGGTATTAACATTGGTGTCAAGATGATTGTTCATAGTTTTAGAGACATTTTACACATTATGAGTAGGGATTGTAGTCTTGGTTTGAGTATTGAAGTTAGAATAGTCATAAGATTAATAATATATGTTGGTGTTGAAATTAATATTATTCCAAATATCTATGAATCCTCACTATAGTTAATTTTTATCCTTCTATATCCCTCTAGGCCAAGAGATCCCTTAGGTCATGTCTAAACATATTTTGGGGGTATATCGGTACCTGGAGAATAAATGAAATAAGGAAGGAAAATGGATAAGGGATAAATAATAATAATAATAATAATAATAATAATAATAATAATAATAATAATAATAATAATAATAATAATAATAATAATAATAATAATAATAATAATAATAATAATAATAATAATAAAAGGGAAATGAAAATGTGGAATTATTTCATGTCAAGTTCACCAATTTATATGCACATGGATAACACCTGCTAAATTATGGACTTGAATTCTCAATATCATGACAAGGTAGGTGATTTAATGGATGGATGATGGTTAAAACTATAGTTTGGGATGATTATTAGGTGGAATGGATTTGGCATGATGAGTGGAAATGGATGTGTGCAATGGAGATAAAATATTTATACTTCATGACCTTTATCAAGAGTATCTAATTGAGTGGAAACAAAACTTCAAGGTCCTTTGATATTGGCAATAATGAGGAGGTGAAGCTCCTAATTAATACTAGGAACATCAAGGTGGGAGTGGTTTGGTTAAATGGATAAATGAATATAGTTTAATTTTTTGAGATTCATATTCCATGTCAATGACATACACAAATTTTAATGATATTTGATGAGGATAGGTCCAAGGATAAAAAGGGGATGGATGTGAGAATCTAAGCTTGGATCACATTATATTAATGGCCTCAGTTTTAAGGAGGATGATGATGGGAGGATTGGGGATTTTATATTGTTATTTTATAGCATTGATATCATTAAAAATTAGGTGAGTTATGGGTGTGAAATTAAATACCTCAATTCTAATATTGACAATAATATTTAATTGAGTACTGATAGTAGGACTTGGTGCTCTAACTCTGGGAAAAAGAACTACTTTGTGAAGATATGGATTCTCATAGAGTGTCATCCAAGAGGCTAAGTTTGTAAATTTAAAATATAAAATATTTTTTATGGAATTTATATGTGATTAGACTTTAAATTCTATTAGAATAAAGGTTTTATAAATGCCAATTTTGTTTGGAACAAGCCTTTACTTGTTGATTTATTTTTGGTTTTTGGAAATGTTTTGATTGAAATGAAATCTAATTAGTTGATGAAATTAAATAAATAAAAGTAAATAAAAAATTAATAACTATAAATAAATGAAATAATTCTTATTTTTTGTAGTTTTCAATTCAATTTTTGATGCATGAAGTACTAGAATACCAAATATAGACTAACAATGCAAATGGTAATTTGTAAATTTTTTAGTGCAAACTACATGAAATTATTTTTGTGTGTTTTTAAATTGATAGATAAATGAATATATTATGTAATATAAGATTTAATAACATGTAATAAATATGAAATAAGGTTTTTATTTTAAACAATAATACCACTAAGCATCCAATGGTCCTTTTACATATGCAAGCTAAAACAAGTTTTTAGGGTTTATATAGAAATGAAAACTAGCTTTGGATGATTCTTTTTAAAATATAAGTGTACACTTGAATTATGATATTTAAAATTTTTAATATAAAAAAAATATTTATAATTTAGTTAAATAGAGATATTTATAAGTAATATGACATCTTATGATCACCTAGGTTTGAATATGGTTTTACTCTTTTTTAGTATGTGAAATTATGTAAATAAGAACTTATTTTCAAACTAAAAAATTGACAATGATTAAAAATGAATGTGTTTTTTTTTCCAATATTTCTCCAAGTTTTAGAATCAAATCTATATGATTTGAAATAATTTTCTATATGGTTTCAAGAAAATTAATAAACTAACTAATATTTTTGTGCATAGATGATATAGATAATAATTTGTTTTATATCAAATTTACATTTCTCAAAATAGATATTTAAACTAATGTAAGAAAGGAAACTAACATAATCTAATCTATTGAACAAATAAATAAATCTAAACTATAAACTCCTAATGTAATCATGATGTATATTATCTGAAAATAAGAGATGTATATGTTATATGGTCCTCAGTGTGATATATACTTTACTAAATAATGAATTAAATAACTCTCTAACAATAAGTATGATCAAATGACATTATTAATATGGAGAAAAAGAGAGAGAAACATAACTCCAAAAAATAAAAAATTTATTTTGGCTTATTAATAATATTGTATAAAAATATTTAAGTGAAAAACAATTACCCTTCTTACTTAAAATTGTGTTTTTAGAAAAAAAAGGATGAAAAAAAGTCTCCAAAGTAGTGACTATAAGCAAGTTGTGGTTGTATAGAGATTTAAAATTCCAATATCTAATGTAAAACTTTGCATTTGAAATTCATTTAAAAATGGAATACTTGAAGGATAGGAATGGATGTTGGAGAGTTTCAAATGATGTCATGGTAATGTCATGGAGGTGCCTTGGTGAGTTGATGAAGTGATTTGATAGCCGAAATGACAATGACAAAGTGTACAATGTGGTTTTCCTAGTGTGCTTGAAGGAGGCTTGGTTGATATTCAATTTTGGCATGGATAGAGATGTTAAGGGATGAGTATAGAGTATTTAGAAAGTGCAAGGGGTCATATAAGATTTATATACTTTATGTTCTTATGTGTATAACTAGATTTCATCTAGTTGATCATTGTTTTCATCTAGACATTTTGGGTCTAGTGGTAGAAAATTTGAGTAGGTAGTTTGATGACATAATTATTACCACATATGGATGAGTCAGAGGGAGTTGGTCATATGGTTATAATCACATTAGTCCCTAGTCACTACATGATATGTATCAATTCATGTGATTAAGATCAATCAAATATATGTGGGTGAAAATTTGGGCTCTTAGGTAGTTTGACATTGTTTTCCCATACTTAGCCAAATTTGCATGTGGAAAGAAAAGTTGAGTAAACAATTTGGTGATGGAATATCTCATATGTGTGGAAGTTTCAGAATAAGATGATCATATGGGTTTGTTTAGTTTTGATCATAGTTATTTTGTTCTAATTTTTTGGTTAAGTATCGAAACATGGTAAAAGATATGCATGTTCAAATTTAGCCTTCCAAACAAATTTTTGACATAGTTGGCTTTGTGGTAGAAAAATTTGGGTGAGCATTTTAATGTAGTTATATCTCACATGTATTAGGGTTCTACGATTAGTTTTTCACATGGTTGGATTATCCTATGTGAGGAGATCATATAGTCCAAATTTGATAACATGCGAGTGAGTGAGGTAAACATTATTGAGGTTCAAAGTTAGTTTTTCATATAGATTGCAATGGTCCCCATACTTAGTCTATTTTTCACAAGTTAAATATCATGACCAAATGAAGATCTAATGATTTAAGGGCAATCATAAATTTTTTATATAATTGTGCATGTTGAGTGAGATGGTAAGAAGTACATGATGTTTGATAGTTAAAGTGGTTATAAGGGACGTGATGGTGCCAAGTGTCATGATCATGGGGGTTCTGAACAAGATCCAAAGGTGAGCAATATAAGATAAAGACCTAACTGATCCAAAAAAATTAATGGAGCACATTGATTCAATGTTTCTAGATTTCATGATATGAGTTCAAATTTTATATGTTTAACTGTGACTATTTATATTTGAATATTTGAATTTAATAAAGGTAAAAACCAATCTATGGTTTTTGGAAAATATCTTTTGATCAATGATGAATATTTTCATGGTGTAAAAATAAAAGTGGTATAAGAATCTAAGGTTCATCGATAAATATGTATTTGAATATTTGGAAATGTGTACATATAATATTATTGATATCTAAAGTTGATTATGTGTTCATGCATGTTCTACAAGTAACTCGAGAAGGCTAATTGAGCTTGTTTTGATAACTACTGATGAATTAGTTATTGGGGAGTGTTTTATACTCCATAAGTATTCTCTGTGTACATTATGATGTTTTTATCAATCATATCTAGTATGATTTTTTTAAAGTTAACTATGTTTTCATTCATAATGATTGTGTGTATAGAGAAGTGTTTGACCAATTTATACTTAAGCTAAAGTGTTATATGATGGCTTTTGTAACTTAAGTAGTACCTATAGATCATATATAAAGGGTCCATGCATTTTTTAAGATTTCATGTGTTTTATTTTGCTTGAAGAAGTGTCAAAGATCTAAATGGGTCTCTATAGGACCTAAAATTGACTTTGCCCTATCTGAAAGTAGATTGTGCTTAAGTGTGACCTATGTAAGATGCATTAATGGTGAAGGAATGTAGTATGTCTAACCAAGATGTTCATAATTCATGATATCTTTATATATAGTGAAATCAAAGATGATGATTTTTAGAATTTGAGAAGACTTATGAGTGAGACTTGGTAAGGTATTTGTAAGATTTATGGAGTGAAGGAGAGGTAGAGTGACAATTGATTATTTGATGAGTAGAGTAGATTGAGGACTATGTGAATGAACTATAGGTCATATTTATGATGACCAAATAGTCCTCTTATCATTTGAAGACATGCGAAGAGTTTTGAATGTGCATATGAGGATAGATTGAGTGAAGAAGGAGAGATATTATGGCATGCCTATGTGAGAGACTTATATGAGATAGAGAGAGAGAGATTGTATATGGGTTAGATAAATAGATATAGATAACTAGGTGTTAAATAATTTAGATATAATTTTGAGGTGTTCCCTTTAAAGGAGGGTCTAAAGTACTTTATCTTCTTTAAGGGCAATTGCTCCTTGTGAAATAGGTGTTATACTAAAGGCCTTTAGCTAGGAAGATATGATCAAGGCTTGATAGTCTAAATGTGTTGATTAGTCTCTTGTTTATAATTTCTTATAGGAAAATTAGTCCATTGTGTTGCATTCTTGAGAGTCGGTTTTTTTCCTGATGAGCATTTCCCATAAGAACTATGTGTTATGTGTTTGATATTTTATATGCATTAAATGAATGAGATCTCTTGTTAATGTTACTTGACCAAGATTATTTATGTTATTTATATAATACTTTTAAAGGATTGGAATTGATATGAAAATATCTAGGCTCATTGATTCAACCCTCCTCTCAGTGATTGTACCTCTAACAATTGGTATCAGAGTAGGTCCTTCTTGAAAGTTTAACCACTTGAAGGTGATCAAAGGTAAGATGGTTGATAAAGAGGTTGTGTTTTATATTCAAGAAAAACTAGTATGTGCTTTATCAAATGTCAATTCAAGCATGGATGTTGTGAAGATGTAAGTGTAATATCTAAGAGAATTAGTCAAGAATCTATAGGTCATGATGGTTAATAGTCTCAACAAAAGGGAGGAACAATTTGAAAATAAAGTCTTTACTTAATCATATGTGCTCTTATCCAAGGAAAAAATGGATTTCATCTCCACCAAAAGGTTCAAGAATGAAAATTCATGGATAGGTAATGATCAAGAGAAAGGTGGGTCAAATTTGAATGATGTCTTCAATGGGTACTGCTTCTCCTAAAATTAATTTTGTCATAGATATAGGGATTGTGATTTATCTCAAGAGATAAAAAGGAATGTCATAGGCTAAAATTGTAAAGAAAAATTTCATATAGTCAAAAACTATAAAATATATTTTTGGAAAAATCATATACAAGATGGTTTAAGAAGACTAAGTCTAAGATTAAAGAAGAAAAGAAGAAGAATTTAAGAGGTCCACCAAAGGAAGAGTCAATGTGTATTCAAACATCATTACATAATAAATAATATCGGAATAATATATGGTTCATATATAGTGGATGCTCAAATCATATGATAAGAGACAAGAGCATTATCTCTCTTAGAAATACTAACCCTAGTTTAGTGAGATTTGGTCACAATAAATATGCTAACATAGTTGGTAAAGGTACTGTGAGTTTTGATAATGGTAATTCTAAGAATGAGAATGTCTTATATGTATAATGTTTGAAAAATAATATTTTAAGTACAAGCCAAATGTGTAATAAATTAATTTTTTTAAATTTTCATGATGATGTTTGTAAAGTAAGAAAGGCTGAAAAATTAGTTGCAAATGTTTATAAAATAGATAACAACATGTATGTATTCCATGAATCCAAGAAGGAGGAGTAATTAATGAGTCAATTAGATTAAAGTTGGATTTGGCATAGAATTATTGGACAAATAAATTTTTATAACATGGTAAATATAAGTTCAAAGGGTTTGGTAAGGCATATGCCTGAGATTTCTAAGATTCCTCATTATCTTTGCAATGCATGTCTTCATGGGAATCAAACCAAAAGAAGATACAAATACAAAGAGTTCTCCACTAAAATTACATTATAGTTGATCCAAACTAATTTATGTAGACCTATGAGAACCCAAAGTATTCAAGGTAATAGCTACTTCATACTTCTCATTGATGATTTTACTAGGATGACTTGGATAAATTTTTTAAAAGATAAATCAGAAGCTTTTTGAAAAATTTATGGCATTTAAAGTGCTTGTAGAAAATGATAAATAGTCAAAGATCAATTGTGTAATATTATATAGATGAGGTGAGTTTTTATCTCACTAATTTTATGATTTTTGTGAAAAAAAGGGACAAGGAGACTATTTTTCTGCTATAACAACATAACATAATGGTGTTATTGGAAGGAATAATAGGACTATTCAAGAGATGAGTAAAACCATGCTTCATTATTTTAAACTATCAATTGGTGATTGGGAAGAAGTAGCCAACACTTCAGTTTACATCCTAAATAGGTGTCAAATTAGATCAAATGGTGATAATACTCCTTATGAGTTATGGAATAATAGAGCAACTAATGCCAAACATTTTAGAGTGTTTGGAGTAGGTGATTCATTAAAAGATATGAATAAAATCTTAGAAAATTTGTTTCAAGGTCTAATTAGGGAATATTTTTAGGTTACTCCTCTATTAGTATTACCTATAGGTGCTTCAACAAGAGACTTCACAAGATTGTTAAAAGTTTAAATGTAAGGGTAGATTAGACTAGTAGAGTCAAGAAGCCAAGATTATAGGTAAGTGAATAAATTTAGAATGCTATTGAAAAAATTTGTGAGTTATCTATTCAAATAGTTGATGAAGAGGAAGAAGAGGAAGAAAGTTAAGATTCTAAAGCTCTATCTAGAAGAATTCTGAAAGATCATCCAATTTCTCAAACTATTAGAAATATTGGTGCAAAATTATAGACTAAAAGGAGAATGTTGATCAATCAGAATCTAAAAGATTTAGCTCTATTGTCCATGATTGAACCCAAAAAATTCATGTAAGCTAGAAAATATGAAAGTTAGAATGATTCAATTAATGAGTAAATTTATCAAATATAAATGAATGAAACATTGGACTTAATTCTTAGACTAAAATATTAAAATGTGATAGGTACCAAGTGGTTTTTCAAAAACAAGATTAATGAGAAAGGAGAAGTCATAAGGAATAAAGATAGATTGGTGTGTAAAAGATATGCTCAGGTTAAAGGAATATATTTTCATGATACTTTTGCTCATGTGGAAAGAATAGAAACAATTATACTCTACTTGGCATATGCAAGCTTCAAGGGTTTTAAATTATATCAAATGGATGTGAAATATGCATTCTTGAATGTCAACTTAGAAGAAGAAGTCTACATTGAGTTACCTAAAGGATACTTCATGTCAAGTAATCAATATTTTATGTGTAAACTGAAGAAGGCTCTGTATGGTCTTAAACAAGCTCTTAGAGCTTTATATGATAGGTTAGATATGTATATTTTGAGTTAATGTTTTAAAAAAGGGGTAGATTATAGTAATTTGTATATTAAGATAGAAGGAAATCATCAATTTATAGTTGTTGTATATGTTGATGACATAGTTTTTGGATCTAATAATGAGAAAATGAGTAGATAATTTATAGATACTATGAAGACTAAACATGAATGTCAATGTTGGGAGAACTATATTTCTTCCTAATATTACACATTAATCAATTGGATGAAGGGATATTCATTTTACAACCTAAATATAACAAGGATATATTGAGGAAGTTTGACATGATAGACTGTAATCCAATGGATACTCTAATGACTATAGGGTGTAAGTTAAGTAAATTGAATGACTCATCAAAAGTTAATCAAAATTTGCATAGATCCATGTTTAGAAGTATTTTGTACTCTACTAATTTTAGGCTTGAAACCATGCATGTAATGGATCTTGTAGGAAGGTTTCAAGATAAACCTATAGAATCTCAATTAAAATCAATCACAAGGATCTTGAGATATCTCAAAGGCACCATAGAGTATGGTTAATGGTATCCTAGGAGTAAAGAATTATTTTTGAAATATTATACTGATGCAGATTGGGTAGGTTATGTGGATGATAGGAGAAGTACCAGTGGTGGGATCTTCTTCATGGGGGAATGCTTGGTGTCTTGGCTAAGTAATAAGTAAGCCTTAGTGTCTCTACTAATTGTATAAGTTGAATATATAGTAGCTACTTCTTCTTGCATGTAATTCATGTGGATGAAACAAACTTTAGAACATTATAAGGTAAGAAAAAATGGACCTTGTCCTATATATTATGACAATAATAGTGTAATTAGTATTTTAAATAATCATATTATGCACTCAAAAAATAAGCACATTAATATTACATATCATTTATTGAGAGAAAAAGTGAATAATAAAAGTGTTAATTTGGATTATGTGCCTAAAAAAGAGCATCTTATAGATATTATGACCAAACCATTATCAAAAACTAAATTTTAGTATCTTAGTTGTCACTTCTTTCTCTATGAATCAATAAAAGATATTTGGTTGAGGAAAAGATAAAATTTCATGATATTTCTCTAGAGGTTTGTAAAAAAGAAATAGTGAAGATGTACAGTTGGTGTTCATGGAAGTGTCTTAAATTTAAAGGCTAGTAAGTCTAAATGATGGTTCTTCATGGTGTGTGAATATCTAGAGATGATAAATAGGTGTAATGGCTCAAAGATATTAAGGGGAGTCCATATCATATTTTTATTGGTGATTTCCATTAGATGTTAGTGTTTTATGTGTTCTATCTACATTGGTTGTAGTGCTTAGTTAAAAGAGAGTATTATCATGGAGCAAGAGGAAGGTGTCAAGGGAAAAATAAGTAGGATCAAGGTAAGGGGTATTTTATATCATATTTATAAGAAGGTTATTTCATAATGATGGTATTATCATGTCCTCAAGATAAGTTGGTGCCCACTTTGTCATTGTGTCAAAGGAGGAAAAAGTTCCTTTTGTGAGAGTGCTTGAAGAGAAGGAAGGTGAGTTGAATGATGTTTGTTAAAATAAATGAAAAGGAGGTAGATTATTGGATATTTTAAAATTATGTCATGTTTATGTCATTGAAGTGTATTGGTGAGTGGATGAAGTGATTTGATACCCTAGGTGATAATGACAAAGTGTGTAATGTGCTTGTCATAGTGTACTTGAAGGAGGCTTGGTTGATCTTTAGTTTTGGCATGGCTATAGATGTTCAGGGATGAGTATGGAGTATTTATCATGTGAAAGTGGTAATATAAGAGTTTTTATATGGTTTGAGTGATTTTTTACATAATTGGATTTGATCTAGTTTATCATTGTTCTCATCTAGACATTTTGGGTCTAATGGTAAAAAAATTGAGTAGGTAGTTTGATGACATCATTATTGCCATGTGTGGATGAGTCAAGTGGATTTGGTCATATTATTTTTATCAAATTAGTCCTTAGTTTCTATGTACCAAGTATTAATTCATGCTATGAAGTGAATTTAAAGATATTTAGGTGCAAATTTGGGCTCCCAAGTAGTTTGACATTGTTTTTCCATACTTAACCAAATTTGTATGTGGCAAGAAAAGTTGAGTAAGCAATTTGGAGATGGAATATATTATACATGTGGACATTTTAGAATAATATGATCATATGGTTTTTTTTTTTTTTTTTAATTTTTTATCTTAGTTATTTTTTTATAATTTTTAGGTCAAACACTGAATCATGACAAAAGATATGCATGTTTAAGGTTGGCCTTCCAGACAAATTTTTGACATAGTTGGCTTTGTGGCAGAAAAATTTTGGTGAGAATTTTAATGTAGTTATATCTCACATGTATTAGGGTTTCATGATTATTTTTTCTTGTATTAGAATTATCCTATGTGATTAGATCATATGTTCCAAATTTTATAACATATGAGTGAGCAAGGTTAAAGTTCTTAAGGTTCAAAGTTGGCTTCTTAGATAGATTGCAATGGTCCCCATACATAGTCTATTTTGCATGAGTTAAATATTAGGAACAAATAAAGATCAAATGGTTCAAGGGTGATCAT